>CM071799.1:16935175-17266618 GCA_036559045.1 Platycarya longipes | reverse complement strand
TTTTCAAAGAGAGGCCAGCGGGCCTTCCGAAGGGGCAGGTGGGTTTTCATTTAACTTTATGCTTTTTACTGTTTATATTACTGTTTACGTCCTAAATTATTTAAAATAAGTTCAACTCAAAATATCTCATTATTATTTACAAATTATCTTAAAATAACGCTGAATTGATTGAGGATGTAGCACGCATTGATCCCAAAAAAGTAAATTTTTTTAAAAAAATATCATTTATATTTTAAATATTATAATTTATTTTAAAAGAAATTCAGAACATATTAAAAAAAATACTCTTTTAATTACTAAGTAAAAAAATACTTTTTTAATTACTATGTAAAAAAATAAAAAAATAAATAAAAATCATCAAAACCAATTGGATCCAACAATCGGAAGCAATAGATTTATTCATTACCTTAAGAAAATGCTATTTGCATTGTTGGTATGCACCATTCCATTTTTTTATTTTTTTAAATTAATGATTAAGAAAATATTATTTAATAATATTCTTACAAATTATTTTATTATTATTTATAGATTATGAGATATTTTTAATATCCAAACAAGCCTTTAAATTAATATATATTTCAAGTAATTATTTGGAGAAGTTAATTCCATGGTTTCTCTGATAACCTAATTTATAATTAAAAAAAATTATGAGATTAATTATCCACGCTGATCGGAACGATTAGTATTAGAACTAATAATGTGTGGGTGGGTAAATATATAGTAGAGAACTAGAGGAGTTAGATCAGATGTCAAACTCGACGCTTAGGAAGAAAATTCACTAGCTGGGAGAACCATCCCTCATGAATACGCAAGGCTTATTGAAGTTGAATAATATATTAAGAACGAACAATGTATATTTTTGGAAGATAATGATGGACACGTTGAAATAAGTTTTGATATTCAATAAACTAGCGGCCGTACTCTCATGCTTTAATTTATTTGTTGAGGATCACTTACAATAGTACACTCCACTTGATTATAATCATTTTATCTTTGGTGATGGAACAAGATCCATTTGTCGGTTTAAGAAAACTTCAAAGAATGCATAACTAATACTAATTAGCCTGTAGAACGTGCCTTACTATGTGTAATTTACCGTAAGAAAAATGTTTATATGTAATCAAATATTTATTATGGAAACAACCATATATTTGAGATGCGAACATCAATCGTTTCAGTGTTTGCTTACATACAAGCAAGGAAACAAGAATACATTTGTTGTCTACATGACTAACAAAAGAGATTAAATTAAATTATATTAAAAAATTAATAATTATAAATCAATTACACAATATAAAATATAAACAAAATACGAAATAACAAAAAATATAAATAGTAAAGGTAAAAGAGAAGTAAACTCAATATTTTAACGAGTTTCAATTCCATTAACTACGTCCTCATCTCAAACTACCCTTTAGGGATTTCTAAATTCATTATTCAACCTCCTTCGAGGGGGATAGAAACCTATTATAGTTTGAGTAATACCTTTATAAAGAATTAGTGTAGAATACCCTCTATACTTACAATCATCTCAGAGCATTCTCATTGGATTGTCTAAAGTTATCCTTCAAAAAATATAACTAATAAAATTTTAGCTTTACTATTCGCAAAAAAAAAAAAATGTTATTCTCTTTTCTTACTTTTATCTTCCCACTTTTGATCAAATATGACCAATTTTTTTGATAAATGTGTAAATTTATACTTTTTGAAATATAGCTTTAGACAATTCAATAAGAATACTCTCATACGTGGTGATTCAATTATTCCTTATGTAAAATACCTTCTTCATGAACAAGGGTTATATACACATTTTTACTGATACAAGAGCTGATAGTGGATAGATTATCAGAATATACTCATCAATGAGTGAAATATGAATAATACAATACAAACTATATCTCTCTTAGAGTAAACAAGGATTAAGGCTCAATACTTAAAAAAGAGAGATTGAAAACTTTGAATGAATGTTGCAACACTAACAATTGATGTATAAGCCTTTGCTATAATTTTGAAGATCTCAATTAAGCTATTTATAGGCATATGAGACACCACTTTCAATTTAAAAAAATTCACATGTTAAAAAGGAGCACTGCACACTTTTCAAAAACTTCAAATAAAAGTTTCTCATTTTTGCAATTGTCAAAGGCAATCTCATTCATTTTTCAAAATATTCAAATCTAATCTTTTACTTTTCACATATGACAAAATAAACATGATTTCTTTTTCAAATCAAATCATATTTCTTTTACATATGTCAAAAGTGCATCAATTACTTTTCAGAATTTTCAAGCAAAACATACAAATATCAAATATGACAATCAATCATCTTTCAAATTTTTAAAAGTCAAATTTTTAATGATGTCATACATATGTAAAAAATAAAATTTTCAAAACTAAAACTCTTAATGATGTCATGCAAATGTGAAAAATATAGTTTTTAAAACTAAAATTTTTAATGATATCATGCATATGTAAAAAAATACAATTTGATAATTTAGAAGAAAATATTAATTTTGAACTTTAATCAAATATTGAATGTTATCAAGAGATGTATAAAAATATTCTAAGAGCTTTATTTTGTAGTCTTATTTCATTTATTGCTCATGCTTAATTTGTTGATATGTTTGGCTCAATTATATAGACAACTTGAACTTGAATTCATTTATTATTATCAAAATCTATATGTAAATATATAATTATATGAAACCTAAATCTTGAGTTCAACAACATTCATACAATTTACATTAATATATATATATATATATATATATATTTACACATGTTTCTAAGGACCTCTTCCAACATGGTAGTATATAATATATATATATATATATATATATTAAGATTAAGTCAAAGTACTATTATCCAAACAATTGATAATTTAAAGAGTTTTTTAATTTCATCCAATAAACCAACTTATCATTTTAAAAACCTTGTTATCAAGTATTGTTAGAAATGTGTTTCCCTGTTTCTTCTTTTTCTTGTTATATTAGACTTCTAACTTCCTCATGTATCAAGAAATCGAAGCCTAAGCTTATAAGAAAAATTCTGAAATATAAAATTTGGTATATAAAGTACTTGTTGGTGTCGTATTATGTGGCTTGGGCTGTTCAGCGATGTCCAGACGAACCGTTCCTACACAAATGTTGAGAGGGTGGAGGCAGTGGTTAGCCTGAAACCACTTCGATGCTGAAATCGGTAAGGTGGTAGAAAGAATGCTTAAGATGAATATAAGTGAGAAATAGATAACTTAACTTATAAATCAGGGAGTCTCTGGCTATTTATAGAAGTTGGTATGCACTGGGTACGTTCCCAAGAGACATGGTTGCTATTCTATCAATCCTTCAAGCCATCACACTACAACATTATCTACTTTTTGTCGTGAGTGAAATTGGCTGTGAGTGAGATGGAAAACGTAGTAAATAGACTTCAGCTGCGTTTTTGGGCCCAGAGCTGAAACACTAGCATTTGGGGGTGACGAGTTCTGTTTCTCCTTGGAAGGTTGTCGTTGACGTTTCAAGGGCTACTTACCATGACGTTGTCACCGAGAATCCTTCAACAAAAATTGCCACTGTTGATGTCTTCCTTAGTCAATTCAAGCGGCGATACATGAATTGTGAAACCTCTGCGAAGGGATGTTTGTCGCAATGAAAGGTTCAGTCTTGGCGACCTCCATGCTGTAACAATTTCTATCTTTTTTGGTTTTCCATCTGGTGTTTACGGCGTCATCTAAAATCGCAGGAAACGCAGTTTACAGCGTCATCTCATACTGCCATGATTTGAGGTCCAAGAGTTATGGCCCTATTTGTTGCTGCAGCTCGGTGGTCATCGTATGGAAAATGATCTCCTTTACGGCGTGCCTTAATCTCCTCAGAAGCAATTTCTATAGGGTTTTGGTAAGCCAAATTCACGACGATTCCAATTTTCCCCATTATTATACATTTGCAAATTTTTCATGTCAACTTTTTGCTTTTAAATTTGAGGTTAATCATTATCAATCTCAGTAAGGAAGATGTTTTTTGGGAACCCTTAAATTGTTGGACCTAGTTTAATTCTAGTTAAATTACGTCCAGATAGCTAGTGGGGAAATGCAACTCCCACTAGACCTTATCCAAGGTATGATGCAGCACTATTAGAATGGTCATTGATCAATTGTAAAGCTAAGACTAGTTGGATTATAGGTACCAATTTATACAAGGCATCATATTTCTAAAACCCAATCTTTGAGCTATAAAGAACACACCTTCGTTATCACATCTTGTTTGCACAAATTGGAGTTAAAAATTCACATGAAATATCATGTGAATGTTTCAAGATCTGAAATCCTGCTCATGTAGATCTTCAAAAGGGTGTTACATGTCTAAATATTTAGTTGATCACATCTTCTAAGTCTTGCTTGTAATATATATATTCATCGCCAAGCTTGCAATTTCATATAGTAAAAGGTGTGCATATATTAGAGAAAGAGAAAAATTGCAATTTCAAACATATATACAATCGGTCAATACAATACCTCTTGATGCATTTTGAAGTCTTCAATGGTTTTACATTCTTGCAAAAAGCAGGTTCTCAAAATTAAACCCAAATATTACAAAGTTGAATGGCCATGTTGAAACATGGTCATTCAACTTTGTCCATGAGATGGGTCTAGGTACATATTCATCTCAAATCATATAATATCCATATTTGCTATTTTAACAGCATTTGCCAGCAGTCCTTTATCAAACTTCTGGTGCTCGGGGTACCACATCCAAGTCACCTCTACCCCTGATCATTAAGAAATACTAGGGGCCTGCCACAACATCCATAATGGCATAAAAAACTAGCCTTTGCATAAAATTTATTCATGTTTACCCATCTAATTTTAATTAGGTAAAAAAAATCACTTCTTGATTTGTACCCAAAAAAATTACAAAACAGAGTGCATAATCAACTAGTATATTGTGTCCTGGACACTTTGAAACATGTGCAATTTTTAAACTATATGTTATACTAGGTTACACACTTGCATGTTTACTTACTTTTAGCTAAGTATATATATCTATCTATCTATATATATATATATATATAACTGGTTATCAGATACTTAGTTAAAACTGTCTAGCCCAAAACTATTGCCAAATTCCCAGAAATTTCTCATTACACAATGACCTAAAATCAAAACTTCTTTGTCTAAAACCATTTCCCAATTCCCAAAAATTTCATGAATGTTACATAAATTAGTTGATAGATATAAATTCAACCAATGTGAAAGACATTTTGTCATAACACTAGTTTATATCCTAATAACATTACTGGTTTAACATAAACTTGTTTCATAAAGGAAATCCTAAACAAAACAACCAATGTGAGTTGTACCAACTGTGTAACTGAAAATTCCCATAAGCCATAAGAATAATGCCATATTCCAAATTAATATAACTCATTTGGCTTAGCATGCAGTAAGGAAATACAAGATACTTTTGTGGCACTCAAGCAGCATGAATGCAAATAATGCTTTTATGTGCAATTGAATCTAAAATCATGAATGTAATCTCCAACCAACATTAATAGTACCATAATAGTCAAATATAGGACATTAAAGCTAATTACCTCAAACACTTGACCCTTTCAAGCAAGGATAGAACGCTACTCTTCTTTCCCAAAAGTGAACTTCAAAAATAAAAAATAACACTTCCAAAAGACCAAAAAGAATAGTGCAACAAATGTAGAGGGAAAAATACCAAATATAGGTATTGCTGGCAGCATAATTCAAGCTAAGGGACTGCATTTTGAGTCTCTATCTGAGACTCCAATCTGCTTTCCACTTCTGGCATTCTAAAATTTACCCTTTCCTCATGCTCCCTCATATGTTCTCCAATTATGTGGAGAGCACCTTCAATCTCTATCACCCTATTTTGGTATTGCTTTGCATTTTTCCTATTTGCGTCATTCTCCGCGGCAAGCTGTTTATACTCATCACTAGATACCCCTGCCAAAAATCTAAATTCGGGCATAACAGAGTGGCCCATCCCTCTGGAGTATCCTGACCTATGTCCCAATATTTCTCTGAATATACTTGCCGCTGCCTTATTTGTCTAAGCCTTGGGCTCTTTGGCATTCCACAATGCCACCATCTAATTCTGTATCTAAAACCAACACTAGCCATTTCATATTTACTACCAACAGCTTAGAAGTTAGCAAGGAAAAAAACAAAACATTGGTTCTAAAGAGTGAGGCCTACCAATATAAAATAGAGAAGAAATGATCAAACTATTAGTTATGGATAAACAACGAGTTGCTCACATAATTTACTTATGTGGTTGGTGTGATAAATCTCCAATTCTTACTCAACCAATGCGCATCTTTGTAAAAGTCTATATGATTTATGTCCTTCTAATATCATAAATGCATACCAATCACATGAGCATAAATCTAAAATTTAGTCGACATGAAACTTTAACCCATACAAACTTCATGAAAGTGTAATTGAATTTTTGTACATTTTTTTCCATGAGTACCACAAACGAGGTCATTTCGCTTGTGTGGTTGACTATTTGTTTACTCATATATATATTTTTTGTTTTGCATTGAGATTTTCTACAATAACATAAGATAATTAACCTTCATTTAACGTGATTAAATGAATTCAATGCTCTGCTATTTCTGATTTGCATAGATCTAATGCAGTAAAATCCAATTTTACTGCATCACTAAAATGCCCACCTTATTATTGACATGATATGCAACTATTGCTAAGGGAGTACCAATTGTCTAGCATTTGTTTTTATATTCTTGACCAGCTTTAGTTAGTTGTGTTTGCTGGATTGGATTCAGATAATATCAAAGTTGTACATAATAGTATATACACGATTTATTATAAGATATGATCCATCCATATATTTCTTACTAGGGTTTGTACTTCATCAATTAATAGTTGGAGGTTTGTTGGAAACATTAGCATAGT
This sequence comes from Platycarya longipes, assembly GCA_036559045.1. Classification (NCBI taxonomy): domain Eukaryota; kingdom Viridiplantae; phylum Streptophyta; class Magnoliopsida; order Fagales; family Juglandaceae; genus Platycarya; species Platycarya longipes. The sequence continues at coordinate 17,259,672 of CM071799.1, read as the reverse complement.
TTGTTAGCATCTATTAAATTCACTCTATGCATAAAGACTTGGTTACTATCTTGCTAAGAATAATTTGGGGATCTACCATGCATGCGAGTACAATACCCAATATGTCATCACAAGTAGTGCTTGTGTAAAATACCATATAATATACAATAAAAAAAGAAGTTAAAATTTAGGTGTAACCAATTTGCATGCTGCTTGTAATATATAGTCAGCACAAAAAAAATTTGAATTGCTACTTGTGTTTGACAAGCAAAATAAATTCTTAGATTTCAAACCACTTATACATATAGTACTTTTTTATTTAAACAAAGTCATTTTGGGGAGACATACTTTAACACAAGAAATTAGCATCTCTTTATTTGTCGCTTCCACGACACTCTAACTAACATGCCGCATATCTGCGTAGTGCTTCACGATCCACGTCACTCTAGTTGTGTAGACTATTTTATTGTTGCATGATAACCCTATCTTACCCTCTTTTATCTCAAGGGGTATCTTCTCATATTTTCGCATCCTCTCAAACTCAGCCCCCCTAGTTACTCATCTACCATGTTTGAGGGTGTTATGTTGGGAATCTTGGTTAAGCCCCCACACACTAATGGGATCCTCATCTCCTTGTTGCTCCTTGATTGACCGATTGGACTCCTTGCTTGGCCTTGATCACGTGTAGCACCGGTGGAGCTTTGGGTGAATTAAAGCTAAGGTGTATGGTGGTGTTTGGGCTAGGGCAATTTCGAGTATGGGAGAATGGGGGCACGACAATGGGGTCTTTGGGATGCCAGGTGCCACTTGAGTGGCTAGGGTTGATGATGGTCGAAAATGCTAGGGTTTGGGAGATGGAAATTTCAGCCAAGGGTAGTGTGTGTAATTTGGCTAGGATTTTGATTTGTAAAATGATCTCCTTAATTGATTGGAGATTGAGGAATTGGTGGGATTAAGTTGGCCAAATATGGCTAGAATGGTGGGGATGTCGGGTTTGATTGGATATGATTGTGATAGTAGAATATTTGATTGAATCAACTAATGGATTGATTGACTAATCAAATAAGGATGGAAGATATGATTTGGGTGAGGTGGCAATTGGGATTTCGGCAATGGCCAATGAGGTTATGACTGAATAAGGCTTTTTATGGAAGGTGGTATCTTGGCTTGATTTGGAAAGATATGGTGAGTTGGTAGGAGATATGTGGCCGACTATAGGGATGGTGTAATGGTCGAGTATGGCAGGTGGATTGAGGTAAATATGGTAAGTATGTGGGGAATTGAGTGGCCAGTTATGGGAAGTGGAAGGGGGCGTGTATAGCAATATGTGGGGCTAAATATGGCAAGTAATAGGGCTAAGGCTGGTTGAGTATTGTGTTTGGCTCTTGGGAATATTTAAGAAACTTCAAGAAAGTCCTATGAACTTGCAAGAAAATACAAAAACACAAGAAGAACTTGAAGAACTCTCACAACACAAGTCCTCCTCTTGTGCTTCGGCTAACACACTCCAACATTATGCAACCAACACTTCAAATGATCCAACACAACAACTCACTCTCTTAACAAATTGAAGAACCCAAAATTCACAAATGGCATGAATTTTGAATCCTTATGAACACTCACTCACTCACTCACACTTTCACCAAACAATGAATAATACCTCAAGCTTTATTGAAAATCAAAACATAAAGATAATTGGAGCCACACCGATTCACGGATTGTACATTATGTTCTTCTTCAAGGGGATTCATGAATTGCACCCCAAGAAGCCTAAGTGCAAAAGCACCGAAAATAACTCCTACCACAAGTGGCGAGCCTAATTCTCTCAAAGAGCCTCTCACATGTCAATTATTAAAAATGAGTGAAAGTGAAACCTAAAGGTCTTATTTATAAAGTCTTACAATCTGGAAACCTCTAGAAATAAAAATGAAATAAAGTAAGAAACATTGTGGTGAGTGCCCAAGGGTGGCTGTGGCATGTATGGCTTAGTGATGGCCTAGTGCATGGCATGGCCCACGACTAGGCTGGTATGCGTGGTGTTTGACTGCGTGACATGGCATGGTGCCATACGCTAGTCTGATAATGTGCACGACAAGGTATTGTGCGGGGCTTGCTGATGGAGCCATGGCAGAATGCCATGCCTGGGCCTAATGGTGGGCACATAGCGATGCTGTGCTGCTCCTCTACATGGTCCAAGTAGGTGGCCTGGGCGTTGGTGCTGCAAGGCGCGGGCTGGAGATGCCCACTGGATGATATGTATGGTGTGCATGCCACTCGCCTAGCCTGCAAGGTATGGGCTGGAGCCATGCGCTGGATGGCATGCCTTGTGGGCATGCCACTAGCCTCATCTGCAAGGCGTGGGCTAACGCCGCGAGCTGGATGGCATGCCTGTTAGGGCATGCCACTAGCCTCGCTTAGACTCTCCTGCATGTCAAGGGATGGCTAAGGCACGCAAGAAGGCTCACTATGGTGGTGACAGGGATGCTCATGGGTGGTATCAAGGTGTGAATTAAGGCCAACCGCCTAGGGGTTTTGACATGTTTACCGCTAGCGTGTCACCTTAAAAAATAGTCAGCCCACAATGTATAATAACCTATCATAAGTTGTTTTATTATTACGAAGTAAAAGAGGGTGGAAAAGTTATAAGCACTTACTCTCAATTGTTGTATTCACCACTGCAGGAATATAGGGAGACAGAAGACAGAAGTGATGAAGGGATGTCATCTGGTCCTTGTGTGTAGTCATCACAGTTCACGCAAGGTTCATGTCTCAAGCGCCAAGTTGTTGGTCCAGGAAAAAGTGGTTGTCCAGATGTTGCAGGCAAGACCTGCCTGCCTGTTCTAGTAGGTATAGCTAGGCCATGATCTCTATTCACTCTATGCATCATCTCTATTGTATGCAAATAAAATATGACTTATAATATGTTGTATACTAGATAAAATATACATCTTACCACTCCAAGTAAGTAGTGGTTGATGCCAGCTTCAAGTTTCAAATAATTGGAAGAAATTGGGAGTAGTCGAAAATTTCTTGTTAGTAGTATATCTTTTTTTAGTAGATGCAGTTTATATATGCAGCCACTCTATGTGCATTGAAACCCATTGTAGGTCTTTACGCTTATCAAGTTGTGAAATAAAAAAATTAGCAATGTGCATGAATATGTTCTTTGAAGTATTAATGAATAAAAACCAAAAAGAAATAAAATGAACAGCTGTCAAAGTTAATATTCTGTAAAACCATATCAATATAGGCAACTTTCCTACTAATCTGCATGCATTGTTGTTGCATGCTTAACAAATCAGAGCACAGTTCAGGAGGTCTTTGAACAGTAAAGGACCCCTTTAGTAGTTTAAACATTGAGTATATACATTCCATCCACATTTATGTTTGTTTGCCACTAACATCTCACATTAAAAAACAACTTCACAATTATGTTTAGTAACATATCCTAAACGGTTTATTAATACAAAACTTGGGTCTGAGAAAGTTATAATCACTTACCCTCACTTGTTGTATTAAAAACTGTAGGAATATCAGGAGGCATACGTGATGAAGGGATGTAATCTTGACCTTGGGTGGAGTCATCAGAGTCCCCAGAATTCCATTCTCTCAAGCTCCTGGCCGCTACTCCGAATTGTTTATGCCCACCAGCTGTGCCCTCTATACTAGTAGGTATAGCTCAGCCTCTAGTCCCTCTATTAGGGTGCATCATCTCTATTGTATGCATATAAATTTAGACTTGTTAGAATAACTATGCAGTTTAAAATATGCATGCCTAGCACTACAAGTATTTTTAGAACAGTTGATACTAATTTCAATCCACAAACAATTGGTCTCGATACTTGGTCGTTGGAAATTGTTTGCTGGAAATGTCTTTTTTCCATAGATACAGTATATACATGCAGTCATTATATGTGCATTGAAAACCCATTAGAAGGTCATGTGCTTATTTAGTTATGAAAAAAAAAAAAAAATTAGCTGCAGATCCTGAATATAAACTTTGAAGTACTTATGAATAAAGAACAAACCACCAAAAAACAAAGCGCAATGGAAATATTGTGTATAACCGTATAAATATATGTAGCTTTCCTACTAATCTTAAGTACAAGGTTGCATGCTTAACAAATCATCGAGTACTTTACATGTAAAAAAAAAAATCCAGCAGGTACCAAGGGGTATTTGAATAATAAAATACTCTTTTTGTAGTTTAGAAATGAGTATATACATCCCTTCCAAGTTACTATTTCTTTACCTCTAACGTATCACATTAAAGTTACCACTTGACAGTCCTATATAATAACCTATCCTAAGAGGTTTATTAATACAAAGGTCGGGTGTGAGAAAGTTAAGCACTTACCCTCGACTGTTTTGTTAAGAACTGTAGGTGTACAGGGAGGCAGAAGTGATGAAGGGATGTCATCTGGACCTTGTGTGGAGTCATCAGAGTCCCTAACAGCTTCATCTCTCAAGCTCCAATCTGCTGTCCTACGTTTGTGTGGCTATCCAAAGGTTGTAGACAACACACGCCTCCCTGTTCCAATAGGTATAACTTGGCCTCTCTCTTTATTAGAGTGTATCATCTCTGTTGTATGCACATAAAATACCCTGACACCTTAGAATAACTATGCCGGCTAAAATATACATGCTTACCATTACAAGTGCCTATTTACACTCATTGTTGCACTGTTGGTTTCTTAACAAATGTGCTTATCTAGTGTGAATCAAAACCATTAGCTAATTATTAATATAAACTTTGAATTACTTATGACTAACAAACTATACAAGCGAAACACATGGCTATGTGGAAATATGGTGTTTAAAATTGGCGTACCTATATTAGCTTTCCTACTATTCTTAAGCATAAGAATACATGCATAACTTGATATCAGCAAGTATCAGTAGCATACTCATTCTTATGTTTCAACTTATGGTGGCAGCAGCTGGAAGTTAACAATGTGATTATGTACTTAGACCAAGAAGGAGTATATACACTCCTGACTTTATAGTAGTTGAACCTCACAAGTTGAAACTTTGTGGTTAGACTAGGACAAGAACTACTAACTTCAGCTTCTATTGATCCCTCTGGTATTTCTAGTCATTTTAGCATGTGTATACCTTAGCATTAACATCTCTATATATTAGCCACCAGATTTGGAAAATACCTAAAACAGCTACTATATATATTTTAGCTAGTATGACAAATAAAAGTTTTAGCATTTCTATATATTATCCACCAGATTTGGAAAATACCTATATTCTATAAAGCTTTACTTGTTCTATATACTTTGCAACTTTAATGGAAAGGGAAATGTTAAAGCTATAAAGCTTAATCCCTAGAAAAGCCAAAATGCAATTGTTGTGCTTAGCTGATCATGAATCTAAAGTTATCTGGAAACTAGAAGTTTTTTTTTTTACATTATTTTAACAAGCATATCAATAAAACATCTCAACTGCATCTCTAGAGGAAATGAACTAATGAAGAAATAAAAACATGAATTTTGAGTCATCACTGGAAATATGTTTAGCTGCAAAAGCAAAGTATATCCTCAAGGCCTACCATGTAGAATGGTTTACTTGATTGGAAAATTTCGGCGGAACAAGACCTTTGCTGAGCTTTGTAGAGTATTCAGCAATTAAAAAGTGATGTACATGTTAACAAAATTTGACTTCTAATAAATATAATTAATATGTGGTTTCCTGATCACATCAATCTTTGATTTTTCCCGCCTCACTGTGTGAAATCCTTCGTAGGTATACAAGCATCACATTGCCTGCAGCAATATTGTGATGATCACTGCTTAGCTTCTTGGGGTCTCATGAGTCCTACCCTACTTCAACTGGCCATGCTTCCTGCCGTCAGAAATGACATGTTCAGTTCACCTTATATTTTAATCTGAAACTATTTATTTGCATGGTTTAGTTGTAAACTTACATAAGTGCTTCTTATATATATAATATTTGTTGTGGATATGTAGGCACATGCAGCCAACACTTGTTTAATTGTTATTTAATTTAGAGTCATGTATTTTTTTTTTATAATAATCAGCTTCCAAGTTATTTAGATGTTTAAGTATATATAAATCTTGTGTAGATTGTAAAAATTAGAAAAATACATTCAAAACACATTGCTAATCTCAAATTTTTCCTAGCTATGCATTGATTGTGGGGAGACATGAAAATCGGGATGAGATTTAGGCCTTATTTGTTTTCAGATATAAGATGAGATAAAAAAAAAAGTTAAAAAAGAAAAATATATATATACATTAATATATATTTTTTTTAATATTACTTTAAAGTGGGGTTTTAAAAAGTTGTTTTGTTTTTGAAAAATAACTTTTTGTTGTTATATTTTAAGGACATTTACTCCAACACTTCTCGTTTTTAAAATCTCATCCGGAAATATATATGTTGATGTGTCAAGAATGCAAAACAATTTAATTAAATTGTTTAGGGGTGCGCAGGGAAAAAAACCGCTTGTAATTTGAAGTTTAGCAACATGTACAAATTATAATCTAACACTTGCATTTGGAATCTGAATATTTTTATTTGTTCGTTATTTTACAAAAAACTAATGTAATAGTGTTTTAGAATCGCTCGTTAAACATCTTGTATAACTAAAAACTTGTTAAAACTCTATAGGAACTCGTAGTTGTAACCTTGCCTAGGCACTTCGTGTCCTATATGGTGGAATAATAAAACTGGCGTCCTTCAATTTTCCTCTCTCTGCGTTCTCTTCGCAAAATTAAGTTTTTATAAAGCACCGAACCTATATCTCCTCTCTACGTTATCTCTTCTCAATGATCATGTTGGTCTTCTATGCTTCACTCAGTGTGGAGATATTCATATGACACTATTTTGAATTATCTAAACCAGGTTAACTGATCCTTTGGTAATGTGTTGTATTTTTGTATCGATCCTGCTAATGTATTCATCCCATTCTGGAACATAGTTCATTTGAAATGGTCTGGGAGAAGAACAGAATTTGTCTCGATATATAAACAATATAATTCTATGGATGTAATTCAACCGACTCGTTTAATGTTCGTAAACAAACCTGTGTAAAGCTTGCGAGCTTGTATATAGTCGTACAAACCCGTATAAAGCTCATATCGAGTCGGTCGATCGACTAACTCGATATAGATCGGGCCAATTAACTTTCATGAGCAATCTTGCTTAAACCTTGATACTTCCACCTATATAAACATGTGAACTCAACCTTCGCTGATGTTGTTTTTACATATATAATACAATATATATATGTTTTATAACATACGTAATATGGGGTTTACACTAATAATCTAAATACTTGAAAGTTTGTATATAGACATAATTATGTCTTCACCTCATTAGCATTTACTAATATACGTATATTAGTATATAGTATTAATGTACTAATACATTAAAGTAAATACTAGTATATAGTATATGCTAGTATTAATATATTAGCGTATCTTAATGAGATAAAGAAATATGGTAGAAACACTAATAGTATTATAATTTAAAGAGTCATATACTAATATTATAAACTATAGAATTTAAATTTATAACTATAATGTTAATATTATAATTAAAATTATATAATAATAACTTATAATACGATGGACTAATAATAAGTTTGTCACTTATTCTTATTACTTTATATATAATGAATCAATAGTAACTAAACTATAGTATTATTTTATTAGTGAGATTATTATTAGTATTAGTTCCATATAGTATAATTAGTATTAGTATTAGCATGTTTATTAGTAGTATATAGTAATAGTAAAACTATGCTGCTTATGTATTCAAATAAAAATTATTTGAATAAAATGTTTTATATTATATTCTATTCAACACCATAATAAATACAATTACTAATATTCAAATAAAAAACATTGTACTTGGGTTTCATTGTCTCTAACTTCAAGAAGAAATATTTTAAAGTAATTGTATGACAATGGTTTAGAATTATAATTTACAAATTAGAATTTTATACTATAATGTGTAATATGAAATTTGATCAAGGTATATAAAAATATTTGACCATACATATTTAGTCCACCTCAAAGCTTAAGCCTTTCAATTCCAATAGCACCAAATGGTGCGTTTAGACTTCAAAATGGGTTATACACGGCACTTCCTCGCCACAATCGATCAGTCCACAATCCAAAGCATTTAAATATACTCCCTTCCAAGACCCATTTTAAACTATTCGACTTCTCTCCTCCAAACCCTAAACTGAATGCCAACCTCCATAGATCCTCACATCAAAGCACCTGTATAAAACATCCAGCCCTACCCATATAAACCTCTTAAGGAGCTATCCCAAATTTTGATTTCTTCATCTTCCCAAATGAGTCCACATCAAGGTAAGAACCCCTTTTCCTTAGTATTTTTCGATTTTTGTTATGGGTTAATCAAGTGAGGATTTGTTTTAGCATGATTGGGTTTTATTTTCTGTTAGGTTTATATGAAAATTGTAAATATGGGTAAGTACCACAGTGGATTGTCATGTTTTATTGAAGTTTATGTTTATTTTCTTTACCCCTTATTTAAAGCTTTACCCTTTGTTTTCCGTCACAACAAAGTGTTGATCTAGGTGGGTTTCCATCGATGATGTTATTTTGAAAAATTAATTTTTTGCTTTTCATGCTTTGATGGCTTTTCAGTATGTTACAGACCCTTTAGGCCAGTAATATAAAATGGCTATGTTGGAGATTTGAAAACACCCAACAATGGATTCTATTACATGATTTTACCTACGTTTTTTTAATAATCCTACACAGATTTATGAAGATGTTGTGGTTCCAATCCCACATTATTTGTGAATTTAGCTATTGTTGTTATAATATTACTAGTATCATATAATTTAATGGTAATTGGGTAATGATAGGGTTACTACCCTTTTATTGGTTATTAGTGTATTTGATTTTTTTTAAAATATTTTTTTAACATTTTTAATCATTAAAAAAAATAAAATGGACTAAACAGCTTTACTAATATTCACTTTCTTAAGCATTCAATAAAAATAAAAATTAACAAAAAAAATTAAACTGGTCAAAAAAGTTGTAAATTAGTAATAAAATAGTAGTAATGCTATCATTATTGTAATTTAATAGTTGTGTGGTCCCTTTGATTAGTTGTGCCTTAGACCATTCTTTAGGTGTTTCCATTGAAGTCTTTGTAGGTAATGATACTGTCATTGTCATGTACATTGTATAATTCTTGGGGTTCTCTCAACTGATTAAGAAGGAAATTTTAATTTCACAAATTTGGTGTGACCTCACTATTTATTTTGATCAGTACTTCTAATTACGTAAAAGCATCTCTTCGACTGTTTATTACCATTTATATCTCATGGTGTGTTTGTTGTTGTATTCTCCTATTTAATTCATAGTTCCAAATCTGATGTCTACTATCTCAACCTAACTATGCAGCTAGAGTTTCACTTTCCCTTTTCTCACAATCCTAACCAAGCAATCTAGGGTTTCGTTCGAGTTCTGTGGACGATAAAAATATGACTCGCCGAAGTAGACCAGCAATACTTGTCCCAAACTTCAGACACTCTGATAATAACCGGCGACCTTCGAGTCCTGTGGCGACTGAGAGTAGGAGCTCGCCGCCACCTGCAAACTTCTTCAAGATAATACTCCCTTCTACCCTGGCTAATAAAAAAATGGTTTGTAAGGCATAATATTCATTAAGTATTTATTATTAATATAGTATAGTAGACTTCTATTCTGTTTAATGAGTTTTGTATCCTTTATACAGGTTTGCATCTTTTTACAACGTGATTATAAAATCATAACGTCATTTGATCTTTACAAAGTATCCCTAACAAATTTGTGAGGTTGTTTGGGTTTTAACTTGGAGCTGCAGTTTCAGTTAATCCTCCCAATGATGGTAGATGGCAAGTGGGATTGGAGACAGTCAGGAGGAAGCTATTCTTAAATGAAGGCTTGCATGAATTTGCATAACATCATGCCATAGACAATGGCTACTTTGTAGTTTTCAGATATGAAGGGCGTTCCACTCTCCATGTGATTGTATTTGACATATTTGCTATTGAGATCTAATATCCAGCAACCAATACTACTGATGCAATGGCACACCCCGTTCGTATATGAGACTCTGAAGAAAAACCAAGGCATGACAATATATAAGTTTCTGATTCATCTGAGGAGGATAGACTCAGGATTATGAATGGAAGAGTGAGAGCCCTCCAAGTAGCCAACACATTGAACCCTATAAATCCATTGTTCGTGCGTTCCTTGTGGCCTCATAATATACAAAAAAGTTATCTGGTGAGTCTAAACTTGTAGTCAATTCAAATTATTGTTCAAGTTTAGTTACTTTCCAAAAATAATGACTTTGAGTTGAAGTTCTTCTTTGTTGTGCAGCATGTGCCCATTGAATTTGTTGCAAAACACTTATCAAAAAGCCTAAGTATACAACTTCAGACTTCTGATAATGCAAGACAATGGGATGTCATTTGCTATTACAATAACAAGGGTTGTTCATCAAGGAAAATAGGAAATGGATGGAGTGTATTTGCGAGGGCAAACGATTTTAAAGAAGAAAATGCCTTTGTGTTTAGCTCATCAAGAGGATGCCTGTTATGCTCAAAGTCCACATATTTCGCGCAAGTGATTATGTTTGACAACGTTTTTTAGTAACTACTATCCTTTAAACTGCTGGTTGTACATATTTCTACCTCCGCATTTTTAATCTGGATAGATTGTGCGAAATCCTTGCATCTTCTTCCACACGAACTTCATTTCTTTTTTTGTATTTTGTGCAGTTCTGTGTTTTAGACAACTTGAATAGTTTAGTCTTTCAGAGAACTTTTGTGTTTCAGTTATCCTAGCTTCAATATGAAATCGCAAAATTAAGTTTGGGATGATATTACTTAGTAGTTACCAATGAACACAGTTTAGGTAATTTCTAAGTGAATACTCACCACCATCTAAATAATATACATATTTGTATTTAGCAAATTAAGTTTTGCCATTGCAAACATCCCTTGACAATATTATTAAGTTAGTAGTACTTGAGTAATAATGCAAGGAAATCAAATGTATATTAATGTGTTTTTACTGAATGTGTGTGCAGGTGAATGATGATGAAGACATATTTATTACAAGCTTGGGTACCTGACATTCTTAACCAACCCTTTGGTAACTTATAATATTGGTACCTGCTTATCTTTAGTCTGGACAGTTTGCTTGCTAGTTTAGATAGGTGTTTTGTAATTGATACATATTTAGTATAAATAGTAACCTGGGCATTTTTGGTATAGTATTATATTCATCTAGACAGGTTCGACTTTGGTACTTGTTTGGGCGTAAACAGGTGGTAGGCAAGTTACCAATTGATACCTAATTCACTGACCTACTAATATAGCTATTTGATACATGTTTATATGAAATGTTTAGTAATATAACATGTTTGGTACCTGATTTGTGCTGCATGGTTAGCTTTTCTATTTCATAACCTGGACTGTTGGTGAAACAATTGTAACGAATTACTGATTACTATCTGTAACCTGCTTTAGTTTGCTAACTCCAAAATTTTATGTTTATGACATCTGTTAACTCATCGCCTACAATCCAATTTAAGTTTTGTAATTCCACAATCACATTTCTTGACAATACCATTAAGTTAACATTAACAGTACTTCAACAAGAGATTAAAATTATGCCTAAATTTTTTAGTTTTATTAGTGTATGTAAAGGCAGCTTGGGAGACGATAGTGGACCAGTGGTAGGTCTTGCAAGGAATGCGGTCCAGCATAATGGATTATGTCGGCGCCCCAGCTTGCGCTTGGGTTCGCACGCAAATTGCGACGCCGGAGACGAACGTCACAAGGAAGTCATCCCTCATCTTTACGTGTGAGAGCATTATTTAATATTATTTTTTATTATTATTATTTTTTTATATTATCTCGCAGCGGAAAAAGGTCAAGCCAAAAACATTCGACAAGACGTTTACGCTTGTCGCACATCACATGGTTAACGAAATAAAACCCAAATTAAACATCATATACATATACATCAAAGTTAAGGTCACCAATGTAAACAGTTTATACAAAAGCACTTCCCAAAACAACGGGAAGATTTTCCTCAAAATACAAAGGTGATACAAAATAAAGGTATTAACGATCCCCTCCCCTTCCGCCAAACATACTAATAGGCGGGTTCTTCCTTTATTTTCTTATAGTCCGGACCATAACAAAGACTGTCCAAACTCAGACCTGGGCCTACATCACACATCATCCCAGAGGATGATGTAAACATGCATCCCATATGAAGGAGCCCATCCACTCCTAGTACCAAACAACACCCCGTAGGGCGTAAGTCATCAAAAAAGTAGGTCGCCATAGGAAGCGATTCTGCCGCACACTGACCCAACAGGTCTAGGGTCACTGGCCCAGCAGAATCTGTCTTAGTTGGGCCCATGAGAGTCCGACCCATCTTCTCGAGAGTCGTAATTCGGGGATCCATCATTTCCTGCAATAACTTCTATCGTTCCCAAGGGAGCGATAGTAGAGATAATAAAAAATGGGTGAGATTTCGGGAGAAATCTCAGCAAGTATACTAGCACATTAACCAAAGCATTTCAAATATATAGATAAGTGAACCAAACAGTCTTAGCTAATGCATATGCAAATGAATGACTGACTCATGCACATGCTCATGTAAACTTTCATACGGACTTGCTTCTTTCAGACTCCTTTTCATATCAGTGCTTTTCAAATCATTTCTTTAAAACAGTTCACATCTTTTATTCTTTCTTAAGCGCCACTTATCATATACAGATCTTTTCTTATGGCTCGAAAGCCCATCTTGTCATGACTTATCGCGTAGCATATATGAGACATAACATGGTTCCCCTAAGCACCGCGTGTTCCTTACTGGTTACCGCATCACTTTAAAGTGAGTGCGTCACATAGCTTATAATACGGCAGGTCCTTACACCTTATCCATCTTTGGCACCCACCAGTGTTAGGTGCGACTGCACTCCGGACACCTTCTGGAGCCATACACGGTCCGCCGACTATTCTTCGTCGACCCAGGGGCTTCCACTCGACTTTAAACACTCCTGAGTGGACAGGGAGTTCCACTAGGGCACTACCCTGTCCCAGCCTTTTGGGTTCTTATAAAACTTTACTTCTTTTCTTTTCTTTAAAAAACTTAATCTTTCTTTTTTTCTTTTTCTTAAAAACACATTGGACTTTAAAAACATGCTTTTCATGATTTATGCATGAGACATGCAACACTTACTTATTTTCATACAAAACTCGAGACGAGCTCGAGTGCATTCATAGTTCATTTTCTTTTCTTTCTCATTGGGATAAACTTTACAATTTCCTACTTAGTCATCATGCTCTAACATCCACATTTAGGGCCTAGGATTGAAGTTGAGTACTCGGCCCATCTCCAACCCATCAAGGCCGAATCCTCCTAGGGTATTTCCTAGGGCTTTTCTTCATCACTTCACTCTAATTATCCTCCAAGAATTAAAGATGTCAAATTAAAACATATACCATCTTTAGAAAGGGGTAACCGAAACCCTATTACCCACTAAGTAGACATTTTTTACATCCAAACTTAATTCATTCCAACTTCCTTCCTTCACCTTTCAACTTGGAGAAATTTCCTTCTATTAATTTATTCAAAGCTTCCTTTTCAACAAGTTTCTTCTATAAGCTTAAACTAAATAATTCCACCACAAAGCAATATAATTCAATCCTCTAGTCTTAACCTTAAACATCATAAAATTTCAATTAAACACTACTAGTCATCATATACAAGTGATTACTTCTTTCCATATGCACGTATACACCATTTCAATTCATATTAATCATATATTTTATTCCCATGTCCATTTTCATTTCCTCAAGACAATATTCTCTTTGAATAAATCAATTATATTACTAATTTCCTCAAATAAATTCTATCTTAGCAACACCAAATTTTATAAGCTTAATACTAAAATCCATCATGCACCAACTTCATCATTTCATATGATACTCATGCTTTTCATTCCTTTTTTTACTACTAATACTTGATCCATCATCTATACTCATATTCTAATCTTACTTTAACATAGAGATTTACACATGAATATTCATATCAAAGACAAGTATTAACACAATCAAGTTAATCCAAACATAGCAATACAATCATTAATCCAACAAGCATGATCACCTAACTATATACAAGAAATGTTAAAGAAAATGTGAAAGTATACTTACAATATTCCTATTAGATTTTTAATTAAAATCTGAAAATACACACATAGAATCTCTTATTAGACTAGTTATAAGTATAAAGATTTAAAAGAAACCTTATTTCCTTTTAGCTAAAACAAAGGTGCTACATGTGTGTGTGTGTGTGTTCTTCCTAAGCTTGCATGAATCTAGGCACTAACCTTCTCCAAGGTATTGTCCACTTCAACACTCTTGATTTTAGCTCCACTAATTTAAGATTTTTCAAATTGTGTGGTGAAAGAAGAAGAAACAAAGGTGGAGGTAATGTGGATGGTTTTGGCCGAAAGGTAAGGAGAGAGTGAGGTAGGAATATGCTTGCATGTGTCCAAATGAAGCAAGCTAAAGAAAATGGGTATGGGGTCACACGGCCAAGCCCTTGCTCTAGGGTCTTTGGTACACTTTTTACCATTCTTAGGTATGGCCAATGATGGATTGAAAGATTGACAACACTAGACCATTCCAAGATCAAATCTTGGCCATGCCTTGGAAGATTTGCTTTTCTTTCTCCCTCACTTGCTATGGCTAGCGCCTCCCTTAAGTGCTTAGCTCTCATTTTCTTGCTTTTCACTCAATCATCATCCCTCCATCATCTCATGCGTCCATCCAAGTGATCTCAAGGCCATGCTTTTTGGGAATTGAGCAATGCATGATCCGGCCAAGCCCTTGCCTCCACCGAACCCCATTTGCTTCATCTCCTTGCTTTTGTCATTTCCATCACCTACACCTATACCATACCTTTCTTCACATCACCATACTTTCTTACACATTATATCTTATTCATTTGCACACTCCTCCCTTGTCTTATCAACTTTTTTGGTGGCCATACTCCATGAAATCTTCCAAGTGACTCACGGATTGCATCCCACCGAAACCCTTGCTCCTTTCTTCCATCATTCTCTTCATGCCACATGTCACATTCCTATACACTATGACTTCTATTGGAAAGTCAAATAATGGTGCCTTTTACTTCCAAGATTCTATGGTAGGAAAATCCCTCGATGAGATTCTACACTCAATCCTACATGGCACATGGCTACCTACTAGTCAATCTCTACCAACTAGAATTTCCTACAAGCCTTGGATGATTTTCTAGGGTTTCTCTTCAAGTGACATGTGTCTCTACTATGGGCTTGATGGGTCATGAGCTCACTCTATGGGCTTATGGGCTCACCACTACTCTCTTGGCCCATTCACTTAATCCATATCTCAAAAGCTTCGTTCCCAAGCCCATCTCTTTAGAGCTTGTTTTTACAAATTATCACTAATCTTTTATATTAGCATTTAATTAAATAATTAAATTAAGATGAAGATTTTAGGGCTATTACAGATTACAAAATCCCTATTGTAATAACATTTTTGTTATAATACATTTAAGCTGTAATCTGTTATAATCAGCTGATTTGTTGTGATTTTCTTAATGTGTAGATCTAATTAGGGTAAATAATGTAATATTTACATTTAAATACTGGGTACATTGTCAATAGACTATTATAGATTATAGTGTATGGATTATTTTTTTATGAAACAAGTAATGTTAATTCATTTTGTAATGCAGTACTAGGGGCTGCATCCATATATAAAATCAGTTGCGAATGTCGTTTCTATTTGTTGAATTATATATAGGCTTTGATAGATGGCAACCAATATTTGCTCATATTTCATCTTAATCCCAGATTTTTCCACAATACTCAATAAGTTAAATGTAAGAACATTAGAATGATCTAGTAGGTAGATTAGTAATGCACCAGTGAGGATACAATGCCAAAAGCGAATTGACTCCTGATAATACAAGATATATTCTAATATTTCATGAATCCACTACCAAAAGACTTCAATTCACAACAATGCATTCACTCCATCCTCAACAAAAAATAAATGGTTACATGAAATTCCTTTTGTAATAAAGTAAAAGCAATGCTCGTATATGTTTTTCTAGTGAATAGGCTACTTTCTATTTGCTGTTTAGTAACAGTTTTTTTTTTTACAGATGGTTTTCTAACCAAGTTATTTTTGTCACTCGGCCAGAGTTTTCTACAGACTGTCCAACAAGTTATATGCAAGACGTAATTTGGCTAGTAGCTATATTACTAATGCATGGTTTGATTCAGTGTCAAAAATAATATTCACTCCATCCAAAGGAGATATAGTAAATATTCAATCCCCTAGCTATGGTTCGATCCACAACATAATATTCACTCCATCCACAATCCACAATCCACCCCATATTCAATCCACCAAAAAAAAAAATCA
Organism: Platycarya longipes; assembly: GCA_036559045.1. Classification (NCBI taxonomy): domain Eukaryota; kingdom Viridiplantae; phylum Streptophyta; class Magnoliopsida; order Fagales; family Juglandaceae; genus Platycarya; species Platycarya longipes. The sequence goes on along the minus strand of CM071799.1, from coordinate 17,243,189 downwards.
ATTCAATCCACCACCCAAAAATAAAAATATGCATCATCCATCTACAATCCATCCCATATTCAATCAAAACCAATACAAAAATATTTAATCAACCACCAAAAGAATTCAATCCACATCAAAGTATTCACTCCATCCACACCAAAAAAAAAAAAAATCTACACCATCCATCTCACATTCAAACAAAAAAAAAATTGTTCAATCCCCTGCCCAAAACAACAAGTACCACAACAAAGTTTTCACTCCATCCATACCAAATAAATTCAATCCAGAATATAGTATTCACTCTGTCCACACCAAATAAATATATACATCTTCCATCCACAATCCATCCCATATTCCATACACAAAAAAATACGGTGTCTGATATACAGCAATCAATATTGCTTGAATACAAACGATGCGTATTTCAATTCACTAGGGAATTCATCCATCAAATACGAATCAAATCATTGCAATGGTTGCAAGTAAATCTAATCCAATTTACATTTGTAAAGAAAAAATGCAAATATTAATGAGATATCTATATTAGTAGCTAAAAATTTAGCTATGAGATATATTTGTTGCTGAGTTTTAAGAGAATATAAAAGAAAAATTGAACTGCAGGAAATTAACAGAGCTTATATATGAGATATAGTAGGCTCCCCTAAGAAAACAAAACTCAAATCTATTAATGATAGAACTATATTATTATTTTTGTTTTGGGCAATAACTATGCTTAGGTCCAGATTATTTGGTGCTGTATTCTCTCCATTACAGCAAGTACATGTTCTTGATTAGGAAAAAGGATTGGGCCTTTTTTTTTCTCGTTATACTTTTAAAAATACCTAACAATATAAATACCCAATAAAAAGTGTCAATCTGTGTATACATTAGCTATGTTTTCATTCCCAAGTTCACATTACAACCATGCAACCTAACCTAGTACCAAGGGTTGGTGTTCCATAAACAACAACATACAACTTTCTAGATTAGTAGCACAAAACAAATTGATCACAAAATAAAAACATATCTTTCAAATTATAGTAATATCCTGCACTGTTTATAAACATGAACTTTGGCAGATCAACATTATATTGACCACAAATGTTTGTGTGCACATGCTTTTATCAAGCTTGTCACATTTTCTTGTACTAGCAATTAAATAAGTTGTACGGACCTGTTCCAATTCTTGTGAAGACACAAGTAGCGTATCGAATAAACAAAATAAGACCCATGAGTTGCCAGAGACTGTTATGGCAGTTGGGTACAAATGAATTAGATCTAATTAATGTAGACATATGGCATAAATTAACAAAACAGACAATACCTGGAAGCTGGTAAATTAATGAAATAGCCAATACCTGAAAGCTGGTAAATTAATGAAATAGCCAATACCTGAAAGCTTTTAATCCTCTCGTATAATGGAGGTTCAAAAGCTAGCCATATGTTCACAAAAATAATTTAAATTAGAATCCACATATTGGATTACTTACAAATAGATGACTTCGATCAAGGATCATAGAGACAGTCAATACAGGGTGTAAAATGATGAACCTCATATAGTAGCATGTAAGAGGATGGGTAGCCTCAGTCACCTAGAATATGACAATAACAAAGTTTGGTAAATCAAACGTGCACCATGTACGATAATATTAAGCATGAATTTAAAAATAGTAAACAGAAGAAGGCAATTATAAGTAGCATAAATTGTGTACCATCATCAGACGAATTCCAATTATCTGAAAAAGGATTTTCACCACTCCCACTTTGGTAAGCACAACCTTCAACTAACTCTTTTGCACTCTAGCTTTCATTATCGTCGCAACTTGCAGTATGCTGGAAAAGTGGCAACACAAGAACGTCTATTGGTTCTACATCTATTCTATGCAAGCGAGAAATAATGCTAGTATCATCTCCATCATGGTGTTCTACAACCACATATGAAGGGTCATTTTCTTGAAAAGCAACATAATTCACTTCACCCTTGTCATCTTCCTTATTCTCTTATTTCAATGGTATAACTAGGACATCGTATGTGTTTTTTGTAGTCACCCTTTGCACCACGGACCAATCCCTACATCTACTTAGGTCAACAAGATAAAACACTTGTTCTATCTGATCGGCAAGTACAAATGGATCATCTTTATACCATTTTCGAGCGGTGTTGACACTAGTTATGTGGTTCCCAATATGTTTCCCTTTCCTTGTATCACCGATATCAAAACAGTCAGATCTAAACAATAGACAAGACGCCATCCCATGTAACATAGCTGCAAAATGTCAATAAGAACTCCGTAAAAATCGATAGACTTTGCATTGTGTTCCCTTTTAACAACAGCCCCATTATTTTGAGTTCGACGATGTTGACCATGAGACACTGTGTGAAACCTAGTACCATTCATGATACAAGCAGAGAATGAAGCAATCCATGGGTCTGGTCCACATGCTAGTGCATATATATCATCAAAGACATCATTAAGATTGGAAATTTCCAACTCTTGAATCTGTTAAGCATAGGGCAAGTATCAAAATATAATATAGTAGTAAATAATTACATGTGCACTAACGTAATGGTCTCATCTATAGGGTACGTATTCGTCTACGAAACCAATGAAGTACAAGTGATGCATATGATATACTGTTGCAGGGCAAATTTCCTTCATCATCGTGTAGTGCCAACTAGAGATGCACAAAAAGTAAACGTAAATAGATGGTAAGTACTACATTCTTAACAAATGAAGTACAAGTGAGGATTGGTAATACCTGGTGAGATTTTAGGAGTGGGTATATGTAGTATTACTTACTCTATTTGCTGACTAATCTCCGCACAATTATTTAGCACGTACCACATTGCCTTCGTAAGTAGAGTCTAATCTAGTCGAACAGAGGTAGGAGGGCTGCATGGGCATATCTTTTGTGAAAAAACAGAGAAGTTAGAAGATTCTATGTCATTGACTATATCTACATTTCGTTCTCCCGATGATGTATGGTCTCGATATCATGGATATACAACGAATAGAAGTTCAAGCATTCAATGTGAATATAGGCTTCAGCAATTGACCCTTTAGGATGAGATCTTTTTTTGACATAACGTTTGAATTTTTTCAGATATCTTTTGAATGGATACATCCACCTATATTGAACTAACCCCCTAAGGAAACTCTCACGAGGTAAATGAATGACGAGATGTACCATTATATCAAAGAAGATAGGTGGAAAAATCATCTCAACTTTGCAGAGGATGATTGCAATGTCAGATTGTAGTTCCAAAGTCAACGTTCGTGCACAAAAAGTCTTAAAGAAGGAACTAAACTCAGTCAATGCAATTCATATATCAGGTCGTAAATACCCACTAATCGAAAATGGGAGCAACCTTTGTATGAACACGTGACAGTCATGACCTTTCATTACTGATATCTTAAAATCTTCTATTGAAACACACCTAGAAATGTTCAAGGAAAATCCATCAGAAAATTTTATAGATGCAAGCCATTCATAGAAACGTATCATCTAAATCCTGTCGAGCGTGTACGACCCTAGCAACATGGAGTTCCCACTACCTGGTGGTTGTAGATGTAATTATTTTCTTAAATCAAGGTCCATCAAGTCCCTACGTGCATTAGTAGTATCTTTGGTTTTGCCTTCAATATCCATCACCGTCCTTAGGACACTTTCACAGATGTTTTTTTCAATGTGAATGACATCGAGATTATGTCGTAAAGGAAATGTTCACCAGTAATGTAACTGGAAGAATATACTTTTTTTTAGTCTAGTTCAATTCAGCTGGTCTGCGTTTGCTCTTTCTCCTCCCTTTGCCAAATTCGACATTCCCAACCTGCAGTAGTTGGTGCAGGACATCATGCCCCATGAGTTTTGGTGGAGGCAATCGATGGTCCTCACTTCTATTGAATGCACCATTTTTTTTTCTCAAAGTGTGACCAGAAGTCAAGAAGTGATGATGACCCATGTAAAAATGTTTTTCCCATATTTCAACCACATGGAGTTTGTATCCTCATTGCACAATGGGCAAGCCAACTTTCCCTTCGTGCTCTACTTAGAAAGACTGGCGTATGCAGGAAAATTGTTGATACTCCACAAGAGTGCAACATGTAAGCGAAATGGTCTCGATGTTGATGCATCATAGGTATTGACACCCGTTAGCCATAATTATTTTAGATCACTGAATAAAGATGTAAGTAAACATCGATATCATTTTTTGGTGCTTTTGGTCCAACAATAAGGAAAGATAGGATTAAGTATGGATCTTTTATGCATAATCAAGGGGGCAAGTTGTATGGCACGAGTATCACTGGCCATATGCTGTAGGGTTTAGTCAAATTATTGTACGGGTCGAACACATTGTTGTCTAGGCCCAATCTGATATTGCGAGCATCAGCTGCAAACCAATTATTGTCTTTATCAAACTATTTCCACAACTTAGAATTAGCTGGATATCTGAGAGTACTGTGGCCATCAACTCGCTGTTCTTTATGCCATTTCATTGATTTTGCTATATTCTTCGACATAAAGAACCTTTGTAACCTATGGATCAAAGGAAAGTACCGCAAAACCTTTTGGGGAATCTTCCCTCTTTCGTAGTCGTTGACTCCCACCTTGACTCACTGCATTTAGGACAAATTTCTTTGTCAGCATCTTCCTTCCAAAATAGCATGTAGTCATTTGGGCAGGTATGTATTTTCACATAACTAAAACCCAAACCACGCTCTAAACTTCGAGCCTCGGGATATGAGGAAGGTAATTGAATATCTGGAAATGCCTCATTCAACAACCCTAAAACCATATTAAATGACTTGATAGTCCACCCACCAACAGTTTTTATATGGAGTAGTTTGACAATAAAAGACAGCTTGGAGAACTTTTGGCACCTTGTATAAAATGGATGTCTTGCATCCTCAAACAATTGGGCAAATGTTTTCGACTGCCCATCCAATACATTTGGCAAGGAAGTAATACCATATGCACCATGATCATATTCATGATCCATAAATGTTGCAGCGTGCATGTCCTCTACATCTGATTCATATCATTTACAAAAGCATGACTTTTATTATCGGTACCATCGTCACTGTTTGACGAATTCTCAGTCCAGCTTTCAGCCTCCCCATCAAAGATTCAATGTGAATAACTTGGATCAATACCTAGAGTGAAGAGATGGTCCTTGACTTCATGGTTTTGTAGGAATAGGTTATTACGGTATCTCCGACATTGACACCGAAAGGTAATACTTCTAGGTGCATGGGCCTTTTCCATAGTTAGGAGTTTATTATTCCCCTTACTATATTCTGGTAACGAAAACCTGTTCGGCACGTGCATCCAGTCTTTGTCCATCTTCACATAATTTACGAAATAGGTTCCAATGTTGCCGTAAACACAAAAACAATATAGTGGATTAGAAGGCAAGCTATTGTAACACATCCTATAATTAATAATAAGCTTAATTTTTTTCTCATGATGTATAATGCATTAGCATGATGATATGCTACTTGAAATTAGTTTATATATATATATATATATATATATATATATAGGAAACAATCCAAAGGCAAAGGTGTGTACAACATCACATGATGTATAGCTTCTTGTTTCTAAAGTAAGACTAAATGGTTTTCCCTCTACAATCTAATACTTTAGAAGTTAGCATTTCACATTGCAGCAAATGAGATGGAACAATTCAACTTCCGGCTATATATATAGTAGCAGCAAAAAACGTTCTTCAGTTATCACACACAGAGAATTAAAGAACTTGCATATAATTGTTTGTAGTAGTAGCAATATTTATAAATAAGCAACCCATGATAAAAAGAAAAGTTTGAAGTTCTAACTTGTTATAACAAGATTAGGAAAGAAAGTTGATAAGTTGGATGATCCAACTCCAAATGCACAAATTTAGAGTAATTTCAGAAAATAAAGAATAAAAGGAAATATCTCAATATAAATATTTAGAAATGAACAGAATAACGTCTGAAAATCTTCAAACTTCAACATTGCACAAGCATTAGGCAAACCCCTTTATAACTTCTGTTAAGGGGTGCAACCTCTATGATTTCAATTGCAGTGAACGTTGCTAAATATTCTTTAACGGATTTATAACTTTTATCATTATGAAATATTATTTTATTTTGATTTTTATACTCCAAATGAGATGTTCTGTCCTTGTAAGGGGAGCATGTAGGACTTGGATACATATGTTGTTGCTTTTATATATATTTTAAACCATCAGTACAGCATGAATGACATTTAAGAGAAATGGTATCCACACAACACGTTTTACAACATACATATTTCATAATACGTATTTCATAACAAAAATATCTCTCATCTTTATGATATTATAGAGCATGAATATTATGAGAAGTGTTGTATGTTTAGAATTTTTCGACATACTAAGGGACACTGCTAACGCGGGTATTTTGAGAGCTAGCTAGCATTCGTTCGATGTATAGAAAAGTTATAGCTAGGAAGCTAGTCACTTCTATGGCTCATGTTAATATATCGATACATTAACATGGTAGGCCCTATTATGCTTAGAAATTTTAGATATCCTAATTAAGTTCACTTAGGATATCCATATCCTCGGTGGACTTAATTAGGATATCTAAAATTTTTGAATTTGTAAAAGTTCACTTAGGATATCTTAAGTGAGCTTCTCCATTGAAGGCTGCAACAAGCAATCTGCAAACTGTCCATCAGTGTAAATTTGTATATGATTGTTTCCTATACAATAAAAGTTGTAATTTGTAACTTACAAATTTAAACTTTGTAATTTTTATATCCTATAGGGTATATGTACCCGGTAATTAAGAGTGTTCCTAAATGATATTTCGAACATGCCCACAACGGAATTGTAGATTAAATGTTAATTCGAAATATGCCCACAATTAATCTTAAAGTATGTAGTCTAATTGTAGATTAAATGGTTGAAATTCATTCTATACCAACGAAATTAGCAAATGCAAAGTGCTTATTAAATTTGTAGGGAAACAGAGAATTCAAAATAGCCATGAAAAGGGAACTTATCGCAAGGGCTACCCCTGGTAATTTCAGACAGTATTCACTGGGTCAGAAAGGTGGGAGCTGTCGCAGGGGGAGGTTAAGATAGAGTCAGTTGCTAAGAGAGAGGGAGGGAGGGGGATTAGGGTCGTCGTGGGACACATATATACCTAGAAATTGAAGTTGACGGTGGGCAAATTTTTTCCAAAATCAGAAAATCAACATGCTCCATTACCCGCAAGGACGCATTTGGTACAGTGGCAAGATCCCTTGATGACGCTATCGATGGCAACGAGAGCTCAGGTCGGAACATTTATCAGCAATAAAACGGGCGTGTAAAGTGCTTCTATCATGGGCAAAAGTGTTATGGCGGGTATAAGGTCGATGACTCAGGAAATGGCTACAATTCTTTGATATATATGGTTCATTTCCAGACAAATCAATATTGTGGCGCCTAGAAGTGACGCAGAAAAAGTCGCCGCAAGATTATTTCTTGTGTTTGAAGCGATTTTAACATATTACAACGACCCCTACTCGCGACAACAGCTTCTTCTATCTACGAAACCTCTTTTCGTCATGGAATTCCTAACTTTTTGCTGCCAAACATTTTGTTACAATCAGAATTCGCGGCAAAAAGTGTTTTATTGCCTACGGCCCAATTTGTGCTCAATAATCATGGAAATGGAATATGATGGACATAAATTTCCTACAGGTTGCTGTCACTGCAAATGAAAACCGCAGCACAAGCTAATATTTCTTGTAGTGTCATTCTCTTTGCCGTGTCCGGGCAGACCTCCTTGCCATATTCAGAACTGATGGTGAGTTGTCTCCCTCTCCGTACCGTGTCGGTTTCCACTTTGCCTCAGAAGCGTGCCTGAACTCCTGACCTACATTTAATGCGGTAAGGGTTCTTACTGTGCATTTAATGCTTCAAGGGGCTTTGCATGGTCCTGTCAGGCTCACATTTAATGCGATGTGGCCTTAGCTAGCCCTTGCATTTAATGCACTATGGAGCATGCCAATCCCCCTTTGACCTGACTCTGCTTACCGTACGGCTAGTCTTACAGGCATCCTTCTACCTAGTTCGTCCCGGGGGCCGCCTTCAACTTTGAGTCTCGAGGCGCTTGCCACGAGGGAGGGGATGAGATTCGACTGATTTGGGGGCTGGACCTGCCTTGGCCTTGCCATGGGCCCAGTGCCCGGCCTATCCAGATCCTCCCCTCACAGTACCCATCACATATATAACTAATAGTTTCAATAATGTAAGGCAGCAAATACTCCAATAATGTAGCTTGGTGCAATCAACGAGCCCTAAAGGTCAAACTCTATCAAATAAGTTCATTTGAGGCTAAGTTTCCAAAGATGGCCAAACTATCGGGCGGTACATACAATGGTGAAGCAAACCACATCCTCGCTCCTTTATTCTAGCATAGGTATCGAATAGTTGCAACTTCACAAAGACCCCAATAAAATGAGTTGTGATAATGGGGATATTGACTCCTTTAAGGCATGGAGATTAGGAGGTAATTGGAGGAAAAACTAGAAAAGAAAGAGAAAGGTATTCCGAAGATGAAATATGATGAGAGATGAAAATAATTATTATGATGACTAGTTAATTAATAGAAACTAGGAATTGAGACTAAACATCTTAGTTCATGTTTTGTCAATGCTGAAATGAACTCGAAGGCAAGTTTTTTTTCAATTTGGAGAGACTAATATAAGAGGATTTGGATTTAATTATGCTGAGTTGATAGATCCCACATGACTATCTCGAAAAGGCAAATCAACATAAATATAATAGCAAAATGGCAAGATTGCACGAGTTGGGATAATATTCCACACGTGTCAATATTTTGGCCAACACGTGTGCAATATTACCTAATTTTGATTAATTCAACATTTTCCTGCTAATTGTTGATATGCCCTTAAAATAATTCAACACTAGCTATTAATATGAAATCTACCAATTCAGCATAGATCCTCTGCGTTAAAACGGAAAATAAGAAAATAAACGGCATTATGGGAAAGAGATCACGTCTTGAGGTCTCCCTTTTTTGGGTTTGGCTTTCGAAAGAGTACTGGGTTTAAAAGGCTAGTTATTTACTGACTGATTACTGATCATAAAATACACAAAGCGAAACAACAAAGGAGTATTATTATATGAACAAACCATTCTTACTAATACACATTATGTCGGCACCAACTAAGCATCAAACCAAGCAACAAACGCAGAGTATAGACCGAAAAGGCACACCCAACACACATAATTATTACAAGTAGGGTCTTCTTGCGAAGGAGACAAGACAACCAAAGACAAGTGCAAATCCGACGTAACACAGCCGTCCTTCCAAGGAGAGAGTCCCTCGTGAGATGGCAAACACCAGACAAAAGGAAATAATGTCCTTTTTATAGCTTACAAGTAGTGTATGAAAGTGCAGCAACAGCGCGCGCGGCATCAGGATCGGCGTGAAAGGCGACCATATATAGCTAGCTAGGTTCAATTGCTGCATGCCTAGCGCCGGAAGCTCCTGACCTGGCGCGGCGGATCAGTCTCGTCGTCTCGGAGCTTGACTAACGTGTAAGTACCCGCACCGAGAAGGGCCCCAAGTGTGGGCGCCACCAGGTATAACCACACTGCCTTGAAATTTCCTGCTGCAATTGCCGGACCCAGAGTTCGTACCGGATTCATTGAAGCTCCGGTTGATGGCCTGCATCCCCGTTAAAACGTAAAAATTATTATTACATATTCCTCCTTTGGAATATCCTTTTTGGTTTTCCCTTTCAATGTTTGAGGTAAGAACGAAACTTCCAGACTCTTTCTAAGATCTTAATTAGATGGGGTTGTCAACCTCATGCGCCCTAGTGCATTGCTCCCAATTATAGTGGGTGACCCTTACTTTCATGTGATTCCGTACGTCTTTTCTCGATATATTGGTTTCACTACCATTTATTTTCCTTATTTTCTTGTTTCAATTATTTGATGTTGAACTCAATAAATCAATCCTACTTTTCGTGCTCTAAACTTTTGACCTCCAACGATACAGAAACAAATTAACATGCTACCCTTCACTGGAAAGAAAGAAGAGAAAATAATTTACTAACCCGGCTGCGAGATTGTTCATTATAACAGTAGCTCCAACAGCAATGCCGGCCAACTCTCCCACCTGTAAGCAACATCAAATTGAGAAAGACAAGAGACAATGATCGATCTGAATACATGTGAATTGGATTGATTTTCCTTCTTCATTATATATATATATATATATATATATATACGTACGTACCGCTCGGGTGTCAGTGGCAACGGCGGTGACAACGAACAGGAGATTGAAAGTGATAATGAGCTCGATGGCGAAAGCCTGGCCGGTGCTTACGGAAGGAACCGTGACTCCGCCGGACAGGAAGGGATGGAAAACCCCCTTGAGAGCGAAGGAAGCACAAATGGAGGCTGAAACCTGTGCAGCAATATAGGCTGGGACGTGAGCCCAAGGGAAGTGGCGAAGTGCTGCAAAAGCAATGGTGACAGACGGGTTGAGGTGTGCACCGGAGATGTGTCCCGTCGACAGAATCACGACCATCACTGCCAGACCAGCACAAGCTGCATTCCCCATCACTGTCTCTGCTCCTTCAATGTACTTCTGGTTTACAATGGGTCCTGCCGTCGCTATAAATATCAGGATGAAAGTCCCCACGAACTCTGCTCCAAGCTGCAAATCCACAAAAATTACATTAAAAAAGAAAAAATAACTCTATTTCATACACAAATATTTACTTTACGTAACTACGTACCTAGCTACCACACTTCTAGTGTAATATTTGAAACAATAATCAAACAGAACAGTATTTTGGTTATTATTAATTTATAAATTGTTTTAAATAATATATATACATACATATGGGATGAAGCTAGGAGATCTTTTTCCACCAAATTTACTAACAATTTCTCAAAAAAAATTATAATTTCATTATAATTTGTTATTAAAAAATGATCAAAAATGATGGGGAGAAGCTACATCCAAGAGCACTCACTCACATGAACAGTGACATGTACTGTTCATGTCACTGTTCATGTGAGTGAGTGCTCTTGAATGTGGCTTCTCTCTAGCATATCTCAAAAATGATAGATGAAAAAGATCACCAATCTTAATAACTCTATGCCTAGACGTGACCGACGATATCTATCAATCCAGAGGAATTTATAAACATCTATCAATCAAGAAAACGACCTTGACATAAATTTATCAAAGGGAGGGTCTGCTAATAATTCCCTTAAATTTTGCTCATGTTATTATATATTAATATGCTGGTATAAAGCTATGCTTCAATTCCCAATGACAATTAACTTGAAAGAACAGCCCTATTTAATTCGTACAAAAAAATCGAAGCTTGACTTCCAAACGTATGATCGGGAGAATTTGCCCCCGAGCAATATTCGTGAAGAAGATGTGAAATTTAGGACGTTCATCCAAATTCAGATTGAAAATTTAGGTCAATTCGGCCCATATCTAAATGTCAAAAAGTGAGTTGGACTTCAACTCAAATTCCGCGGGATTGAAATTTGGATTAGATCCGGATCAATTCGATTTTATAAAAATCAGAAATCTTATTACCAGATTTTAAACCCTTTTTTTAAACTCTAAAGCCTGTATTATATAAGCATTAATCTATATATTGCTTCATATATAATTGTCTAAAAGAAATATTATTATTACTTTTATTATATATTTGGCATTATTATCATTACTAATCATGTCATCATCATCTTATAGTTTGAGTCGTTGAATTAAGGAATGGAGAATAATTTATGTTCCTCGAAATATACGCATGCACGCTATTTTAAGTTTTTTTTATTTATTTTATTTCTCTAATAATTCCCCACTTTTTTCATTTAATTATGTAGCTACTCATGTTAGGAACTCTGTATTTAATTTAAATATACATATATAGAGATTAATTTTGCTACACATGATAGGCTGGTGTGTTATATATAACTTATTGTGGAATACATTATAATTTTAAAAAAAAGTCAAAATACCAATATTTTTTGTAAAACTTATGTGGAAATAATAAAGAGAAATTACAAAAATAGGCAAAAAAATATGCTATTTTTATTTTCTTCAAACTAGTGACTATATATGTTAATTTAATTAGAAATTAAAAACCAAAAGCTCTCTCTTTCTATTTTTTTTTTTTCTCAAACTTTTTTCTAGAAAATCAAAAAGAAACCTCATTCTTAAGGGGGTAGGAGCTTTAGCTACTCCCTCCCTCCTTCCCTTTTTTCCTTCTCTTCTTCTTCTTCTCTTCTCTTTTTTTGGTTTTTTTTTTTGTGTTGTGTTTTGGTTTTCAAGCCGAATGGGAGAAGTGGCGTCGCGACCGTTTCTGGTGGTCTCCAAGCACCACACACCCCATCACGGGGTTTGCCTACTACCAATCTACCAGACTACCAAAGGCTATGCCAATTAGAGCGAAGCGTGGCTCACATGCGTGGGTGGAAGAGTGCGGTTGGACTTCACGCACCTCCATCCCCGAGTGCTCCAGTGCCACCACGTGTTGCGGTTTTGAGTTCAGCGACATCAGAAGCAGTAGGGTGGAGATACTGGCTTACCCCAAGATGGTGCGTGTTCCCCACGTGCCACAGTAGCCTTTGGCTTCGATTTTTCTTGTATTTTTTCAGGTTCCTCCAAGGTTGAAAATCGAAGCTATATCTTTTAGATATATTTTCGATTTTTTCTTGTTGTTTCCTTTCTGTTTTGTGTTTGTCTAAGAAAAGAAAAATTAGTCTCTAAAACCTTCGGTTTATAGAGTTGTTTGGGAGTCGTTTTTTAGAACGATGTTTTGTTTTTGATAGATCAGTTAGTCTGTCTTGGACAGAGGTGGTTTGTTTTGGGATTAGTTAGGGGTTATTCTGTCTTGGACAGAGGTGTGTGTTGGGTGGTCTCTCAGATAGTGTTCTAAAGAAATGTGCAGTTAGAGTTAGGCTATATTAGTCATCATTTGGGTGCTGAGGAGCTACAAATCGTGGATAGTGACTTGTAATATACGTTTCAGGTCTAGATGTAATGTTTTCTTTTAATGAATGCAATTAAGCTTTTCTTTAAAAAAGAAGTTAGAAAAAAAGCCTCAACTCATTTTATATTGCTCTTGATTGAGTAAATAACAATAGAAAAACTAACTATACCAACCATTGTTTTTGGGACTATACCGTACAGGCCGGTACGGTTGATACATACTATACCGGTCACTTGGGCGATACAGGTACACTATCTGTACCATACCGGCCCAAATATCGGCTTGTACCGGCCGGTATTTCAGTCGTACCAGCTGTACCAGATTTTAATTTTTTTTTCATTTTTTACTTTTTTTTATCTCAATTTAGACTAGATTATTTACATATATATTTATATATATAATATATTCATATATTGACTATTTTTTTGAAATATAATTTATATATATAGGTTTTTTTCATATATAAACTATTTCGAAATGGTATACGAAACGATACTAGTATCAAATATTTCGTTCCAGTGCTTTGATTGGTATGCTTACCGATATGATATTCAAAACTTTGATACCAACTACCCACTGAGAAAAAAAAAACTATACCAACTTCCTATACATGCGTAATGATATATTAAGAGCCATGAAATGGACAAATAATCGTTAAGAACATTGGACAACGAAGTTGCCCCATCTATCTAAACTCGAAAAAGGTTAATCTGCCTATTATATGAATATATATATATATATATATTTATATATCATGAGTGATGGGTATGTGCTTACTGAGCAATAAACTAAGGGGGAGAGAGAGAGAGAGGGAGGATTCCGATCTGAATTACTTTGCGAGTGAGAGAGATAACAGGTGCAGGGAAGTCGGTGAAACACGTGTGTGGCTCACCCCACATTGGAGTATTCACGGGTAAGCACTTGCATCGCAGCATTGACTTCCGGTCATATGACAGAGAGTCCACTCGCATAGATGTGAATAGTGGACCTCCCGGCGTCCCTGGTGTAGCCGGAGCTGACTCCGGGGGTGTACCTTTCTCTGGTTCCGACATTTCTTAATTTATGTAACCTTAATATTGAATAAGAAACAACAACTTTTTTTTTTTTCTTTTTTTCGGTGATCGGATACTGGGAAAACGAGATAGATGTAAATTACATGATTCGGTGATTTTGATAAAACTGTGGCTACACGAGGATTATAATCTTGGCCAGGTTAGGTAACTCGATCAATTCAGCATGAAGCAGAAGAAGAGAGGAAGAATTGAATGCAGACAAGGCAATGGAGCGAGAGAGAGAGAGAGAGACTAGAGGTACACAAAACGAGGATTAGAAGAGGCAGTTCAGTTCCAGAGTTAATGCACATATGCATGGCCGTATATATACAAGAAAAAAAAGGAGGAAAAGAGTCTCTCCAATTCATATTATCTAGAAAAAGTCAACGCACATCCCCATCACCTAAATAAGCAAAGGCTACTTTACACATAAGGCTAGAGTCACTGCCATCCACTCTGCCCTTTGATTTTGCGTCAGCCAAACCGAATCATACTTGCCCTCTTTGACGCTTGCGTTTCACTTAATAAATAATTCCACTACCCACCCAATTATTATGTGCAATTAAACATGCCCTACAAAATAATACCCTTAAATTTTTCTTATTTTACGTATCATATGCAAACCAATCGGAGTTCTAAAGCATCTCAAAAAGAATCCTAGTATTATTTTAGTTTACTTTATACCCGATTGCATGCTTTTCTTTATTTATTTGTTTGATCATAACTACACTTTAGACTTTTATATATTGCATCTTAAAGTATCATAATTGACATCATGATATATTAGTAGTACTCTTAAATTATATAATTTTCATGCACTCCCATTAGTATATGAATTAGTCTTTATATATGTTAATGGTACTTATGGTTAAAAGTGGAGAAAGTGTCAAATTTTTTACAATGATATAAAAGCGCATGAGATTCTCTATAATTTGCAGTGATCGATAAATCACAAATAGAGTGCGTAAGGCTTAACAACTTTAATATTCTAAGACAATTTGCACCGCCTCCATTTCTTTATTCTTTTAAGATTATGGGAGAAATTAATTAAAGTGGTAAAAATACAAGTGCTTGATAAGTGTATATGTTTTGGGTGTGAATCAAATTGCTGAGATCCTCACCAAGCCACTCGCCACGACATGCTTTCTTCTTCTCCGATCCAGCCTCAACATTACACCTGTGACACTTGGATCGCGGGGGACTGCTAAGAAGAAGGATTAGTCAGCAGCCATAGATGAGCCAGTAGCCATACCAGACAACTCAGCAGCACAGCATGGAAGAAGACAACCCAGTTAGCCATGTTTCACGCCTACTGCACAACTGTAGCATAAAACAAGAAGTACTTTGTATTAGGACATGTGTCAAATGATCAATTCATCTTGTAAAGTTATTTTATCTTACTCTCTGTCTATATATACATGTAAATAGGCTCTGAAAACCAGTACTAAGAAATATTCGGAAATATAGTAACCATTTGTGCATTCGGTCTAGCATCTGGTCTGCATACTGAGCGTTTCAAATACCATTAAAGTATCATAATTGACATCATGTTATATTAGTACTCTTAAATTATATAATTTTCATGCACTCCCATTAGTATATGAATTAGACTTTATTTATGTTAATGGTACTTGTCGTTAAAAGTGGAGAAAGTGATAAGTTATTTATGTTAATGATATAAAAGCGCCTGTCATTCTCTATAATTTGCAGTGATCGATAAAACACAAATAGAGTGCGTAAGGCTCAACAACTTTAATATTCTAAGACAATTTGCACCGTCTCCATTTCTTTATTCTTTTAAGATTATGGGAGAAATTAATTAAAGTGGTAAAAACACAAGTGCTTGATAAGTGTAAATGTTTTGGGTGTGAATCTGATCTTATATTGAACTAGCTACTGCCCGCATCTAATTGGCGATGTTGATCATATGCACCGACTTTCATCTGAAAGAAAAAGAAGACTACTTTCTGCTGGCAATTACAGATGATCATGAACTAGCTAGATCTAGATAAATCCCCGCCACTTGTGTCATATTAATTCCTGCGTTCGAGTTGTTAAAACGGGTTCGGGAAGTCAACTCAATTGGTGTTTGATACTAATCTACTCAATGGTCAATAATAAACGTAGCTCTCAACACGTAAAACCCATGATAATTCATAAGACAACATAATACGGAAAACAAGGCTAGATGGAATATCGATTGTCATAATTTGTTTGAATAGATTCAAGATCACCCCGCGCTTTGATGATCAAGCTTCCATATCTATCTACTTTGAGTTAGACAAGTTTGGAGAGAACTGAGATAAAATGAGAATTTTATAGTTCATAATAAAATAATTTTTGAATAGCAGTGAAATAGTTTGAGTTAGAATGCGCTTTGAAAAATTAGAAAGAATAAATTGAATAAAAAATATTATAAAGTTAAAATATTATTAGAATATGATTTTTAATATTATTTTTACTTAGAAATTTGAAAAAATTGAATTGTCTTTTATTTATTATTTGAAAGTTTAAATTTTTTTAAATGATTAGTTTAAAAGTATTTGTATTTAAGTGATGTAATTTAAAAAGAAGATCAAATATCTAGATGAGATGGGATAGAATGAGAATTTTGAGATAAAATATTTTTCCAAACAAGCATTAAAGGATGAAAATCCTAGATATTGTTCTTATTCAGCCTGGCTTTCTAGTTTCCATCTCACCTGGCCTGAAGAAAAAATATGATAAAAGGAATTAGATCAAGAACAGTGTGAATGTGTTTATCGAGAAAATGCTACTTTATCCTAATTAAGAATACTTTGGGTCTTGGGACAGCTAAAAAATTGTGGAGTGATGAGCATTTTGAGAAGGCCCCCACCCCTTATAAGTTGGCTCTCAATTAATTTTAAACAACTAAAACAAGGCCTGGAGGCTGGACGTGGCGTTGAGTGACTCCCATAACTCTAGGGAAAATGTTAAACACAATCGCCTGGTGCGTAACCTGCAAAATTGAATGATATGACAATTAATAAAACGATTTCGTTTTAGTAATTATTTGAATTTCAACGCCAGCCCCTTCCCATCAAAGACTCCAGACCACCTATTCCTCATTCCTTTCCTCTCACGGACGGAGACTCCATTCCCCTTACTAAGC
Source organism: Platycarya longipes (assembly GCA_036559045.1). NCBI lineage: Eukaryota > Viridiplantae > Streptophyta > Magnoliopsida > Fagales > Juglandaceae > Platycarya > Platycarya longipes. Next base: position 17,226,005 of record CM071799.1, on the reverse strand, counting down.
CAGCCTCAGTTTCGCATCCTCTCACTAGCTGACGTCAGCGTCTTCTCCACGAAACCAGTGGGTCTCAGTGTCTTCTCCACGAACCAATGGGTCTCGGCATCTTCTCCACGAAACTAGTTGTTCTTCATCTTCTTCACGAACCCCATGAAAATAAAACTTGAAGATATCTTCATTCGCGTAAAGCTTCGAACAAAAACTGATTATGCTTTCCATTTTTGTTCTGAACAAAAAATGAAGTCTTTGTTTGCGTAAAGATCTGGTAGTGCTTTACCACTTTCCTCGCAATCTCAAACCCATCTCTCCATTTTAATTTTTTTTTTCTTTCATTACACTTACCCTAATGTTTTAGAGATCGAGAGAAAGGGGAGCCCAAAGAATGGGAGAAGAAGAAAGAAAATGGGGAAGAAATATTCACGCCCAAAATAACCGAATGATAGATTCAAGGAAAAAACGAAAAAGAAGAAAACATGAAAAAAAGGAAGAAGAAAATTGTAGCACTTTCATTGCAGCACAATTGCAACATTCAATCAGTTTTTTCTATTTTCATTCATCCAAAAAATTATTGTAATGTTCCCATGGAGATGGAGAGGCATCATCGATCCATGGAGTGAGAAGAGATGAATGAAGGAAGAAAAAAGACAATGGGGAAAAGAAAGATGTTTGAGAGAAAGAGAGGCCGTGCAAACCGGTCCTACCCACACCGGCAACCTCACTCACAGGATGTGCGTTTAGCTTGGCGTGCGAAAGAAATCAAGGTCACGAAAATGAAGAAAATGTCGATTGAACCCAGATTCTGATTTCTCTCCTTTTTGGATATTTCATATATATATTTTTTTAAATAAAACATCTCCGTCTGACGTCATCTGGTTTCGTAAGGTTCCGTGCTCGGCGATTTTTCCTCTAGTACTACCCTAACTCTAGACCTATTAAATTTCTAGACGTTATTTTAATTAGCATACAATCCGTCCACAGTTTATTAAATTATCTCCTACATAATTTGTCGAACGGCTCAAGTTTGTCGATCAATTTCTCAGTGCGGAGCTAGAAATTTGGGTTAGCGAGCCAAATAAAGTTAAAATAAAATAAATAAAAAAATAAATATGTAATTTTTTTAGAAAGGATCAATACAAAATAAAATTAATATTATTTTATAAAATTATAAAAAAAAATAAATATATTTTATTTTTTTTCTTTAAAACATATATTTTATTTTTTAAAGAATAGGGATGAAGCCCGGGATTTAAATGTGACTATGAAAGAGAGCTGCCACTATGGATGTAAATTCTTTTCAAAAAGCAGAACAAAACTACTGGGTTGTGCAGATAATTACGTATGTATTTGTGTAGGTGTGTCTTATCAAAACATATCTCAGTTACTTCCTATGTTTTCATTTTCAAAATTCAATCTCCATACTTAAAGTCTTAATTAAGAAATCATATCATAGCTTCCTATGTGTATCAGCTATCCTTCAGCGTGCTCAAAGAGTTTTGTATAAGTTTCATAAATAAAAATAGTTTGCCCAATACTTGGGTATAATTATTGGATAAGTTTCAGATCGAACACATTATCAACATAATTTTTTGACCTAGATTTTCAAACAATTATGAGGACATATATATACATATATATATGGAATTACCGTTTGAATTGTCTAGATTTTCAGACATAAGACAAGTGGATTATATCCCAACAAATGTCTTTGTCAAAGCCGTATTTCAGGATACGTTAGGTGTGTCAAAAGCCTATTCTCTTAAAGCTGGACGTGGTCTAATGGAAAACTTGTCATCGAACAGTACTAACAACTCAACTACTGCATTTATAAGCACTACCACTAAACCCCCAAAAAAAGAGAATATTGAATGGTCAAAGATCCGCAGCAACTGAGCAATGTAGAGTGGTGAATTTCAAAATTATAACTTAATCATGAAGCTTCATGAGAGAAATGAAACCAGCTTAGTTACAAGAAACGATCTTTGCACGCCAAAGGTCACTTCTTTCTAATCAATCGTCGAGTGCCTCATGTGAAATAACATTTTAAATGGCGTAATTGCATTTTAACCTAAAAAAGGCCAACAAGTGAACAATCCGACAGCTTTGGCATCACTGAGCTTTATGAATATCTCTTGCTTCTTATTTTACTGGGGAAGGTAGACTTTAGAGATATAATTTATGTTAAAATGCTTGAGTTCATGTCTAAAGTATTTTTCTACGGATTCATAACTTGACATAACCTCCTATATATATATGATTTAGTTCGACTAGTTTCATCGATTCAAAACATTTTTTCTTATATATTTTCCTTTTTGCTAAATGATCCGTGGATTTGTAATGCAAATGAAGCTGATGAAACACATTGAATTCTTAAAAGAGATGCGTGATTAGCAGAGTCTACAATAGGAGAACGAGAGGAAGCAGTTAACTCTAAAGATTTAAAGGAAGAGAAGAAGTCTAGGATGATCACCTACTGTTATTTGGCAATTTGCTCCTTGAGCTTGCTCGCCTCCGAATACTCTCCACATATATGATGTATTGATCGGAGAAGACTCAATTCTTTGGAGGGTGAGAGTGAGGGCGAGCGAAAGCTAGAGCTTTATCTTTGTTTTGGGAGTGGCTGGAACGCGGAGAGAGAAAGGGAGAGAGAGAGAGAGAGAGAGAGAGAGAGAGAGAGAGAGAGGCATTTGATTGGGGTGGGGTAGGTCAACTATTGTGGGGTAGGGCGCATAGACTGATAAAATCAGAGTTGTATAGAATACAGAGCATTTGAAAAATGTATTATATGAGCGTTTACAAAAATAAACCAGCTTTTATACTTAAGCTGTTATAGCGCCAAAATGAAATTTAAATATTACACTTTATTTAAGCTGTTAATCTTGCTGAAGTGTAACGAAGATAAAATATCTATCTTTAATATCCCCCCTTCAAGTTGGAGTATGTATGTTGATAATACCCAGCTTTGACACGAGATGAGAAAAGAGGAAATCCGAGAGGTTTGGTAAAACAATCAGCCAACTAGTGATGACTGGAAACATGAAAGGGCTTGATGATTCCTTGTTGAATCCTTTCACGAACAAAATGGCAGTCGATTTCAATGTGCTTCGTCCGCTCATGGAATACAGGGTTGGTTGCAATTATGATAGCAGCTTTTTTGTCGCAATATAAGGAAACTACTTTAGAGTGATCAACATGTAAATCACGTAATAATGAAAGCAACCAAATAATTTCAGACATTGTATTTGCCATTGCACAATATTCAAACTCTACTGAAGAACATGAGACTGTTGTTTGTTTCTTCAACTTCCATGAAACTAATGAAGAACCGAGAAAGACACAAAAACCCTTGATCAATCGTCTCGAATCTTGGCACCCTACCCAGTCCGAATCTGTAAAAGCAATTAACTCAAGAGACGAATTAGCAGGGAAGAACAGACCATGTCCAGGAGAATCTTTAATATATTGTAAAACATGGTGAGCAGCGTGTAGATGAGGCTGCTTGGGAGTATCCATGAATTGACTTAGGATATGAACAGCATAGGTTATATCTGGCCTTGTGATAGTAAGATAAAGTAATCTCCCTACCAATCGTCTGTAAGCAGTAGGGTCTTCAACAACAAGACCATCATCTCGGGATAATTTGAGGTGTTATTCCATTGGGGTTTTGACTGGTTTTGATCCCAAAAAAACAGTGTCAAACAAGATATCTAATGCATATTTCCTTTGAGATAAGGAAATACCATTTTTGTTTCGAGCAACTTCCAATCCTAAGAAATGTTTCAAATTACCGAGATCCTTGAGTTTGAACTTCTAGTCCAGGAACAATTTGAGAGTGTTGACAGCTTCTAAGTCATTACTAGCAATGAGATCATCCACATATACTAATAATGCAATAAAAGTATTCCCTTCAAGTTTAGTAAAAAGAGAATAGTCTGATTTGGATTGGGTAAAACCAAGCTCAAGAATTGTGGATGACAACTTGGTGAACCATTGGCGTGAGGCCTGCATTAATCCATATAGAGACTTGTTCAATTTACATACCCTTTTGTCATGTTTATCACCGAATCCAGGAGGAAATGACATGTAAACTTCCTCATCTAATTGTCCATGTAAAAAAGCATTATTGACATCTAATTGAATTAGATGCCAACCTCGGATAGCAGCAATAGTAAGAAGGCATTTGACAGTCACCATTTTGGCCACTGGACAGTAGGTGTCAAAATAGTCCACTCCCTTTTTTTGAGTAAAACCTTTGGTAACCAATCTTGCTTTGTATCTCTTAAGAGTTCCATCAGATTTTAGTTTAACTCGATAAACCCATTTACATCCAATTGGAGTCTTTACCGGGGTAAATGTTCCAAGGTCCAAGTATTATTGTGCTCTAAAACTTGAATTTCTTCAGTCATATCAGCTCTCCAATAGGAAAATTTAATGGCTTGGTGATAGAATTTAGGTTCAGAAATGGTGGACAGAGCTAAGGTGAAAGCCTTATGTTTTGATGATAACAAATGGTAACAAAGTGAATCAGATAAGGGATAAGGCTTACCTGAGGAAGAACCACATTTCTTTGGTGGATGCTGAGAAGGGTCACCTTGTGAGGATGCCAAATGGCAATGATAGTCTTGCAAGTAACCAGGTTTCTTATGCTCTCTTGATGATCTACGAAGATGAGGAATTGATAGAGGATTTTGTGGTGAAATAGAATCTAGAATAGGAATATTTGATGGAGTTGAAACAGAATCTGGAATGGGAATATTTGATGGAGTTGAAATATCAGTAGGAATATCTGGGAAATGATTTGTTGAAATGAGAAGTGATGAATCAATTTGAGCTTCCGATGAATCAAAAGTATCAAAAACAGGTTTAGGAAAAACATGTTCTGATGTGGATAAAGGCTGAGATGACTGATTGTAATTAAAGGTGTGAAAAGGAAATATGTTTTCATAGAAAACAACATCCCGAGAAACAAATATGGATTTGCTATCAAGATCACAAAGTTTATAAGCTTTTATAGCAAGTGGATATCCAAGAAAGATACACCTTCTAGCTCGAGGAGAGAATTTGGATCGATTGTGAGCTAAAGTTGATACATAAAAGAGGGAGCCAAACACTTTGAGGTGAGAATATGTAGGTGGCTTGTTGAAGAGTAATTGGTATGGAGTTTTATTGCCTAAGAGTGGAGAAGGTGTTCTGTTTATCAAATACACAAAGGTAAGAACACAGTCTGGCCAGAAAGTTATTGGAACATTAGATTGAAATAGAAGAGCACGAGCAACATTAAGAATATGTTGGTGCTTTCTCTTAACCAATGAGTTTTGTTGTGGAGTAGCCACATAAGACAATTGATGAACAATGCCTTTGAAAGAAAAAAAATTGAGGCATATTGAATTCATTGCCATTATCTGTCCGAATGGTTTTTATGGTGGAATCAAATTAATTTTCAACTAAAACAATGAAATGCTTTAGAAGATCTCGAGCATCTGATTTGGATTTCATTAAATAAACCCATGTGCTACGAGAAAAATCATCTACGATGGTTAAAAAGTATTTAAAACCATCCAATGATTGATATTGAAAGGGGCCCCAAATGTCACAATGTACAAGTTGAAAGGTAAATGTAGAATTATTTTTATTGTGAGTTGGAAAAGGTAAGCGTTTATGCTTTGCTAATGAACAAACTGAGCAATGTAATGTTTCATTATTTGAAGTGCAATGTACAACATCAGATAACAATTTTATTCTAGACATGGATGGGTGCCCCAACCTTCTATGCCAGAGATCAAAATTATTATGAATTGAAGCGGAAATTGAGCTAGAATGTAAAGGAAACATGGCAGAGAAAGCATGAGAGTTATCTGGTTGTTACAGCAGATATAATCCTCCAACAGCTTTACCCTTCCCAATCGTCCTCCAATTGATGAGGTCCTTGATTATGCAATTATCACCAGAGAAAAGAACACAAGAAGAATTTGATTTTGTTAGTTGACTGACAGAAATGAGATTAAAGTGAAATGAAGGTACGCAAAGAACATAATGCAAAACAAAATAAGGAGATAAAATGACTGAGCCTTTGTGAGTGACAGGAGCAAAAATGCCATTAGGCATTTTAACAAACGACTGGTCAACAGGGTTAAAGGAAGTGAACAATGATGTAGAATGGATCATATGATCCGCATCGCCAGTTTCAATGATCCAATCAGCAGGTTGTATGAATGAATTTGAATGGGATTTTACATAAAAAGCAAAAGAAAAAATGGAGTTACTAGAGAGACTATTAATCGAAGAAATGACATTAGCTATTTGAGAAGTCGTCGTCTCTGTATTGAGAAGCGCAAGAAGTTGCGGGCATTGTTCTGATGTTAAGGGAAAGGCAAAAGATGAATCATCAACAGCAACACGATTGACTAAAGAAGAAGGATTGGCTGATTTCCCCTTGGAGCGATATCCAGGTGGATATCCATGTAACTTGAAGCACTTGTCAATTGTGTGCCTCGGGATAGAGCAATGAGAGCAAATAGGTCGATCCTTGCAATTCTGATTCTTGTTCTGGTAGGCTAGTTTAGTAGATGAGAGAGCAGCAGATGGAATATGTGGAAGCAACACTGAATTAACATTTCGTTGTCTCTCTTATTGAAGAACAAGAGAGAACACCTCGTTGATAGGTAGAAGGGGATCAATCAGGAGAATTTGGCCTCGAACTTGAGAAAAACATTCATTCAATCCCATAAGGAATTGCATGACATGCTCCTGTTGATGCATTTCCATCAGATTACGTAAACCGCCACAAGAGCAAACAGGCAATGGCCTATAGTTCATCAATTCATCCCATAAACCTTTCATCTGAGTGAAGTAAGCACTAACAGAAAGTTCATTTTGCATAAGAGATGCATTAGTCTTCTGAAGTTGAAAAATACGAAGACCGTTGCCCTGAGAGAAGCGTTCTTGAAGATCTGACCACATATCGACTGCAGAATCAACATAGATCACGTTGGCAGCAATTTCTTTAGAAACAAAATTGATAATCCATGAAAGGATCATATTATTGCAACGAGTCCAATGAGGAAATAGAGAAGAAGTTTTAGATGGCTTTGCAATAGATCCATTGATGAAGCTTAACTTGTTCTTGGCTATTAAAGCCATGAGCATTGATCGCTTCTAGGTGTTGTAGTTATCACCAGTAAGAACTTGAGTGACGAGGATGGAATTAGGATTGTCGCCATGGTGCAAGTAATATGGACTAGAAGGATTAGGATGATCGGAAGGAGGTGGAGATGAGGATTCGGAAGCCATGGTTGCGCGGGAAAATGGTTTTCAAATTGATACCATGATAAAATCAGAGTTGTATGGAATACAGAGCATCCGCAAAATGTATTATATGAGCGTTTACAAAAATAAACCAGCTTTTATACTTAAGCTGTTATAGCGCCAAAATAAAATTTAAATATTACACTTTACTTAAGCTGTTAATCTTGCGGAAGTGTACAGAAGATAAAAATATCTATCTCTAATATAGACAGCAAACGAGAGAAAACTGTCGAGTAGAGAGAGATTCAAAGGTTAAAAAATAGCCATTGACGTGTCAATTAAAATGGCACGTGACCTCCACACTATTGGTGCCTTTTTCCCATCTCTAGAAGGTTAAGGCTTTTGATTGGAGTGGGCTGGGTCAACTAACCATCCACTTGCAAATAATTCAATAGATAATTCATCCTAACCACAAAATATAAAGCTGCTACTATTATAAAATTTTAAACAACTATCTAATTAACTAATAATTTTTAAATTTTTTCTTGTTTCTAATTTTACTCTCGTTTGATTTCGTATATTTAAAATTTGAAATATTTGTTATTTTATTAAAATAATGATAAAATTTGTAAATTTGGTATCTAAATTTTGCTTAAAAAAAAAAAGACAGAAATAATCGATCTATTGTATCCAAAAAGAACAGAAAGAACCAAAATTGTCCAAAATGGGCGTAAATAACCAAAATAGTTTTTATTCTTTCTGCCCTTTTTAGATGCAATAGATCGATTATTTTGGTCTCTTTTTCTTTTAGTATTTTTTTTATGCAACTCTCATATTTAATATCTTTTTCAAATAAAATAAATAAAATTTACACAATCTAAGATTGTAGATATTATTTTTTTATTTTATTAAATGTTGTGAAATAGTTATAAGCAAATCGATTCTCAATTTACTATATTACTAGCAGTCCTATATGCAGTGAATATCAAAATCATAAACAAATTACATTCCAAATTAATATTTTATGATCTTCACCTTTAATATAAATCATAAACAAATGACATGTCATATTATTTCATCCATCTAAATAATAAATTCTAAATCAAAGATATAAATTATTAAAAAAAATAGTAATTTGGGTTACAATCGTTAACATCTTGATAGTTTGGATGTAATTTGAAATGAGAGATTTTGATAGTGAATTGAGATAGGATGAAATATAATAATAGTTGAATAAAATATTATTTCAATATTATTTTTATTAGGACACTTAAAAAAATTGAATTATTTATTACATTTTATATATGAATTTAAAAAAATTAAGATGATTAAATGAGATAAATTAAAAGACTTAATGTTATATCCAAACAAATGGTAAAAGCACTTTCACTGAGTTTTTTTAAACCAATAAAGTTCATACAGTTTCAAACTATTTAAAAAAAAGGTTACAGATCATGAAGTAAAAGGTTAATTAATGGAATGGTTTTTATAATATCATTCCTTTTGGACCTTTTTTTGCAAAGTTATTCGGCTTTTTAATTGAGCTCTTCTATACGCAAGCCTCTTTTTAATTACACACCACACTCCCAACTTATATGGCATTGTCAAGTCATTTTTTTCATTAAAAATATACAAAACAAAAACTATCCGAATTAATCTCAATTTCTGCAATTCCGATTTCTCCGAATCGTGATCTTCCCCAAATGCAATTCCTTGCATCCTCTGCCTCTCAAACTGTTTCTTCAACTCCATTTCTTTCCTCTATCTCTTTTTTTTTTTTTTTAAATCAAATGCACTCATAATCTGCATATGGGTTTGAGAGGGTGGTGTTCTGCAAGAGCAATAAAAGATTGTATTTCTACCGATGTGAATAGAAGATGAGAAGCTAAAAGATGACCAAAACTTCATCGTTGTCGATAAAATCTAGTTTTGAAGGCTAGCGTTTTTGCAAAACTGAGTTCAGTGTTCTATATCATACGTGCGAAGAGTAAAACGTAGATGGAAGATGGCAGATGAGCAATAGCAGATGAGCAATGGGAAAACTCAGGGACGAATGAGTGAATTTGGAGAGAAAAAGCTACAGAAAAAGACGTGTGTTTGTAAAACAGGGGAGGGAAGGAAACACAAGAGGGAGTGGAAAGACGACAAAAAGGAGATGAATCAGCTATTGGACCGGACTGAATTTGCCACATCATAAAAATGAATTGTGTGATTTTTTAATCGACTTGAGAATAGACTCTCACAGTACCTTGAGAGGCCCATAGACATGTCCATATAAATTGGATCATGGGATGCACAGCCACAGCACATGTCTGGTTCTAGACCCAAACCGGACTATGGTTTGCTAAACTATGAGCAGACAGTTTTTCAAACTTCCACTCCTCTCTGTACATAAATATGGATTATGGATGGTACAAGAACATTAGCTTTATCGAAAATCAAGTCAAATATAAAATTTGTTAATTTTATCTAAAATCTTTTTTTAAGAGCATTTTTAATGGATACTTTATTTTTCTTCAAAATACACAAACAAAAATTTACTTTTTTTATTTTATCTACTTATTTTTATAATATATCATCTATTAGTGAATCTTTTTTTTTTGTCTATATCATTTAAACATTTTTATTTTACTCTTTTTAAATACTTTCTCAATCTTCTCATATTTTTTAATATTTACAATATTTTCTCATTTTCAATATTTTCATCGCCCATAATTTAATCATGTAATTATAATTACTTCATTATTTACAGCAAAAAATAGTTTAAATAAATTGTATTATATTAGAAATTATATTATATTAAAAAAATTCATTAATGTCTGCTCCTTTGCATTAAGTATATTATAATTTTGGTGAATGTGATCTGCTCCAGGTTTCTACACAATTTCTTTAAACTAGCGTGAAGAAACGGAAAGGGGAGAAACTCGCGCGAAGAAATGGAATGAGCGGATCAAGGGCTGAAATGAAATACGAAAAAGTATGGAAAAAAAAAAAAAAAAGAACAGAAAAGAAAAAAGAAGAAGTGAGGAAACATAAAAATGCATAAAATATTTTTGAAGGATGAACAGTAATCCCGCTACATGTGAACAGTATATCGTTACCTGTAGCGGAATTACTGTTCATGCCTTCAAAAAAATATTGGGCAATGCTATGGATTCTTTTGCGTTGGGGTTTTTTTGCGTCCATAGTATAAATTGTTTTCACACTTTTTTGCATTTTATTTTATTTTTTACAAAAATAATAAAAATATATATGAAGATAAAATATATGTAATTTTTTTAATTTTTTAATTTTGTTTTCTATTTAAAAACTTACATGGGGGGCAAAGGGGCCCAACATCGGAGCCCCATATATTTACTTAAAAATATTTATTCAAGCTATTCCATTCGAGCTAGTTTTGGGATTACTTTATCTATATTTCAAAGTAAAAGATAAAATAGTTATTTTATTGGGAGTATTCTTAGATTCATCGAATGAAATTATTTTAAGTTTTGATTAGCTACAGTAGATAGTTATTTTCTTTTATATTTGGAGATCTACTATTTACAAATCAAATTTATTGTTTAATCATTTTTAGTCTCCCAATTTTCTTTTCCTCTTTATTCTTAAATATTATCATTAAAAAATATTATTATATTATTATTTTATTAAATCTAATAATGAGTTAATGTGAGATTTTGAATTTATGAAAAAAGATATTTTTCATTAAATTCTGAAAATGGCTTTGATGAAGCCAATGTGATGCTCGAAGGAGCCTGAAATTGTGTTTGTTTTGAGTTGGGTAGTGTTAGGCCATATTTGGATATACAGTTTAAATAAGATGAGATATCTTTATATACATAAAATTCGTATGTAATAGAAATTCTTGTTTTAATGAAACAAGTTTTAAGTCCGTCAATAATAAGTTCTTAGATTTTCACATGCAACTGCAAGTGGCTTTTCACTTTCTCTTATTTTCTCTTTCAGTCGTTTTACTTTCTCTTTCATGTCCGTCAATTCATACAAACACAACACTACAATTACTCGTATTAGTCGCAGGTTTTAAAGTCTACGTTTTGTTTCAAAAGCTGAAGCGATGGAAACTTTAAAGTTTCATACGTTTGTTTGAAAGCTGAACCAGTGGAAATCGAAATAATGGCAAGTAATTTCTAGGAAGCGGTGTAATATCAGAAAATCTCCCAAAAACAGAGCATTTCCAACTACTAAAAACAATTAACCCACCATCTCAAAAAAATAAAAAATAAAAACCCCACAAGCCAACAAGTACAATCGATCGGGGTTGAAAATGTTGGAGTTGCATTGTGAATATAATCTTCTTTCTCAGATCAATCTATATATTGTAATGTTGCTTGAATATATTCTCAATATTAATCTCCCTACTTTTTTTTTTTAATTCTAATCTCCTTGTTTTTAGTGGGAGGAGTTACTCTGTTTTAATATACTAAAAACAGAGCAACTTCAACGAATAAAAACACATTATTATTTAGCCAAATACTTAAATATTATTATTTAGCCATTCATATAATCGAAACCAAGATAAAAGAGCCATAAGTCCATTCAAATCTTTCCCTCAGAATGAATACCAATTTGAGATGAATGCATTACATCAGTCCATGATGAGCAATTCATCTAACGTCCATATGCAATTTATAGAACCACTTTCACACAAAGAGCAGTAGGGGAACGATAAGTATTCCAACAGTCATGAAACGAGGAGAACAAATTCAATCAGATTGTAGTGATCAGTTTGACAATGGGATGATGCAAAGTATAAGCGGACTGGAAATAGGCCTCAGTCTGACGATATGGTGATGCAGTTTATATCATAATCTCTTGCTTCACATATATATTTGTCTTGCGTTCAGAGTTTACTAATATTAATCCATACTTTGTGATTTCTTACGCGTTAAGTTTTAGATTCATTATAATTTTAGAGTGCTTCTTTACTTACAAACGGTGGTCCCAACTGAGATTCCGCTCAGTTAAAAAAAGTTTTTTATTTTTTTAAAATTATTTTCATTGATTTTTTTGTCATTTTAAAATATTTTTTTTAAAAATTTTAAAAAAATCACAATATTATAAAATATTTATTCTTAATTAATATATAAGAATAAATAAATAAATCTTACCCCATAGTCGGGATTCCCATTTCATATATTTTATATGCATCCTCGAGAACCAAGATGAAAAATGTGATTCTCTCTCTTTTTTTTTTTTTTTTTTTTTTTTTCTCTCTTTGATTATTTCTTTCCCATTTATTCTCATTTTCATGTCAGTATTCATTTCTTTTTAGAATTAAGTGATTTAGAACTAGATTAAAACTCCAAAAAGTGTGTTCATTGCTTCACATGTGAGAATTTCAAATACCGAGCATTTGATGAACGTGAGGGAATTGAAAAAGCTTGGAATCAGGTTAAGGTGGCAGATCTATTGTGAAACTCTGAAGAGTTGGAGTATCTATATTCAAAAGTTCATTTACTCAAGACTTTGAAGCATAAGAACATAATTAAGTTTTATATTTCAAACTTTATAAATGTGATTATTATACTTCAAAAACCTATCAATATTAAAAAATATTTGCTAAAATTTTGCTTTTTGTTCTAAAAAATCATATTATTTTTTCTGTTTGTACACATTACTAATCTGCATAAAATTGTTTTAACTAATTAGGTCAACGTGTTTTACACATTGCTCGTCGCATAATTTTAAATAGTGGTGAGATTTTTTAAGATGAAATGATATAAAATAAGTTATAAAAAAGTGTTTTTATTGTTTAAATAGTGAGATCCTAAGATGTAAAAATTTGACTTTTTGGAGATTTGATGAATGAGATGAAATGGGCTGTCCCTATCATTTTTGTTTGGTGAATAGGTAGATCCACCAGTTATTGAAAATTATTTGATAATGATTGTCGTTGTAGTTATGAATTATATATTAATAGAAAACAATATTTGTGAGTAATTAAAATTTTTTATAATAAATAAATTTAAATTCCAAAATATATTGAGAATTTTGTGGGCCAAAATACGGCCTCTATAATTTTAGAAACTAATTTATTTTTTTAAAAAGATATTCTTCTAAAAAAATTTTATTATTCTATCAATAATTTAAATCCTAGCCAAAATATATTGAGAAGTTGTTAAAATTTATAATTTATGTTTCTCAAAGAGAGGCCAGCGGGTCTTCCGAAGGGGCAGGTGGGTTTTCATTTAACTTTATGCTTTCTAGTGTTTATATTACTGTTCACGTCATAAATTGTTTGGCATGAATTTAAAAATTTATAAATAAAATATAGATGATATGAATAACCATTTAGTCAAGTCTGTTGGTGTGTGTTGAAGACTGGATCAAGTCTATTTGTGTTAGGTATCAATATACGTCTGTAGGCATACATGTTTGCAAGTGATCTTTTGAAAGAATCAATTGAACATCAATGACATGATCGTTAAAGGATATGTTTGAGAATACAGTTATTTTTAGATATTTTTAAAATATTTTACTAATTTTTGTAAATTATTGACTATTATTTACAAGCTATTTTATTATTATTTATAGATTAGAAGATATTTTTAATATCCAAACGAACCTTTAAATTAATATATATTTCAAGTAATTATTTGGAGAAGTTAATTCCATGGTTTCTCTGATAACCTAATTTATAATTAAAAAAATTATGAGATTAATTATCCACGCGGATCGGAACGATTAGTATTAGAACTAATAATGTGTGGGTGGGTAAATATCTAGTAGAGAACTAGAGGAGTTAGATCAGATGTCAAACTCGACGCTAAGGACGAAAATTGACTAGCTAGGACAACCATCCCTCATGAATACACAAGACTTATTGATGTTGAATATATTAAGTAAGAACAATGTATATTTTTGGAAGATAATGATGGACACGTTGAAATAAGTTTTGATATTCAATAAATTAGCGGCCGTAATCACGTGCTTTAATTTATTTGTTGAGGATCACTTACAATAGTACACTCACTTTATTATAATAATTTTATCCTTTGGTGATGGAACAAGATCCATTTGTCGGTTTAAGAAAACTTCAAAGAATGCATAACTAGTACTAATTAGCTTGTAGAAGGTGCCTTACTATGTGTAATTTACGTAAGAAAAATATTTATATGTAATCAAATATTTACGACGAAAACAACCATATATTTGAGACGCGAACACCAAACGTTTCAGTGATTACTTAGATACAAGTAAGGAAATAAAAATATATTTATTGCCTATATGACTAACAAATGAGAGAGTAAATTAGATTATATCAAAATTAACAACTGCAAATTAATTACACAATATAAAATATAAATAAAATATAAAGTAGTAAGAAATATAAAGAACAAAAATAAGATAGAAGCAAACTCAGTATTTTAATAAGTTTTAATTGTACTGTCTACGTTTTTCATCTTAAGCTATCCTTTAAAGATTTCTAAATTCACTATTCAACATTCTTTAGGGGAAAATACAAACCTAATTTAATTTTGAGCAACACTGCTACAAAAAATTTGTGTAGAATACTCTCTACACTTACAATCACCTCACACGTGATAATTTAGCTATTCCTTATATAAAATACATTCTATACTAACAAGGGTTATACACATATTTTTACTAATACAAGAGTTGATAGAAGGTAGATTATCATAATATATTTCTCAATGAGTGAAATATGAATAATACAACACAAACTATATCTTTCTTAAAGTGAACAAGGATTAAGGCTCTATACTTAAAAAAGAGAGAATGAAGGCTTTGAATGAATATTGTAAAATTAACAATTAATGTGTAAGCTCTTGTTATAATTTCGAAAATTTCAATTAAGCTATTTATAAGCATATGAGACATCACTTTCAATTTAAAAAGATTCACATATAAAAAATGAGCACTACTCACTTTCAAACATTTCAAATAAAAGATTTTCATTTTTGCAATTGTCAAAAGTAACCTCATTCATTTTTCACAATATTCAAACCTAATCTTTTACTTTTCATATATGACAAAGATGAGTATGATTTATTTTTCAAATCAAATCATCTTCTTTTTGCATATGTCAAAAGTATATCAATCACTTTTCAAAAATTTCAAGCAAAACATACACATATCAAATATTAAAATCAATCATCTTTCAAATTTTCAGAAACTCAAATTTTTAATGATGTTATGTATATGTAAAAAAATATAATTTTCAAAACTAAAACTCTTAATGATGTAATGACATGAAAAAAATACAAATTAAAAGCTAAAATTTTTAATGATATAATGCATATGTGAAAAATAAAATTTAATATTTTATGAGAAAATATTAATTTTGAACCTTAATCAAATTTCGAATTTTATCAAAAAATGTACAAAATTATTCTAAGAACTTTATTTTGTAGTCTTGTTTTATTTCTTGCTCATGCTTGATTTGTTGATATGTTTGGCTCCATTGTGTAGATAACTTGAACTTAAAACTTAATTTTTTTGTTATCATCAAAATCTGTGTAAATATATAATTATATAAAATTTAAAATCTTGAGTTGAACAACATTCGTACAATTTACATTAATCCTCCTATAAGCAAAAGGGAATCATGAGGTACTTCATATCTGTGAATATGTACATATAGACTTCAAGTACATATATCTCAATTGGGATAAATGTTTCTAAGGATCCCTTCTAACATGGTAATATATATATATATATATATATATATATATATATATTTATATCTATTAAGATTAAGTCAAAGTACTATTATCCAAACAATTGATAATTAAACGAATTTTTTAATTTCATCCAATAAACCAACTGATCATTTTAAAAACCATGTTACCAAGTATTGTTAGAAATGCGTTTCTCCATTTTTTTTCTTGTTATATTGGACTTCCAACTTCCTCATGTATCAAGAAATTGAAGCCTAAGCTTATAAAAAAAGTTTTAAAATATAAATTTATATATATATAATATTTGTTGATGTCGTATTCTATAGACTGAGCTGCTCAACGATGTCCAAATGTGTTTTTGCACAAATGTTGAAAGGGTGGAGGCTGTGGTTGGCCTGAGACCATTCTGATGTTAAAATCAGTAAAGTGGTAGTGAGAATAATTAAGATGAATATATGTAAGAAGATAAATAATTTAACCTGTAAATCGAAAAGAATATAAGTGAGAAGATAGATAGAAAATAAGAAAATAAACGGCATTAGGGGAAAGAGATCACGTCTTGAGGTCTCCCTTTTTTGAATTTGGCTTTCGAAAGAGTACTGGGTTTAAAAAGCTAGTTATTTACCGACTGATTACTGATCATAAAATACACAAACGAAACAACAAACGAGTATTATGATATGAGCAAACCATTCTCACTAATACACATTATGTCGGCACCAAATAAGCATCAAACCAAACAACAAACGAAAAGGCACACACAACACATAATTAT
The DNA here is from genome assembly GCA_036559045.1 of Platycarya longipes. NCBI lineage: Eukaryota > Viridiplantae > Streptophyta > Magnoliopsida > Fagales > Juglandaceae > Platycarya > Platycarya longipes. Next base: position 17,209,331 of record CM071799.1, on the reverse strand, counting down.
TACAAGGAGGGTCTTCTTGCGAAGTAGGCTAGACAACCAAAGACAGGCAAATGCGACGAAACAGTACAGCCGTCCATCCAAGGAGAGAGTCCGTCCTCCGTGAGATGACAAGCACCAGACAAAAGGAAATAATGTCCGTTTTATTCAATTCAACTGTAGACAGTAGACTTTTGGTCACATCCTCACACGCCCACCACACCTTTATCCTTCTTCTTCTTATTATTATATATATTAGTTTGAAGCTGTCACATCATGGTACTAATTCAAAGTCAGTCTAAACACCGCCAACAAATAGTGTATGAAAGTGAAGCAACAGCTAGCGCGCACGGCATCAGGATCGGCGTGAAGGGCGACCATATGTAGCTAACTAGGTTCAAGTGCTGCATGCCTAGCGGCGGAAGCTCCTGACCTGGCGCGGCGGATCAGTCTCGTCGTCTCGGAGCTTGACTAGCGTGTAAGTACCTGCACCGAGAAGGGCCCCAAGTGTGGGCGCCACCAGGTATAACCACAGTGCCCTATAGTTTCCTGCTGCAACTGCCGGACCCAGAGTTCGTACCGGATTCATCGAACCTCCGGTTGATGGCCTGCATCCCCGTTAAAACCTAAAAATTATTATTACATATTCTTCCTTTGGAATATCCTTTTTTGTTTTCCCTTCCAATGTTTGTGGTAAGAAAAAAACTTCCAGACTCTTTCTAAGATCTTAATTATGATGTGGTTGTCAACCTCATGCGCCCAAGTGCATTCCTCCCAATAATAGTGGGTGACCCTTACTTTCATGTGATCCTGTACGTCTTTTCTCGATATATTGGTTTCACTACCATTTACTTTCCTTATTTTCTTGTTTCAATTATTTGATGTTGAACTCAATAAATCAATCCTACTTTTCGTGCCCTAAACTTCTGACCTCCAACGATACAGAAACAAACATGCTACCCTTCATTGGAAAGAAAGAATTACAGAAAAGAATTTACTAACCCAGCCACGAGAATGTTCATTAGAACAGTAGCTCCAACAGCAATGCCGGCCAACTCTCCCACCTGTAAGCAACATCAAAATGAGAAAAACAAGAGACGATGATCGATCTGAATACATGTGAATTGGAATGATTTTCCTTCTTCATTATATATATATATATATACGTACGTACCGCTCGGGTGTCAGTGGCAACGGCGGTGACAACGAACAGGAGATTGAAAGTGATAATGAGCTCGATGGCGAAAGCCTGGCCGGTGCTTACGGAAGGAACCGTGACTCCCCCGGAAAGGAAGGGATGGAAAGCACCCTTCAGGGCAAAGGAAGCACAAATGGAGGCTGAAACCTGTGCAGCAATATAGGCTGGGACTTGAGCCCAAGGGAAGTGGCGAAGTGCTGCGAAAGCAATGGTGAGAGATGGGTTGAGGTGTGCACCGGAGATGTGTCCTGTCGACAGAATCACGACCATCACTGCCAGACCTGCACAAGCTGCATTCCCGATCAGTGTCTCTGCTCCGTTGTACTTCTGGTTCACAATGGGTCCTGCCGTCGCTACAAATATCAGGATGAAAGTCCCCACGAACTCTGCTCCAAGCTGCAAATCCACAAAAAAATACATTAAAAAAATAACTCTATTTAATACACAAATATTTAATTTACGTAACTCGTCTACGATTACGTACCTACCACTTCTAGTGTAATATTTGAAACAATTATAGAGCAGAACAGTATTTTGGATATTATTAATTTCTAAATTGTTTTAAATAAAAAATATATTTATATATATATAATCCAATTATTTTTTGTCATTAAAAATGATAGATGAAAAAGATCACCGATCTTAATATATAACTCTATGCCTAGACGTGATCGAATGACATCGATCTATCAATCAAGAAAACGACCTAAACATAAATTAATCTAAGGGAGGGTCTGCTAAGATAAACAAACCTCCTTAATTATTTAGGTATAATTCCCTTAAATTTTGCTCATATTATTAGATATTAATATGTTGGTATAAAGTTATGCTTCAATTCCCAACGACAATTAACTTGAAAGAACAGCCCTATTTAATTCGTACAAAAAATCGAGGCTTGAGTACTTCCCAAACGAATCGGGAGAATTTGCCCCCGAGCAATACTGTAATTATTAATTAATATGCATGTAGACAAGGCTCAAATTCTCAATTATTCACTATAAAAATGCATGATAAATCATAAAACTACCCGCAGTTAGTTATGATAAAAACAATTATTTTTTATTTTATAAATAAGTTCATTCCAATTGTAAACAATTATTTTTATCATAAATAATTCTTCATATATATATATATATATATTGTAATGAGATGGGATTCGCTTGAAACAATATTATTGGATAAGTATTATAAGAAAGCAAAAAATATGTCTAATATAATATATGAAAATATAATATGTGATGATCAACACTCTTCCTCAAAGTTGCAAATTATTTGATATTCTATTTTGGAAGATAGGAAAAAATAAAATTTATCTTCTGTCAAGATGATACAATAATAGAAGCATCCCAATTATTATATATATATATATATATATATATATATATATATATAAGAACGTGAGGTGTTTTCCCTAAAGATATTGTGTTTTGCAGATTTAGTCTGTTACTACGAGAAAAATGGATATTAATGACTCAACATTAGCGACGAAAAGAACTATTAGCGATTAAAATTGACTATTAGTGGCTAAAATCAATTATTTACGATTAATAAAAATATAGCAAATAAGCAATTTTCTTGTAATGGGTTTGTTTTCAAAATTCACTTTTACTATTCACAATTCATTTCGTATTTTCAGCTCATTTCAATCATTCATTAATTTATTTAATTCATCTCAACTACTCATTTTATTACCATTCATAACTCATTTTATCTCATCTCTAAATCTAAACAAGAATATGATTATTGGACAATAACGATAAGGACATGAAGAACAGGTGAAACCTTCCAACGGAGTGACATAAGCATTCTATATATTGCTGCATAATTGTCTAAAAGGAATATTATTATTACTATTATATTATATATTTGCCATTATTATTATTACTAATTTCATCTTATATTTTGAGTCGTTGAATTAAGGAATGGAGAATAATTTATGTTCCTCAAAATATACCCATGTGCACGCTATTTTATGTTTTTTTATTTGTCTAATAATTCCCCACTTTTTTAATTTATAATATTTTATGTAGCTACTCATGTTAATTTCTAAGAGGAACTCTATATTTAATTTAAATATACATATATAGAGATTAATTTTGCTACACATGATCGGCTGGTGTGTTATATATAACTTATTGTGGAATACAATATAATTTAAAAAAAGTCAAAATACCAATATTTTTTTGTATAACTTATGTGGAAATAATATGTAAAGAGAAACTACAAAAATAGGCGAAAAATATGCTATTTTTATTTTCTTGAAATTAGTGACTATATATGTTAATTTAATTTGAAAAAAAAAAAATCAACTCATTTTATATGGCTCTTGATTGAGCAAGTAAAAATAGAAAAAGTAACCATACCAACTACGTACATGCGTAACTATATATTAACTATTAAAGAGCCATTGAAATAGACAAATAATCGTAAGAACACCAACGTTGTGTGAACAATAAACTGAGCAATAAACTGAGAGAGAGAGAGAGAGAGAGAGTGTTCCGATCTGAGGAGTTACCTTGCGAGTGAGAGAGATATCAGGTGCAGGGAAGTCGGTGAAGCACGTGTGAGGCTGACCCCACGTTGGAGCATTCACGGGCAAGCACTTGCATCGCGGCATTGACTTCCGATCATACGACAGCGAATCCACTCGCATAGATGTGAACAGCGGGCCTCCCGGCGTCCCTGGCGTTGCCGGAGCAGACTCCGGTGGCGTACCTGTCTCTGGTTCTGGCATTTCTTAATTTCTGCAACCTTAATGAATAAGAAACAGGAAGATCTTTTTTTTTTTTCCTTTTTTTTTTGGTGATTGGATACTGGGAAAACGAGATAGATGTAAATTACATGATTCGGTGATTTTTATCAAATTGTGGCTACACGAGGATTATAATCTTGGCCAGGATAGGTGACCCAAAAGAATACAGCTAAGATATTTGACTACGGCAGCATTATGAACTCAATGAAACTGGATAAAACTATTGATTTTTTTTTTCTTTTTCTGGGATTTGTGGGATGGGTGGGAAGAAAATTACATGCTTTTGAGGCTTTTACAAAGGTATTGCTAAGGAATAGGCCGACTGAAGCAAGCCAGGATATACAGAACTATATATATCACTGAAAGAAAAATAACTTTAATTCTTCAAACATACAGAAAAAAACAGTTTTTTTTTTTTTTTAGTTTTTTGGATGAATATATTCTGGGATTGACTAGGGAAGGCAGACTTTACATGGTGGATAGGTTTTTATGGATGTATGTTCAAGGAAGGATGATGAAAACAGAGGGATCCAGGTTCAAACTAAAATTCACCAGCAAAGTTATGGCTGCAAGTGCATATATTCTTCAGAAGAAGAAGAGGAGGAGGAAGAAATGAATGCAGACAAGGCAATGGAGAGAGAGAGAGACAGAGACAGAAAGAGAGAGAGACAGAGAGAGAACCGTACACAAAACGAGGCTTAGAAGAGGCAGTTCAGTTCCAGATCAGTAAATGCACAAATGCATGGCCGTATATATACAAGAAAAAAGGAGGCCAAAGAGTCTGTCCAATTCATATTATTTAGAAAAAGTCAATGCACATCGCATCACCTAAACAAGCAAAGGCTACTTTACACATAAGGCTAGACTCGCTGAGTCCATGAGCCATCCACTCTGCCCTTTGATTTTGCGTCGGCCAAACCGAATCATGCTTGCCCTCTTTGAAAAGTCTTGAGTCACTTAGGGCCGATTTGAATGGTTAGATGAGAAATTTAATATGAATTTAATTTATTTTTTAATATTATTATTATTTAAAAATTAAAAAAAATTAAATTAAAACTTTTAAAAAAACATACTGAAATTTTAAAAAATTTTGACTAAAATTTTATATAAAAATTAAAAAAAATATAATAATAAATTAAGACGAATTCATTCTATCTACAAATCCAAATCCGTCCTTACTAAATAATTTTCCCACCCACCCAATTATGGAAAAGTCTACCATGCTGTTTCAGATCCTTTTTTAAATTATTTTTTTAATATATTTAAAAATATATTATATTGATATATTTTTTATTTTTTAAAAATATTTAAAAAATAAAATAAAAAATAAAAAATAAAAATAAAAAGAGAAATTTACAGTACTAACAGTGCCGCCCAGCGGTCATTCCTGGGCGCGCGGCATAGTAGAACGACCCCCCAATTATCTTTATTTTTATTTTTATTTTTATTTTTAGAAATATTATATTTTTATTTTCTCCTTTTACGTATCGACATATGTAACCCAATCGGAGTTTTAAAGCACCTAAAAAAGAATCCTAGTATTATTTTAGTTTACTTTATACCCCAATTGCTTGCTTTTCTTTATTTATTTGTTTGATCATAATTACACTTTAGACTATTATATATTGCATCTTAAAGTATCATAATTGGCATCATGTTATATTAGTAGTACTCTTAAAATTATATAATTTTCATGCACTTAATTCCCATTAGTATATGAATTAGTCGTACTCTTTATTTATGTTAATGGTACTTATCGTAAAAAGTGGAGAAAGTGTAAGTTTTATAACAATGCATGGTATAAAAGCGCGTGACATTCTCTATAATTTGCAATGATAAAACACAAACACTAGAGTACTGCGTAAGGCTTTATAACAACTTTGTGCATTTTAATTAAAACAGTATTTAACATTCTAAGATCATCAAAGTTTGCACCGAATGATCCATTTCTTTATTCTTTTTATAAGATTATGGGAGAAATTAATTAAAGTGGTAGGTAAAAACACAAGTGCTTGATAAGTCATGTATATGTTTTGCGTGTGAATCTCTTATATATATTGAACTTATAATAGCTACTGCCTGCATCTAATTGGCGATCATGTTGATCATATATATGCACCGACTTTCATCTGAAAGAATTGAAAAGAAGACTTACTGCTGGCATACAGATCATCATGAACTAGATCTAGATAATTAAATCCCCGCCACTTGTGTTATATATTAATTCCTGCGTTCGAGGTGTTAAAACGGGGAAGTCAACTCATTAATTGGTGTTTGATACCAATTTACTCAACGGTCAATATTAATAAATGTAGCTCTCAACACGTAAAACCCATGATAATTGATCATAAGGCAACATGACATATACGGAAAACAAGGCTGGAATATCGATTGCCATTTGTTTGAATAGATTTAAGATCACCCCGCGCTTTGATGCTCAAGCTTCCATACCTATATCTACTTTGAGTTAGACAAGTTGCTTCCATATCTATATCTACTTTGAGTTAGAAAAGTTTGGAGAGAACTGTGATGAAATGAGGATTTTATAAATAATAATAAAATAATTCTTGAATAGCAGTGCAATAGTTTGAGTTAGAATGTGTTTTGAAAAATTAAAGAGAATAAATTGAATAAAATATATTATAAAATTAAAATATTGTTAGAATATGATTTTTAATATGATTTTTGTTTGGATATTTGAAAAAGTTGAATTGTCTTTTTTTATTTGAAAGTTTAGAAATTTTAATTTTTAATGATTAATTTGAAAATATTTATATTTGAGTGATGTAATTTTGAAAGAAGATCAAATATCTAGATGAGATGGAATATGATGAGAATTTTGAGAAAAAATATTTTTCAAAACAAGCATTAAAGGATGAACATCTTAGATATTGTTCTTATTTGGCTTGACTTTCCAGTTTTCATCTATTGTTTTTCTTCAGTCTGGCCTGAAGAAAAAATATGAAAAAAGGAATTAGATTAAGAATAGTGTGAAAGTATATTGTTGGCTTCCATAATTTCTTCCCTCCCTCCTCCCCTTCATTATCTTCCCTCCTTCATTCTCCTCCCCCTTTTCTTGTATTTTTTCTGTGTTTTGTTGATTTTTCAGGCGGAGAATGTGATATGGCATTAGGATAATCTCCAGTGGTCTTCAACCAACACGCGCACCACCACAGGATTCGTTAGCCACCGATGTTCCAGGCTATTGAAGGCCTCGCCGAGAATAGCAGCGCGTCGTTTACACGTGCAGATCGAAGTTGGGGCGTGGCTTCCACACGCCTTCAACTCGTGAACTACACCGCCTCCACGCACGGTGGTTCTGGATCAAGCGTCGTCGGTAGATGTTGGAATGACGGTTTAGCACACCCCCAGGGTGGTGGGTGTCCTTCATGCGCCATGTCTGACTTCAGCTCCTCCTGTTTTGTCCCGAATTCGATTCCGTTGATATGAGTTTTAGTTTGTTCTGTTGTTGTTTATTTTCATTTATTGTTTTGTTGGAGTGTTTGTATTAACGAAAAGGAATAAGTTTATTTCTTGTTTGACCCGCACTCATCCTTTGGAGGATGTGATTGACTCTTCTCCTTCCCCTTTGAAGAATAGAGGTGGTGATCTCTTTCTCCTTCTTAGAAGGTGAGAGTTTGATTACTTCGAAACTCTCTTAGACAAATCACATTTATGTGATCTTGTCATATGAGAAATTAGAAATCAAAATAAAATTTGTCACTTTGTATGCGAGAACATTATAAATTAATGTTTAGTTAATCTTAGAATAGGTTCTTTTCATACTTATCAATCTCGACTGTACATTAAGTGAATGAACAGTGTGAATGTGTTTATAGAGAAAATGCTACTTTATCCTAATTAAGAACACTTTGGGCCGTGGGACAGCTAAAAATTTGTGGAGTGATGAGCATTTTGAGGAGGCCCCACCTCTTATAAGTTGGCTCTCAATTAATTTTTAAAAACTAAAACAAGGCCTGGAGGCTGGACGTGGCGATGAATGACTCCCACAGCTCTAGAGCTATTAAATTTCTAGACATCACTTTAATCAGCCATAGCATACAATCTGTCCACAGTTTATTAAATTATCTCCTACATAATGTTGCAAACATGGACGAACTTAGGCTTAAATTATTGTAGGTTGAATAGACCCATGTCTTGTTTTCCTTATTTTTTTTTTTTTCCATTGCAAAAATAATCAAACAAAAGAGTCTGAAAATATTTTTTTCTCGGGAATTTTGGGGTAGCCCTGTAAATTAAACAAGTAATACCAACAAGGGCAGTGCTATAATGCCCGCTCCCTTATTGCTGCAGCTTACTGTTGTAGCCAAATTTTTCTTTAATTTTTAATTTTTAATTTTTTATCATTCAAAAATATTTTTAAAAAATATTAAAAAATATTAATACATTAATAATTATTTGTTTAATAATTAAGTAAAAAAAATAAAATAGATGAAATATCAAAATAAGATTGATGGACAAACTAACATTTACATTTTCCTACCAATAAATCGGCGCTTGGGACAGATACAAAAGCGTTAATCATCAACGTTAATAAAATAATATAAATCATGAGTGCGGTTAATAAGGAACGTATTAGCATGATTTGAATGGAGTTAATGCCACTTTAAAGTGCATAATTAAGTTCTATGTTGTTTGAAGATTCCTCTGCCACCCAATTACATGATTCTTTAAACATTCTGTACTCAATTAATTAATTAATTATCTAATGCCTAATACATAATGATGCATCATCATCATCATCAGAGAAATACTTCACTGCCCAAACCTTCTCCAACTCCTTCCTTGATTACTGTATTTGTCAAGTACTTGGTAGCTTCAAACAATTGTATTTCCTACAGGCTTCGGTGCGTGCATGATGTTAAGGAATTCAGAATTGCTAAAGACACACATGTATATTCTTGATCGGAAATTTTGACTGGATTTTCTTCTATTAATGATTAAGAAAGTATTTCATAATGATATTGTGAATTTTTTTTTTTTAAAAAAAGTATTTTAAAATATTAAAAATTTAGATGAAAATAATAATAATAATAATAATAATAATAATAATAAATTGTCGAAAATTCCAATCAGATTTCACATGTGATTGTAGAGCCACTCTTTAAGATATTTGTATATGTTTCATAATATACATACAAGTACTTAATTTTAAGTATCTGGATTGAATGCTTTGACAATAGTGAATCAGTTGTTTTAAAATAATTTTTTTCTTTTAAAAAAAAGGATTTTAATCCCTTTTATTTTTTAATTTCTAATTGGTTTTCTCTTTCAAGCATGCCTCCAGTAATTCAAGAAAAGAATTATTAGTAACAAGTGGCGTGTTCATAACCCATCTCATTTGAGAAGTGACAAGAGTCTTTATGGCAAAGAAAAAGTCTAGCTCAGAAAACTGTATATATATAGTAACCAGCAAGAAGTGAGAAATGGAGGTTTCATTATTCGAGCACTTAGAGGCAATACCTAGTGGAAGTCCTTTTAGAGAGACCTTCAATGATGAAAGTTGAAACTAAGTGACTGAAGATGGGGGAGCTTCCCTCGCCTTCTTCATTTCTGTTCACCTGTGGTGGGAATAAGACCTTTTCATTGGAAAACTATGTACATAAAAGCAAGCAAACAAAAATCACATCCCCCCGTCCCCAGAAACAATGAAACATCCTAATTTCAGAATCCACATTCTCTTTTAATGTTTTTTCAACTATAAAAGAAAAAAGATGTCCCACGCATCACAGCAAAATCAGATTCGAATTAAAAGGTGCACCATTCATTATAACTTTGGAATAGCTTTAGATTACACCATAATCATTGCAAGTGAGAAACAACACAAGTGTTTTGACCTTCAAAGCACTCATTCCATCCTTAAAAAAAAAAAGGTACAATAAATTGTGTGTGGCATAAATTTTGGGACGTGCTCACTTGTTGAGTAGATGATACTCCACATGATTCTCGACAAAGAAAGTGTCCATTTTTATGTCCTCTTTTTTTCCCATTTTTCTTTCTCACCACTCTTTTAAGACGGTGGACGTGGCCCTATCACCTTTATGCACAATGCCAATTGCCAACCACAATCAATCATATGATGAACCAAGCAACAACTACAGTAGGTTACTATAAGTTTTGGCCATCCAATGAGTTGGCTTACATCTGTTTATGAGAGAGAGATGTTTTCTTGAAAAGAATAATGGATTAGGATCCTCCCAGCATCAACATCCTACCTTTCCTGACCTGGAAGCATCAAATTTGACAAAGGGAACAAATACTTAAACAAACATACACTTGTCATTCGCTATTGCTCCCTTGCTCATTGCTCTTGTTTGAAATTGAATTGATTTCTTGTTTTTGTGATTTTTTATGTCAATTTGTTTTTGAACTCATGATGGCATAAGCTTTGTCGTCAAAGAGAATTAATGTGATATAGAGACCTCTAAGTAAGTTATGGGTAAAAGAAGGTTAATGTCAACAATTTGCTTTCAAATTAAAGATTTGAGATTATAGACGGGAATCTTTCAAAATTCTCAGTAATCCTTTATACTTGCTCCTTTAAAGATTTCTATTGATAAATCAAAGTATAAAGGATTATTCCTTTATACTTGATAAACTACTCAAGTTGGTCATGAGCCCACGTCATCAATTTTAGATTTTGTGCTTAAGTCACGTAATGGAATGTAGATACTATATGTTGTCTTTTAACCAGGTAATTTCCATGCAAGTATTATTTTTTGTTGTTTTTAGCACGTAGTTCACAGTTTCTTCTAAACTCAGTTTCTTTTAGATTTTATTAATAAATGAAGATTTTATCCAAATGAAACATCTATAAACTTTTAAAAGATTGGAATGAATTATGAAAAGTGAATAAAGAATTTGATTGTTTTATCCAGTCCTATGATTTTAGTCATGCTGTAAACCTGAACCCTTGATTTCAACAGTATTCACACCTATAAAAGATTATATTAAACTACATATGAAATTATACTTGCACATTCAAATTTGTAAAGTAAAATAAGCACAGCTTGTAAGGCCTCTTGTTTAGTGGCATTTATATTAGTCGTTGTGTAACACTTCCCTTTGTAAATTACACCATTAAATACACGGTATTACAACCAACAACAAATATACCTATCAACAAGCGAGCGAAGCCTTGATTGAGTGCTAAAACGTCTGGTCTAAGTCAGAGTACCAAAAAATACTTCAGAGCACCTTATTAAGTAATGGGAGATGGGTGGCTTCTGAACAATATTTCATCATCTTCAATACATCGCAATGATCAGTGACCATCTTGTAGATATGCTGAGATAAACACAGCCAACGCACCGATAGAAAGGCCTAATAAAGGGCCCGATGGAATGAGTTTTCGGGTAGCTGCCAATCTTATTGCTGAAAGTGAAAAAAGATCAAAAGAAAGAGAGGACAAAGGAAAAGAGTGAAGGCCCCAAGTTAGACTGCACAGGAAAGCTGTCATAAACGTATGCAACGAAAACTTAAACAACATTGAAGCTGCTTACCAAATACAGAAGAGAAAAGGAATGCAGATCCAAACCCGACAGCATCACCAATGGCTTTTGTATCTGGTCCTTGCATAAGAAAGTAAGCCTAGAGGAGATAGAAAAATATTCTGCATTAAAGACCGAACAGTTTTGGTGGACAGTTGCAAAAGAAAAAAAAAACAGATAATGTAGCACTACGAGTTTAGGTTTTTTTTTTCTTCCTTGGAAAGCATCATCTCCTATCTTCTTTACATCACTGCATGCCGCAAAAAGACCTGGAATCAACCAAGCTTGTCATAAATTCTCTAGTTTCATCATTTAAACTCTACCCCACTAAACCTGATTAACCCTGAGCCTTTCCACGTACTCCGGACTCCAGTTTTTTAAAAATGGAAATCTCCACCATGCTTGGTTTACAGATCTACAAAAGTTACCTATAAAAAAGAGAAATGTTTGGTTTATAGACCTACAAAAGTAAACTTGCAAGCTGATATGGCATGATGTGATACATCAGATTGTCAAGCTCCTTTTATTGTAAAGTAGATGTGACGCATCGAGTTATATCAGTTTACAAGTTTACTTTTGTAAGATTCGTAGATCTAATAGTTCTCATTAAAAAGCAGTCCTACAAAAAGTGTCTACCAGTCCTGCACTACTGCATAAGCACTGGAATAGAGGATCAGCCCAAAATCATAGGAGCCGAACCTTTAAAGAAGTATAGAGGTTCAGCAATGGAGTTCAGATGATCAAAAAGAACAAAACAGAGAGTTGTGGGTCCATCACCAAATTTGTAACTTGTTTTACAGAATTTACATGCAAAATTTTAGAAGCGCATCAGGGCTGATGGGCAAAGTTCATCATATCAATCTACAGAGCAAAGTAATATATATTTTTTTATCAGTAAATAAGATTTTATTGATCATAGGAATATGCAAAAGCCCAGTACAAAGGTCATATACAGGAGCAACGCCTAAGGAAGTAATAGTAAGAATTCTTTTTTTTTTTAAGTAAACAAGTATTATTAATCAAATGGGCAAATTGACAATTACAAAAATCTCATGCCCTATCAAATATGCACATCAGAAACTAGAAAATCATAAAGGTTCATGACATTAAAGTCCACGGCAGTGGTCTAAGTACACAGAGTTCTTAAAAAGAAAAGTTTAAGCTCTTCCATCGATCTCTATTGGTCATTATTCCTTCCTTCCTTTTCTTATATATAAAAAAAAATTAAAGAAAAAATTGATCTCTTTTGGTCTTCAAATGTCCGGTCTTTATGCTCCCGCCACAAGTACCACATAATGCAGATAGGTATCATCTTCCAGACCACTTTGATTTGACGTGTGCCTCGAATAGAAGTCCAGCACGCCATTGCTGCCACTATAGTCTCCGGCATAACCCATGCTAAATCCAGTCTACAAAACACCTCATTCCAAAGTACCCTGATTGTCTCACAATGAAGAAGTAGGTGATTCACCGTTTAACCTCCTCTTCGACACATGCAGCACCAATCAATTATAATGACCTCCTTTTCCTCAAATTTTTCGTGGTAAGGATTTTAACTAAAGAAGTTGTCCACATAAAAAATGTAGCTTTTTGGGGGGGGGGGGGGGGGGGGTGCCTTATGTCTCCCAATCTTCCTCCAAGGAAACTAAGTATCTGGTTCTTGTGTAAGGGTCTTATAAAAGAAGCGAACAGTATAAACCCCTCTCCGTGCAGGTATCCACCACAAGTTGTCATCATGCTGGATGTTCGGTCTTAAGTAATATATTAGGCTAAAGAACTCAACAAAGCTACTCTTCCCAATCCTGAGCCGTTTGATTGAAATTAATGTTCCAATGGATCCTCCCTCCCACCCAACCCATAACCTCAGCCATAATGGTATCTTTAACACTTGCAATCTAGAAGAGTGAAGGAAATAAATCCTTGAGTGCATTGTTATCACACCAAATATCATTCCAAAATCTAATCATGCTGCCTGCAGCCAGTTGTAGCCTAGTATGCCGATGAAAGTTCCCACAAGGCCACACCCTCTTCTTATGTTTTTCCACAACCCTACTCTGTAAGCCCCCCTAACTTCCCTAGTACACCATCCCCCCTATACCCCCCCATATTTGTTTTCAATCACTGTTTTCCATAGCACTTATGGTTCCTTGTTATACCTCCTTGTTAACTAGTGCCCGATTAAACATTCTCAAATTTCTGATACCCAACCCGCCATTCGAGATAGGATGGCAGATTGTCTCCCACTTAACAAAATGGTACTTGAACTCCTCCCTCATTCCTTCGTCTCCCACTGAATTCCAATTTTTAAGTCTGACATATTAGACATGTATAAGCTAATATGGGTCAGCACCCACTTATGGGAAAGCAACTTCACTCCAAACATCAGACTTACAAATTGCCAAATTTCCTCGCTTCCAACAGTTTTAGATTTGGATCACTCAACTTATCTAATGGACTTGAGAAGAAGCCTGTTTGGTGTACTTGGGGCTGGAGAAACATCTTGGACTTGAGGGAGATGGCTAGACCTTACCTAATGGACTATATTGGGGAAGGGAAATTGTAACGGATCCACCATCGACCGTGGAGGCTGCCAGGGGGCTAGCGACAGCGTGGGGATGACCCTAGGGTTTCTACCTTGGGAACCTAAAGGGATGAGGTCTTCGGGAGTTATGTGATTTCGATGTCTCCAAAAGGATGAAGTATAACCAATGGGTTGGGTTATACCGTGAAGATTGAGCTGCCAAAATATATTTGAATCCGGGCTGGAAGATAAGATTTATGCAGTCCATAGAAAAATAAAAAAGGTCTTATGAAGCCAAGAGTAGTGAAAAACTTTAGAGAGCTTCTTCTTCAACTGAGCGAGAGACCTGCTTAAATACTTGCTTATGTCAGTGACCTGCTTAATTAGACCATGGGTTGCTTACTAGTAGTTGGATTCTGCATGGGTCTAAAATACCCTCAGAATCCCTTTTTAGAAGTATCCAGAATATTCAAAATACAATTTTCATTTTTCCTCTCATTTCCCTCTGTTCTGGAGGCCTTCTCCTCTCGACGTGAGAATTACATTTCTTTCTCTTGTGTGTGTTACAGAAACATACATATGCGTACATAGATAAGTTATAACTAGCACTCTGAAAGGCCTTCAATGGAGTTGTTTAGAGATTGTGTTATTTTACTATTTCTATCAGTGCTGAGGCCTCCTCATCATAAGGAGAATAGCTGGTACAGGCTTCCAGCCAGATCAGGTGCATGAGAGCTAATCCAAGGATTATTTTCAAGTATATATAATTCTGAAAGTTTGATACTTAATTTTGAAGCAATACGCAGACTTTGTGTTAGTTTCCAGGGAGAAAAAGTTAGTTTGAAACCTGACAAATCAGAGCAATTTGAATTACCAGAGAGCTACAATGATACAAGAGTACCCACTGATGTGCAAAGGTAGAGGGTGTCCGTTGTCCTGAAGCCCTAACAACGCATAACTAGTATTCTTGTAATGAACAAAACTACTAATGTGTGCGTGTGTGTGGTGGAAAGATTCCAAACGTATTAAGTTTGGGAGTTTTTTTGCTTTTAAATCTTGTTCCTTACCCTGATCTTACTAATAAATTGTCTAGGTCCCTCAAATGATTCTAGGATGTTCTGTCAAATTTCAGGGAAAATAACGTAGTTCTAATT
Source organism: Platycarya longipes (assembly GCA_036559045.1). NCBI lineage: Eukaryota > Viridiplantae > Streptophyta > Magnoliopsida > Fagales > Juglandaceae > Platycarya > Platycarya longipes. Next base: position 17,194,219 of record CM071799.1, on the reverse strand, counting down.
GGTTTGGTTTTCCAGGGAAACATACATATATATGATAGTTGGCTATAAGAGAGAAGGTACGCACGCCACTACAAAAATTGTTTTCAACTTGCAATAATCATTGCTTGAAAAAAAATAAAAAAAATCTTACATGACTCTGTCGTTCTTACTTAAATAAGAATGAATTAACAAGGTTGAGAAAAATCGTTCTTGTTCATACATTTTTCATTGCTTTTTCAACGCGGAAGTCCAATCAATCTCTCTATTTTTTCATAAAAAGAAAAAGACATCAAATAGCACGCTACAATAGATAGCACAGCTAATACCATAGAAAACGAAGTTGGAATGCCAAACTTACAGAAGCCATGAGAGCTGCCCCAGTAAAACCTCCGAAAAGTGATCCCTTGCTTCCTGATTTTCCATCTGTGGCCCCATTATCCAAAACAGAAAAGGTTTAGATATTAAAAGAGCTTCTGACTCGAAAGGAAAAAAAAAATTTGAAAGAAATGGAGGAGTTTACAGGCGAAGAGACCGCCGCCTAGAAGCAGAAATCCATAGGCAGCAGAGGTAGCAGGACCAAGCTCTGCCAGTTGAGAACTGCAGCGAAAGATACTTCGGCTGCGGGATTTAGATTTGCTCAACCTCGCAACAGAGACAAATGAACCGACATGTAGAAAACTCTTACTCCAATCCAATGATCCAGGGCCACATTTGAGTTGAATATGATGCCTATGGAAACGAACCGGAACCGAAGCCGGAGCCGGAATGGGTAACAAACAAGACGAGGAGTAAGACATCCTCCACTGACCCCTTCCAGTACCTGCTCGTTTGTAACTTTGTGCTCGACGTCGTCCACCGGCGCGATTTTCGAGTGGGCCGTTGGGCTCTCAAAGGCCCCAACCCAACCATCGACTGGACCATGAATTCCAGCAGACTTCAATCATTTACCGGTCAACTGGACATCATGAGCCGGTAGCCCATTATGGACCAAAAGCCCACAGTTTTTTTAAAGAATTTAAAATTTCTTAAAGAAGAAATAATATTTACAGTGACGCATAATTCTTTTAAGAAAGGTAAATAATATGAAATTCACATTAAAAAAATAAATGTTTCAATAATAAATATTACTCTTTTAAAAAGGTACGCAACGCTTAGGCATTAACAGTATTTAACATTTCTCAATTTACATCTAATACCATCACTCACAAAAACAAATTTAAACTACCTACCATATTCTCTACTTATTATCAATCCTGCTACGACCAGCCGTTTGATACAAACGGGATACAAATGGGGAGGACGTGGAAAACTTATCTAGAGAAAATTAAACAAAACAAAACAAAAAGAATAAAACACTCCATTGTTTTTGTTAAACACACTCTCTCTCTCTCTCTCTCTCTCTTCTCTCTCTCTCTCTCTCTCATTAACTTTGTTGAGATCTCCTTATTCAGCTTCGACCATGGCCTCCCACCCAATACTAAGAACACCAACGCGCTTTCCTATCACCTTGTCATTCGCCTCTTGAAGCGTTTCTCACTCTTCAACTAGCTTTCACGAAATTTATCTAATTATAGATTTTGATTCCAAGTTGACATCAGTTTGCAAGGAATTAGAGGGTTTTTTTTTTTTAATCTCGACAGCAAAGGGGTTTGTTAAAACAAATGAAAGGAAAATATCTTGAATAAACAATAAAATATTGCAGAAAAAAGAAAGGAAAAGTAAGAGAACTCATTTTCCTGATCCTCCCTCCATCTCCATCTTTATCTCCATCTCCGTCTTCGCAATACACTTTAAATTTCAAATATTTTTTTTTCTCTTTAGCAAAGTTTTTCAAGTTTTAACAGAAGCAATCCACAAACACAATGGTTGATTGAAGTGAATTTTCTCAAAATACATACATTTACTCTGTATTACAGCAACGATTTTGGGTTGGGAGCACTCACAGCTGGCTAGCATTAACAAACAATAGTTTATCTAGAAAAATTAACAATGTTGCCCAGATGACTAACACAAGAGGGGAGTGAATTGGGTTATATTATAAAAATTAACACTTATAAATCAAATACACAATATAAAATATAAACAGAATATAAAGCAGCAAGAAATGTAAAAAGTAGGGCAAAAAAAAGCAAACTCAGTATTTTTACGAGGTTCAGCCACACTGCCTACGTCCTCGCCTCAAACTACCTCTTGAGGATCCTAAATTCACTATTCAATCTTCTTTAGGTGGAGATAGAAACCTATTACACCTTTGAGCAGCACCGCTCCAAAGAATCCGTGTAGAATACCATCTATACTTACAATCATCTGACACTTGGTGATTCAACTATTCCCTATGTAGAACACCTTCTACACACACAAGGGTTATACGCACCCTCTTACTGATACAAGAGTTGATAGTGGGTAGACTATCAAAGTACACTCATCAATGAGTGAGATAGAAACAATACAGCGCAACTTATATCTCTCTAAAAAAGAACAAAAATTAAGATTCAAAACTTTAGAAAAGAGAGAATGAGAACTGTGAAAGAATGATGCAAAATTTAGCAATAGATGTGTAAGCTCTTATTTCGATTTTTGTAAAACTCAAGTGAGCTATTTATAGGCAAATGAGTCTTCAATTTCAAAATTGAAAAGATTCACATATCAAATAAGAATACTATTCACTTTTCAAAAAATTCAAGTAAAAGCATTTCCTTTTTGCAATTGTTAAAGACAACTCCATTCATTTTTCAAAGAAATCAAACCTAATATTTTACTTTTCACACATGAAAAAATGAGCATGATTTATTTTTCAAACAAAATCATCTTCTTTTTGCATATTTAAAAAAAAAAACATAACCACCCTTTAAGATTTTCAAATAAAATTATCTACCTTTTGCATTTGTTAAAAAAACACATAACCACCCTTCAAGACTTTCAAACAAAATATGCACATGTCAAATATGATAATCAATCATCTTACAAATTCAAATTTTTATATAAAAAAAATATAATTTTTGAAATTATATTGTTTGATGATGTTATGCACATGTGAAAAACATAATTTTCAAAACTAAGACATTTAAAAATGTCTTGCATATGAGAAAAAAGTAATTTGATATTTTATGAGAAAAAAGAGTAATTTGGAGCCTTAATCCAATTTCGAATTTTATCAAAAGATGTACAAAAATAATCTATGAGTTTCATTTGTAGACTTGTTTTTTTATGCTTGGTGTACGTTTCGCTCCATTGCATAAATAATTTAAGCTTGAGACTTGAATTTATTTGTTATCATCAAAATCTACACGTAAATACGAAATTTGAAATCTTGGATTCAACAGACAAAGAACAACATACATGCATTGGAACTTAGTTTGGGAAAAATATAGAAAATGGGTTGGCAAAAATCTAAGGTATGAGTTTGAAAAGAAAGGAGGAGATAGTGCATACGAAAAAGTGTGAGAACAAAGAAAAAGAATAAAGCGGAGAAGAAGAAAGGAGGAGGAGAAGAAGAAACAGCATAAACGGTGCGTTTTCAATTTTTTCCACATCATCCGATGTTTGTCTCACGTTTGTATCAGGCAACTGTATATAGAATTTTTGACTTACTATACTTATTTCTTCTTTTTTTCTTTCCTTTTTTGAAGAAACTGTGTTTCGTTAATTCTCAAAGGAATAATGTGACTAGTAACTGAGATAAACTCAGTTTACAAATCAACTAGATACAATTGGAGCCCAACTTTCCATGTTCTATAGATAAAATTTGTAAAAATTATGTATTACCTAAAATGCAGTAACTAACAACTCATCCTCCACAGGAAGAAAGTACTTAAATTCCATGGACATAAAGTTTGGGATACTATTTTTACCTTTTACATTTTATCTATACAAAATAAAAAAGGAAAAAAATACATAAATACAAAACAACAAAACTACCCTAAACAAACAACCCAAACAACGGAGTTATATTGGTAGCGTATGGACAATACGTGCCGAATCAAATTTGAAGTACAGTTGGTCACTGGCGCTAGAAAGATTTTGGATCCACCTTGAACCAACCAGTGACTCCACCGGCGACGAGGATCTACCATAAACAAGTCGCGTAAAGCTACAGACTTCACGTGTTAATGTGACACGCCCCTCCGATCGAGCAAAAAACTGTCAAACAAATATTTAAAAAAAAAACAAATAGTTGATATAAGGTTGATAAACACTATCGTATTTATATAATATGATATGAATAAAATAAAATTACTGAAAAGCCTGCACCTCTAAATCACTAATAGATGTCTCCCAAAATCTTTCAGGCTCTTCAGGTTATATTTACTTTATTTTTTAAAATTATTATTGTTTTAGAATTTAAAAAAATTGAATTGGGATTTGAAAAATGTATTTTAAAATTTGAAAAAGTTATATTAAAATTTTTATTTTATATAAAAATTAAAAAAATATAATAAAAATTTATTTGATATGGAGACAAACACGTGTCCTCTATGAATCCAAACCGGCCTAGACGCATGCATTCTGTATATTTCCAAGTACGCACGATTTAAGCATGCACAAGTACAAGCACATGCACATACTTTAAATGCCTACTGTTCCTTCTCTCCTTTCTGTAACAAGAATCATTCCACTTCAAAGTGAAATAGATATTAGATAAGATTTATTTAGTGTAAAATAAATGTGTATTATTCATTTCAATGAATTAAATGAAGAGGATTCAGTGTCATGTCGCTTTTTAAAAAAAATTAATTCTATATACAAGATGCATAAATATTATATAACTATTTTAAAAAATAATAAAATTTACTATTAAAAAATTAATTTTTTATATATAAATCTCATATATATATATATATATTTTTTAAAAAATAATTATACGTCAATTACATAATTCATAATTATACATATATTTTCTCCTTTTTAAAATATCCAGTTAACCCTCACATAAAAACATACTTTACATATTTGACTCCGAAAATTTTAGAAAGTCTTCCAAGTATGGGCGTCAATGGCCATGGAGGGTGATGGAAAATTCGAATACCAAAGAAAAATATCCGATTTGATACAATGAAGAAATTATACATGAAAAAAATCATATATATTTTTTATCATATAAATATATTTATTCCTCGCTCGATGGCCTCTTGATCTAACAAATCTAGTTTGCAAAGAACCGTGAAAATAATGACCAATTTTTACATTTGTACAGAATCAACTATGTTCAGTCATCCCTCAGTGATCATAACTTTGGACAAAGAGGCAGTAGATTTCTTCATGAAAGAGATAGAAGAAATACTGATCTCCTTCATACTTTGCAAGACGTTGGTAGCAGAAGGTCTGAGAATGGGCGACTGGCAGAGGCACATGGCCGAGATGGAAAGCATGTTCTTTACTTCTTCCAAATCATAGTTTCCGGTTAGCCGTGGATCCACCATTTCCGACACCTCCGAAGGTCCCAAAGCATCAACGTTCTTCAGCATGGGGCTCGCTATAGATGTCAGGAACTGCCCCCTTTCCGGGCAGAAGGCCTCCATCCCCGTGACAAGTTCCAGAAGAACGACCCCGAAACTGTAGACATCGTTCTTCTTTGTGGCCATTCCCGTTTTCAGGTAGTGAGGATCGGTGTAACCGGGAGAACCCAGCATAATGATTTGCTTCCTCCTCGAATTTGAATATGGAGAAGATGAAGGCGGAAGCACCGTCGAAGAAAACCCCATTTTTGCAGAACCGAAATCGCAGAGTTTGCAGTTGAGATTCTCGTCCAGGAGGATGTTTGAAGCTTTGATGTCGCCATGAACAATCTGTGGCGTGCATTGTTCGTGCAAATATTGCAGTGCTTGCGCAAGTTGGAAGGCTATTTTCATGCGATTTCTCCACGAAAGCACATGCGTTTGATCCCTTTCTGGATCGTGGAAATTTTCTTGCAAGCTTCCGTTGGCCGCATACTCGAGTACCATCGCCCCTTGTTCTGCAAACATGGATCGATATCTCATATCAGATCTCTAGAATTAAGATACGATAAATTTATTGAAAAAAGAAGGAAGAGCAACGGATTATTAAATCACTCACCTCCGTCATCACAGTAACCAAGAAGCTTGACGATATTTTCATGACGAAGACGGAGAAGAATGTCTAGTTCCTGTTTGAACAATTGATTGAGACGCTCGCTGCCAATGAGAATCTTGATTGCACCACGCGCCATGCCCAAACTCGATCCATGGAGCTGAGCCAGATAGACAGTGCTAAACCCTCCGGATCCAATCACCTCGGAGAAGTTCATGGTCAACTTCTCAATCTCGTCCCATGTGAACTTCCGGACGGAATTACCATAATGCTTCATCTTTAAATCATCAAGGAAGTCGTGCCCATTACCATTAATGACGCCATTTACAGCCCGCTTTTCATAATGTTCCTGATGATCATGATCAGCAAAAATCCCACGCTTGGGTCTGCGTCTAATCTTGAATCTAAAGCACTCGATGCAGGCCATAACAAAATAAGCAAAAAAGGGCAAGAAACACAACCAGATGATTCGTAATGGAGAGAAGATCCAACACCCGAATTGTTGTGGGATTTGATGAACAATTGGGTTTGTGTTTTGTCTGGGGGTGATGTTATATAGGAAGGTGTCGGTGCGTGCGTGTAGTTGGTAGTACGAGTAAGGATAAAGTAGAAGCGTTGAAGCTTGGGGCGTGGGCTAATGGAAAGAGAAAATAAAAGAAAATAAAAGGAGAAGGGATGGAGCAATAGCACCAACTTCTGCAGACAAATTCAGTGTACTGATTGTATGCGGAGTGGTTGAAAGAACCCGTGCGGATGTACCTTCCTGATTCCTCTTCGTTAGATATTCCGGTCGCCGAGGAGGCAGGATCCAACAATACCTCCGTTTCCGATCTAGATATGAAGCTTCCGAGGCACGCAGATCTTGAATTTCTACATCGGAAAAATCATTTTTAAGTATCGAAAAATATATGAAAGAAAATATTGGGTCTCCTCTCCAGCCACCTGGGTCCTGTCTTTATTCCCTTTTTCTCCGCTCTATCTCAGTTTGCAACTCTTTTAAGGAAAATACAGTATGAATATCAAATATCTCATCAAATATGTTTATTTTTTAATTTTTTAATGATTAAGAAAAAATAATTAAAAAAGCAAAAAACTCATTTATTATAGTGCATGTATACATTTGATAATCATCCTAACGTTGTCTATTGTAGAATTATCTAAAGTCCTTTTTTTCTTCTTAAAAAAAATTCTTCAAAACCTAAAAAAAAAAAAAAATTAAAAAAATTCTTAAGTCCTTTTTAAGAAAATATAGATCCAGGGTATTTTCCTTTTTTTTTTTTAGAGAAATGGCAGTATAAAAGTAAGGTTCTAAAAACTAACTTAAATTTTGTATGATTTGTTATATTTATTTTATTAAAAAAATTAATTTTTTTATATTTGAATCATATTAAACTATATTAATACTTAAGAAATCGGACTTATGTCTATCAGGAGTTTAATTTTTTCTTTTGAAGAGAAATTTAGTAAATATCTCTTTTTGAAAGTAGTTATAGTTCTCTTTTTTTGAAATATTTAAAAATTATTCATCAATTTGTAATTAGTTAACCGTTTGTCATATTGAAAACTTCAATCTCTTAAATTTTAGTAAATGAAACTATATTTCACAAAAAAAAAAAATACTAAATGTAGAGAATCTCAAATTCGACGTGAATGTCGATAATAGTGTTAGTTTAAATTGATAGGTCAATACATGGGTTCTTATTATTATAAATAATGTCAATAAAAATATTGTTAAGTAGATTGAAAATGAGACCATAAATATCGAATCTCAAATATATATGGAATGAAATATAATTTTGTTTTCATTATTTTTTAATTTGATTTTTAAAATAAAAAGTCAAATGGGGATTATCATTTGCCGGTTGTTCACTAGATATAAATTGAAGGAACAGGAGGCATCATATCGAAAAAGAAAAAGAAAAAAGAAAAAGAAAGAAAGAGGGCATCATTCAGTGGCCCACACGTTTGATTTTGTTTTGGAATTGATTCTTACGTACATCTCCCTTCCCATTATCTCTTCCCTAAATGCTACCACGTTTATGAATAATCAATAATTACTTCCTGCCGGCCTGAGTTTACTATTTGAGAGGGAGAAATGGTTTTAGGCGTGTACAATTCTCTCCTATTTTTTAATTTTTAAAATAGTTAATTTGATGAGTACTACTTAATCATCTATTTTTTTATAATTTTTTTTTGTCTATCTCATAATATGATATTAGATAATTAAAAATTATTTATTATATTTTACTTATGATTTTATTATTTAATAACATATCATAAAAAAATATAAAGATGATGAGAAAATATATAATATTTATATTTTTTTAAATTTGATACAGTATGAAAAATTAGTTTTAATAGTAGTTTTCGTTTTTTTCAAAAGAAATATGCAAAACTTGAGCATTCTAAAATGATAAGTAACGTTAATATTTGAGAAATTGCATAAACATGCAAAGGTTATATCTATTTGGTAATGTGATATTTTAAATTGTAATATTCTTTTTTCGTAGGCTAAGGAGTGCCACTAAATTTTTTTAAATTTTAATCTGGAACAAGATTTTTAGTTTAATAATAATAAAAATAAAATAACATTTAGTTCATAGAAATAAGGTTCTAATGAAATGTTTGCCACAAAAAAAAATTTAATTGAAAGTAACTTGTGTTGTAAAACACTAATTTCTAGAAACCTAAAATTTCAATTGAAATTAAACTTGTGTCATAAAATACTAGTTTCTAGAAATTCTTAAAATTTCAATAATTGCTCGGTCTATTCTTAGCCTGTCTACTCGCACTAATTATCTTCCTCATTTAGGTGGTTTAAAAACAAGAAATAAACTAAAATGACTCGATAACTTAGTAAGAAAATCACCATAAACGTGTAAATAATAATCATAGGAAATTTTCACAAATTTTATACTAAGATCTGAAAATATGATAGTACATGCTGATACTCTTGCTATGCATGACTGATTGGTTTAAATTAACTAAATTAACGACTAACTAACTTAAACTGATTGGTTTAAATAAACTGTCTGATCTAAGTGATTTAAACTATCTTACTGATTTAACTAAACTGATTTATCTAAATTGATTGGCTAACACACTTAACCCTATGTGTAAGGTTGTGCACCCGCTCCACGTGCCGCTGCAGCAAAAGGAGCCATTGATAGTACTCTAGCGTATTATGGTGGACCATGTTTAGGTTCGTGGGTTGCACATCCATCCTAATCTGATATGCATTAATACCATATATTTGAATGACCATCTGAATTAACTAATTTACTGAACTAATTAATTGAATAACTAATTAATTGGTTTCTGATCTGCTATAATCTTATACTTGAATTTAACTTAACTTATGTAACTTATGTAACATGAATGCATAATTTATATACTGATATAAATAACTATGCTCGCTAAATCTGAATATGATGTTGAATGATATGATCGTGTGCTGTGCTGTGTTAAATGACATGCTTGCATGACTTGAGGGGTATATGAAAAGAATATCAAGAAAATTGACTCTACTAATAATATAAATTAAATATGAGAATTCTAATTTTGTAATCAAATTCACTTACCTCATAGCGTTGTTTCCTAAATTCTCCTTCATAACCTGTTACCTATACGAAATATGAATCGTCACTAACTTTTCTAAAACAAACTTGTCGCACCATTCTAAATCCTTAAAAACATATATAGGGATAATTTAATAAATAATAAATTATACAAAGATTACTATGAAATCATATGATTCAAAGTCCCAAAACATATTCCGAAATATTCTATTTCAAATTATAACTTAGTAATCATTTTAAACTATTTAAGATAGAATATTGGAGTATTAATTAAAATAATAATAGATTAAAAATATACTTTGGAAACATACTTTAAAATCCTTTAAAAATGTTCTAGAAATAAGTTTGTGGGATATGTATATATATATATATATATATATATATTCAATTAAGGATATACCCAATAAAAATAACATAAAAAGGATATTTTCTGAAAACGAGTTTAGGGTAACCAGTTGATTTAAATAAAACTTTAGTATGATTTAAGAACCATAACAAAACAATTTATAAAATAATATTACTAAGCTCAATTTAAAACAATAAATTGTTTCCGCAATTAATACAACCAGACCCAATCAAATGTCATTAAAACAGTTTCTGACAAATTATAAAATCAAACTAACAATTTTTTTAAAATAAGCGCATTTTCAAGAAACAACTCACAAAACAATTTATGCAATCATATAAAATCGTTCCCAATTTACTAAAAATAAAAGCACAAGTCCGAAAGGGCTTAAGGCCTAATTTAATTTAGAGAAACTGGAAGAGAATAGGCTCGGCACAACACAAGGGTTAACGAGCATTTAAGTCATTACAAGAATATATGAGGGGCGTAATTGGAAGGATGAACAAAAATAAAATAAAGGGAAAGGCTCAGTACATGGTTATGGGAAGACAGAGATACAATGGAGAAGAGTTCATGCACAACTCACCAGAAGAGAGGAGATACAATGGCTCAAGGTTGTTGGAAGTTACGGCGGCTATCAGAGGATCTCTTCGGTAGTGGTGAGACACCGTGAACAAGAGAGGGAGAGATGGCGCTGAACCAAAGCTGTCAATTGAAAAGGGTAGAGGGAGGGAGGTGTTCGATGACTGTGGCCTTACCGAAAAGAAGTGGATGCGACAGAACAAGGATGGCCAGTACTTTTTGGCACTGGTGTGGTGTTTCCGACGTGAAGAGAACCTCGGTTTGAGGAGAGGAAGTGCTACGGTGATGCTCTGTTTTTATGGGCTAAAAATAGAGGCTTGCTTGGTGGCTTTTGTTGGAACAACACGCAAATATCGAAGGATGTGGAACTTAGTCACCAACTGAAGCTTTTTGAAGAAGCTGTAGAACTCTTCAATACAGGTGTCGACTGAAGAACCTGGAAAGCACAGCTGGAGGGACACGTTGATGATAAAGGCTACGTGTGCTTGAAGAATAAGAAAGGCAATGTGGAGAAACGACAAGCTGCAGTCGAAATATATGTAATGCATGGGTGCTGTGCTGAGCAGTGGTGTGGGTGCAGCAGTGAAGAGCTACACCAAAGTGTGGGCAGCGGTACAAGTCAGTGCACCATGGGCATGAGGTGTGCTACTCTGAGAGAAAGAGAGAGCTTGTTAAGCTTTGAGAGAATAGAGAGTCGAGTTGAGAGTGTGTAATCTCCTCCTCTGTAATATTCTCTGTATTTCACTATTTATTAGTGAAAGTTTCCTTTCTTTATGTGGACTTAGGCCAAATTGGCCAAACCACGTTAAATTTCGGTCTCTATAATACTTATGAGTGCCCGCCAATCATAGCAGTTTTCGGTGGTGGTTTAGAACTAATGATGATATTGACCAGGCTGGGCATGGGGGCTTGATCTTCAGCTTCTTTTGTTGTTGATGGTGGCGACGTTATGGCCCCAACCGTGGCAAGGCAAGGCAAGGCAAGGCAAGGCTATGGTTTGGAGAGCAAGTGCTCTTTTTTTAGGTGGTAAAACAGGGTGTTTGTTGGGGTGCAACTTTGGTGACTGAAGGGGATAGTAGCCACGTGAAGGGTTTTCTCTTCAGCTGCTCTGTGCAAGTACTGTAGTAGGAGACTTTGCAATGGTGGCGACTAGGGATGAATGGTGAACGCTTGGGGTGGTTGGCAGCTTACAAAAGGGCTATGTTCGTTTGTTTATGGAGAGGAAAAACAGGGGCTGCTCATCGGTAACAGCACAGTGGTGTTGCGTCCCGACTTGGAGTGTATTTGATAGTTTTCTATATGCTGTGATGAAGATATACATGCATATATAGATGGCTAATTAACCCTAAGGCAAGAGAGGTAGATGCGTGCATGGTTTGAAGTAGTTGAGTTGAGATAGAGTTGGGAGAGCTAACCAAATAAATCTAGAATTTGAAGTTGAAGTAGATCCAGAATTAGTTTTCCGAACAGAAGTCTTCATTCAAAATGAATTTCCAAAAGATAATAACGTATATGGAAGAGTTGATGAGGAAAAACCAATTAAATCTAAACCTTATCTTAAAAACATATTTCAAAATAATAATAATAATAATAATAATAATAATAATAATAATGATAATGATGATGATGAAATACTAACGATTATAATTAATATAATATCTATAATAAAATCCACATTTAAAATATAAACTATTTTATTATCTATTCAAAAATAATAATACAAGTAATAACATAATAGAATTTGTATAATAATATGACATAATTGAAAGATTAAATTATTCATATTTAAATTCTAAATATCTAGGTTGGGATGTTACATAAATATTTTTGAGTTTAATAATAAGTAATTTTAGAGATAAGTTTCAAATATACAAATCTAAAGTTTTTTTTCTTTCTAAAAAAGATAAATTCACAAAAATATATACTTTTTCATCATTAGGTTCACTATTTAGAAAAGGGGATGATTGGGATCCCAATTGCATCACGACTCTTATTATTATTTTTTTCATGATTTAAGTAAGTATTTTTAAATAATATTATAATTTTATTTTAAAAATATTTTAAAATATTAAAAATCATCTAAAAAAACTTTAAAAAATAAAATAAAAATCGAGATCTCTAGTAGGAATCTCTACCAGACTTGTATATTTTCCTTTATAAAAAGATCTCTACCAGACTTGTATATTTAATAACGGTATATATCATTATTCTGTCCAATAGTTCATTTCGTAATAAATATTTAATAAACTTAAAAGCTATAATTTATAAAGGAAGAATAAAGAAATTAATTAACAAAAAAAATTTATAAACTAAAAAGCTATAATCTATAAAAAAAAAAAAAATATCGTCAAATTAAACTCATAAATTAATTGGATTTATTGTGATGTAGTAAGAAGACTTTTATTAGATATTAAATTAAATCGTATTAATTTATAGATTTAATTTTATAAATCTTTTGTAAATGAAGTATTTTGAAACAAAATAAAAAGGAAAACAAAGCAAACAGGTGGGCTATGTATTTCTTTCTGTTATTTCAATATATAATTTCACTTGCCAAGGAAATAAAAAAAAAACGGATGGGCTACGGTCAAAGTAAACAAACGCTAGGGAGGCTAAATTCTAATGGCATATGGACGGTGACCAAACTAATTATTGATGTGATTTTTTATTTTATAAAATATTTTTTGAAAGTTTAAATTTATATTCATCTATTTTATGTATTTAAACATATATCAATCCATTTCTATTCAAATATACCTTAATAGAATTCACAAAATATAATTACTTACAAACTAAGTTAGATGATCTAACTCCATCTAAAGGCAGTCTTCGACTCCATTAAAATGTATAAACGATTTTATCTTATCTTATTATTATAATTTTATTAATTTTTTATATAAAATATACTAAATAATTTAATTTTTTTAAATTATATTTATAATAATACTTTATTTAACCTTAATTTTTATTTTAAATTATCTTATCTTATCCCATTATCCAAACATGATTTTAATGATGGTGGTTTGGCTGCAATCGCTAACACTACTAAGGCAACGAAGCTCCTTATTACTCAAAATGGTAGATTAGTGATTTTATTTATTTATTTTTACTTTAATATTTTTATCCTATTTTTATGTTAAATAAATCCTTTATTTTGGTAAATATTTTTTTTTAAGAAATATTTAAATTGTTAGAATATCATCATATTTATCTAAAATTTCTTGAGCGTCGGACCGTCAGGGCCAAGTCAGGAATACTTATTCTATCATAATTACGATAATATGTCATATTCTCTATCATATTTATTGTATTATATAAATCAATTAGTATTGTTGACTTATTGTATTTCTATTCATTCTCTAACATTATTTTTCTAACATTATTCAGTACTTAAGATAACTGTTTTCAATAATAATTAAGAATAATAAAGATGTAACTTTCAAATTCTCTCTTTTTTTTTTTATTATATTTTCTAACAGATTTGAGGTTTTTTTGCCTCTCAAATGAATTGTATCATTTTAATTTCAATTTTTTGTTTATGTTAGTTTTTAGACACGTGGCACATCAGTGCTACAGTTAAATGTTATAACAAAAATATATTATTGATAAAATTTTCAAACCTAGAGAGAAATTCTCAAAATAAAAGTAAAAGAAAAAAAAAATACAAACTTATAAAATTTTGTGGTTAATAATCGGTAGTACTCAACCTTAAGTTAAAAAAAAAGACCAACAATTAATGGAAATGGAATTATATGATTTGACCAATATTTTGGCAGCAGCTAGGCCTAGGGGCTTAATTTTGATGCATGTTTCATGTGGTGACATGTCTTAAACACCTCACTCGTGCACAATTCAAAATCCATGTTCATTCTTTATATCTTCGATTGATCAGACATTATGATTAGCTACCGAAAGTCTCACGTTGTTTTAAAAATGAGTAAATTAATTAGGTGGAAGGACGCGTTCTCTCCCATATGTAAACGCAAACTAATCATCAAATAGAAAATGTCGTAAAATATTAGATGAGATCGTCTTGATAGTTACAATCTAACTATATATGAGGATCATAAATCCAATGGTGGGTTTGAAAAAATATAAACCAACGGATGATGATTACCAAGTAGTAAATATAATATTTTAAAAGAAATTATATTAAATTGAGTTTGAAATCAATCCATAAATCATGTGAATGATATGAATATTTTTATATTTTATTTTTATTTTCCAAAAATCAATGAATTAATGCCATTTGCCATCTTCAAAAAATAAAAACAGTAAAAAGACAATGAGGAGCACATAATACTCTAAAAACGGTTGTTCCTTCGTTATGCTGTGTTTGGATGTCGAGTCGAATTGAGTCAAACTAAATTAAGTTGAGTTGAATAAAATATTATTAGAATATTACTTTTTTATATTATGAATTTTTTGAAATTTGAAAAAGTTGAATTATTTATTATATTTATATAAAAATTTGAAAAAATATATAATAATTAAAAAAATTATAATAATAAAATAAAATAAATTTAAGCAAATTTAAGTTCCAAACAAAAATATGTGTACATTCATGGTAGGTGTACGATCACCACCTTTATATTTAAATCTAGGTGTGATCATGCTTTTTTCTTTTTAAGTACAAGAAATTTATTTTTAAAAACTTAAAATATATTTTTACTGTATTTTTCCCGTGTCAACATCATATTGACCATGATGTGGTGCACAACGCCTCCATTGTCAAAAGTACACGTAAAAGTGACAAAAAAGTCAAAATCATCAAAGTATAAGAAGTACAATCTTCAAAATTAAAATATAAACAGTACTTTATAAGAAGTTAGCACTACTTTAAAAATAAATGGTGTTTTTACGGCAACAATAATTTATAGGAAGTTAGAACTACTTTAAAAATTAAAAGTCTTGGTAAAACATATATATATATATATATAATGATGGTTGATTACAGTAAAATATCTAATGTTTGATGAGAAAAAAATCTAAGATCCGTTCAAATTGGGACAACTTTTTAACAGAAAAAGTAATATTTGGTCTGGTGATGTAAAGATACTGAAGGGCACCGATGGTGCTTCTATAAAGTGTATGATATGAAAATTGTTCACCTTCATAGATAGAAATTCGAGTAAAGGCAGCCATTGGAGAACTAATAGGCTTTGCTTCTAGCATGTTAGTACGTTTCAATATATCAAAAATGTATCTGTGCTGAGATAGAATAAAGCCATTGGAATTTGAAAGTATTTCAACACTAAGAAAAAAATGCAAAGGAACCAGATTTTTAATAGCAAAATTGTTGTGCAAAGCAGACAATAAATCATAAATTGTAGATTGTTTGTTGCTGGAGATAAGGATATCATCTACATATATAAGCATAAATATCTTGATTGTGGAAGATGTATAAATAAACATATAGGTATTTGATCGAGTGGCCTTGAAACCAGGATTAAAAAGCTTGTTATTGAGTCAAGTAAATCAAGCCCCAAGGGCTATTTTTAGACCATATGAATTTTTTTATAATTTACATACATGGTTTGGGTACTGAGGATGAAGAAATCTAGGAGGCTGAGACATATATACTTCCTCTGATAAGTTTCTATGCAATAATACATTTTGAATGTCGATTTAATGAATAGTCCAACCAGCATAAATGGCCAAAGAGAGAACAATACGAATTGTTGTAGGCCTAACAACCGGGCTTGTTTCACCCAAATAAATACCAGGCTATTGATGGTATCCTTTTGCGATAAGACGAGTCTTGTATCATTTTATACTGTTATTCACATGTCGTTTGATTCGAAATACTCATTTACAACTGAAAATGTTGGAAGTTGCATTAGAAGGAACAAAGGTCCACACTTGATTTTTTTAATAAGGCATCAAATCCAAGGTTCATGCTTGCTACCATAGTGGATCTTTGATGGTTGTTGTATATCAGGTGGGCTCAGCTACCTGTGGTGAATTTTCTGCAAGGAAAGTCTTTGGGATTGGATAGCGAATCATGCTTTCGAGGAGCTGTATCGATTTTTGGATGTTGTTTTTAGAATAAGTGGTCATAAGGTACTGATTTTGGTTGAATGTCAGTATTGGGAGAATGTAAGATTTTTGAGCAGGAGGAAGGGCTAGGTTCTAAAGGAAAGGATGATGAGGGGCAAGGGGAAGGGAATAAAATGGGTGTTTGAAGTTGGTGAAGTTGAACAAGAGTATGGGCTAGTTGTCCGATCTGTTTGTGGCTAGGCTGCAGGTTTGTGAGGCATCAAAATTTCAAATGAAGAATTTCTTGGAGGTGCTATTGCTGTCGAAGGCCTAGTAATATTTGTTAGACACAAAAGAGGGACAACATTAGAATTAGTAGAAGAAAATTGACAAGCTACAATGGATTTGAAAGGAAATACAAGTTCATTAAATAGAATATCATGTGAGATATATTCATGGTGAGATAGAATATGGAGACATTTATACCCTTTCTGCAGAGGGCTATAACCTAGAAAAACACAAGGAAGAGAACGGGGCTGAAACTTGTTAGTATTGCATGGCCAAAGATTAGGCCAACAAGTGTAGCAATTTTTTTAACAAAAAGAATAATTAGGTGGAGATTTGAAAAGAATTTTATATGGACTACGCTTTTGAAAAGTGTAAGTAGGCATGCGATTAATTAAATAACAAGCCATGATGAAAGCATCGTCCCAAAAATGTTGAGGGACATTTGCTTGAGATAATAAGGCCAGGCCAATCTCCACTATATGATGATGTTTGCGTTCAATAGCAGCAATTTGTTGATGTGTATGAGGGAATAAAATGCGATGAACGATACCTTGATTTTGAAAATTTTTGTGAAGAGAGCGTTATTCACCGCCCTAATCAGATTGTACTGCTTTGATTTTTGTATTGAAATATCGTTCAACATAGGACTGAAATTTGAGAAAGACATGACTAACATTACTTTTTAGTGAAACAGGAAAAACCATGAATATATGCTAAATGCATCCAAAAAAGAAACAAATAGGAGCAAGGC
Source organism: Platycarya longipes (assembly GCA_036559045.1). Taxonomy (NCBI): domain Eukaryota; kingdom Viridiplantae; phylum Streptophyta; class Magnoliopsida; order Fagales; family Juglandaceae; genus Platycarya; species Platycarya longipes. Next base: position 17,176,668 of record CM071799.1, on the reverse strand, counting down.
CACATACATTAGTATAAAATAATGCTAAATGCTCTGTAGATCGAGTTAAAAAGGTAGAAAAAGGTGATTGCCGAATTTTTGAACTCCAGCAAGCAAAGCATTTTTGAGAGAGAGAGTTACGATGTATTAGAACTTGCATTTGATGAAGGATGCAATCAACAATTTACAATGAAGGATGAACCATACCAGCATACCTTAAGGAGAGAGTCGAGTGTTCACTGGAGAGGGCAGATGGAAGATACTTATTTGTGGCATAGGAAATCTAATAGAGTCTAGTATTGCCAACATGAATTGTCTCATAACTAGAGTATTCATTGGCTAGAATCTTCAGATTTGCTAAATTTTGGGTAAGATGATTGTGGCACCAAAGTCTGAATCTAGTTTGCATCAACGAAATTTTGTGGAGCTGATAGATATGCTTGTCCTTGAGAAGAATCCCGCCGGTAAGATTCATCATATCAATGGTAGCAATCTACAGTCATATGACCCGTTTTTTTACAGACTTGACAAACGAGGAGAGGACTGTTGGAAGAGGAGGGAAAATTATGACCGTGCCCTTTACCGTGGTTGTTCTAAGAGGAAAAGTTGTGGTAATTACCTCGTTCGTTATGGAAGAAACAGCTACGACAATTGCCACAGCCACCACGATTTGTGGTGTTACGGGATGTAAAATTGGTATTAGAGACCGTTAAATCAATTGTGGCTTGATGCTACTCCAAGTGCTTTTCATGAGTGAAGAGGTGACAAATGATTCATAGTTTTGTCCAAGGCTAGCAAGGAGGGATGATACGAGCTCATAGTTGTTCAGAAGTTGGTCTACAGCATCAAGAGTATCTATGAGGTTGGTGAGTTGCTAGAAATAATCAGCAATAATGTTTGCCTTTTTTAGGGTGGCTAGCTGGAAGTGTATATGGGTGATGAGGATATAAAAGATGGAAATAAACATTCGTTCTAGAGCAAGCCACACGTCACGGGAGGTGGTGCATTTGACGACGATACATAATTTTCTCAGTGAGAGAGGAGGTGAGAGCACTCCAAATTAGTTGATATTGAAGATGCCAAGAGTGAAATGCAGGATTTGGTAGAAGATGTGTTTGATCATTCCCGGTAGTAGAAATACGTTGAGATGATGTTGAAAGTAAACCATCAACATATTCAAATAAATGAATGCCTTTTAGGTAGGGAACAATTTGGGCATGCGAGAGCAAATAATTATCACGAGTGAGCTTGATGGAAATGAAAGGATGGCGAGTAAGGGATGTTGGTGGGGGAGGGAATGAGAGCAAATGTAGAGATGGGAGATGAGAGGCAATGAGGATTCAGACGTTGGTAAATGTGGCTCTTGATACCATGTAAAGTTTGCATTGTTTGATGAGAAGTCTGTTGTACCTACAACCAATAAGCTTGTATTTATAATAGGATCATATATTTGAAACTAAAATAGAATGTGATAAGCTATATCAGATAAGATAAATACAATTTGAAGTTTAACAAACTTATCACTTATCACCATCATTAATTTGATATGGTCTTTGTGCAGTAGATAAGTGCAAATCCGATCTGTTTGTTGCTAATCTGGATGAGTCTCTAACAATTACTAATCAAAAGCTTAATAAGTATGTAAAAGTGAACCTGACAATTATATAGCATGAGGGAGTATAACTAGGAAAGATTGATTTCGGTGAAATATAATTTTTGTCATGAAAGTTAAATGTTACTCAAGTTTTATAATGAAAACTATTTGGCTATAAAAGAATTACACAAAAATGAATTTATAAACTGACATAATTTGATGTAGTACTCAAATTGTAAAATTACTTTTATTATGAAATAAATTTAACAAATTTCATAAAATAATGCCAATTTGTATATTTATTAGTATGTACTCATTATATATAAGTTATATTTATCAATACTCTACATCAACGCAAACCCAAATTCCAAAATATGAGTTGGCGGGTTGGGTTGCAGGCTACATGATCTCACGACACTAAAGTGTTTTTTATTTTATTTTTTAGAATAACACTAAAGTGGTTAGTAAAGTTAGCTGAATTGCTACTATGATTACATTGAAGTGACATCAGTAACATTTAACACTAAATTGAATGGAAGATATGGTGCAATTTGAGGATGCTATAGACAATAACACCCAAGACCATCACCTCTCTAAATCTACCTCTATCTTGGACAACAAAAAGAAAGAACACCTACCTAACAAAACTGTCAAAGTTAGTACCTAGAAAATAAAGGTCCAAGGAAAATTTGTTATCCTCTAAGATATTACCAACATAATCAATGTACCACCTTGTGGATCAACTGCAGAGAGAACTGCTTAGGAGGTTTATGATCACAATGAAAATAAGAAACCTAAACTAAGGCTCAAGTTTGCAAAGAGAAAAACTCAGAACGGTTTGGTGGAGGCTACTATGCAGCACCACAATTTCCAATAAACTGTTTGAGTTGAATTGTCGAAGGCTTGTGAACCCTCAAATAGTTTAAGAGGTTCACCTCTTGGTGAAAACTAAGTCTCCCAACTTGGTTTCTCTCCTAAAAACCAAGTGTCAACATGCCAAAATAGTGAAACTAAGAATAAAATTGGGGTTTGAAAACTATTTTTATGTTGACAGTATAGGAAGGAGTGGGGGTTTAGTCTTATTTTGGGACTCTTCCCTCGGAGTAGAACTACTCACTTACACCAATTGGCATATCTATGTTATGGTTAAACTCACTACAAAAAATCTTAAATGGAAAATGATTGGCTCTTATGGACACCCTATAATTGCTAAACGAAAAGAGAATTGGAATATGCTTAAGGCCCTTAGACTTGATAATAGAACCCGATGGCTCTACCTAGGTGACTTCAGTGAGAACTCATCAAAAGGATAAATTTAGACCTCACAGACAAAAGAATAAATTAAAAGATGCATTGTCTTGTTGCGGTCTCTATGATTTAGGTTTCTAGAGTTATAGATTCACTTAGACCAATAATAGAGATGGCAGCCATTTCATGAAAGAAAGACTAAATATGGCATGTGGTAATACGGTAATACCCTATGGATTGAAAAATTTGTCAACCATTCAGTGTCACACTTAGACAGTACTCAATCTGACCACAAACCTATCCCAATCCAAACTAAAGATTAGGTTGCTATGCTAAAGAAACACAAGACTTTCACGTATGAATTAGCATGGAGCAGACAGAAGGTAGTAACATGTTTAAAATTTTGTCAAGAGGAATTAAAACACTAGAGCAGGGTCAAGTTTAAAAACCAAGGGAAGGCCTTAATAGAGAAATCTGAACACCTACAAGGCTAAAGGAAGTAAGGGAACTCTATGAAAGAATCAAGCATGTGCAACAAGAGGTGAATAAAGTTATGGATGCTAAAAATCACAAATGGTAGCAGAAAGCAAAACATGCATGATTAAAGAATGGGGACCAAAACACTAATTTTCCTCAAAATTGTGCAAGTCATAGGAAAAAGGCCAATACTATTAGTAGGATCCTCTCCAACTCAACAGTAGATGCTAGTGACCCTCATGCAATTTTTCATGCTTTCCAAATGTTTTTCACTGATTTATGCACTACTTTTCAACCTATGAGTATTGAGACATGTCTTGCAGTAGTAGAACAAATTGTAAGTGGTAATATGAACTCGAGCCTCTCAAAGACCTTCACAACGGAGGAGGTTAAGACAACCATCTTTAGTATGAATTGTCTAGGCTCTCCATGGCTTGATGGCTTCCCGGCAAAGTTCTTTCAAGACCATTGGAACATTGTAGGTCCTCAAGTCTATAAGGCAGCTTTGGAGGTACTAAATGGAGGCCAATCGAATTGGAAACTGAATGAGACCTTCATAACACTTATACCAAAGAAGACTAATCCATCTCAGGTCATATACTTTAGACCCATAAGTTTATCCAATGTATTTTACAAAATCATTGCAAAAAGCTGGGCAAACAGACTAAAATCCATTTTGAATGAGGTCATCTCACCAACTCAAGCTGCATTTGTCCTAGGAAGGCTTATAACTGACGATGTCATTGTGGCTTTTGAGGCCTTACATACCATGAAAGCTAGAATAAAAGGTAAGGATGGTTACATGGCCCTAAACCTAGACATGAGCAAAGCATACGACATAATGGAGTGAAAATTATTGAAATTTGTTATGGAAAAAATGGGCTTCTTAACTTCTTGGATTAAGTTGATCATGAAATGTGCCCCATTAGTAACCTACCCTCTATTGATTAATGAGGTACCTCAACTTTTTTTTTGTCCTACTTGTGGTCTTAGGCAAGGGGATCCCGTATCCCCTTACCTTTTTATTTCATGTAGTGAAGCTCTAAGCCATCTTCTAAACCAAGTTGAGACAAAAGGGTTCATCACTGGATTACCAATTAGACAAAACTGCTGACACATTAACCATCTCCTTTTTGCAGACGACTCACTACTTTTTTGCAAGGCTAACTCAATTAAGCCAGGCCATCTCTATCACTTGCTGGACACTTATGAAAATGTTTCAAGAAAGAGGTTAAACAAGAAAAAAATTTCATATTTTTCAGTAGTAACACCAGAGAGAAAACAAAGGAGATAGTCACAAACATAGCTGGTATAAGAGGGACCAATTCTCACGAAAAGCTCCTGGGACTGCTAGCTCTTATTGATAGATCCAAAACTCACTCTTTCAAAGGAGTTTTAGACAAAATACAAGCCAAGTTAAATAGCTAGAAGACAAACCTATTGTCACAAGCAGGGAATGAGATTTTACTGAAAGTAATCATCCAATCGATTCCCACATACTACATGGCGGGGATCTTCAAGTTGCCTAAGAAGTTACTTCTAGACCTCAACAAATTATTCAGGTCCTTTTGGTGGGGAAAACAGCCTCAAGAGCACAAGATCCATTGGGTTGCATGGAACCAATGAGTAAGTCCAAGAAATCAAGTGGTCTAGGCCTAAGAGACTTTGAAATCTTCAATGCAACTCTCATAGCAAAACAATGTTGGAGGATCCAATCATTCCCAAATTCACTTGCTGCTAGGGTCTTAATGGAAAAATATTTCAAAGGCATGCCCTTTTTTGAGGCAAAGGTTGGGTATAATTCATCGTACCTATGGCAGAGCTTTATCTCTACAAAACTATTACTGGAGGAGGGATTAATTTGGCATGTGGGGGATGGACACTGTGTGAAAATCTGGAATGACAAGTGGTTCCCTATTGAAGCAAGCCACAAACTTCCATTAGGGTTCTACCAACAAACACTAAAGTTGCCATGCTCATTGATCAAACCACTCACTAGTGGAATCAAACCCTGATTGAGGCAATACTTAACAGGTTAGAAGTTGCATTGATCAAGAGGATTCCTCTATGCCCATACTCCAAACTAGATAAACAAATCTGGAGATATACTCCCTCAGGTACCTTTGCTGTTAAAAGTGCATGCTACCTAAAATCTGAGATGGAAAAGCACATAGGGGGTTAATCTTTTGAGAACAGAAGGGAGGGAGGGTCCTGGACTAAACAATGGCATTTGTAGATCCCAAATGCAGTTAAGACCTTTTTGTGGAGGGCCTACTTAGATGCTTTCCCATCAAAAGCAAAGTTATACCAGAGGAAGTTCAGAAAAGATGCTTCATGCCCCAATTGCCAAATTCATCCTGAAATAATTGAACGTACATTGTGGGAATGCTCCTTTGCACAAGATGTCTAGGGTCAAAGTGTTAGAAAACTCCAAAAAACAAGACTACAATTTGAGTCTTTTAGAAACATGGTAGAAGACCATTGCAAGTCATTAGAACCTGAGGAAATGAATCAATTTGCCATCACAGTTTAGAAAATTTGGAAGAAGATAAACAAGCTTATCTTCAACAAGGTGTTCCTTGATCCTAACTCCCTCATTCAACAAGTCAACCTTCTTGTCAAGGATCTCAAGCAACTCCACCAACCATCACAGTCCCTATCTCCTACCCTGATAGTGATTGTTCAATAAGAGCCTCCCTCTAGAGGAAAATTGAATCTTAATTGGGATGCCTCACTTGATAAAGCAAACTATAAGGTTGGTATGAGGGTTGTTATATGAGATTGGGAAAGAAAGGCACATGCCACACTAAGAATGAAACAAGGCCTCTTCCCAGATCCTCTACTAGCAGAAGCATATATATCTTCTGCTAGTCTCTTGGGGTATAGGATTTAGTCGTAGAAGGTGATTCTCTACAAGTTGTCAACTCTCTTTAAAGCAATAAAGACACTAACTCTTATGTTAGCACATTACTCTGAGACAAAAACTACTTTAAATTCCTTCTTTTCATAGACTATAAAGCATACCGTGAGAGTCAAAAATGTTGTAGCTCATGATTTAAGTCAAAATGTTTTAAGAATCAATGATATTATGTGATCAGTAGATAGTATCCCCTTTTGTATCAGAACTTTGATTTAGGTTGATATGAATACATGAGGTCTTCTTCATAAAAGAAAAAAAAAATACTAAATTGAATGAAAACTTTGGCTAATAAATTCCAGCACAAAGAGGATAAATTGGAAAAAGAAGATGCAGAGACTTTTCCCTCCATTTCATACACGCCACCTCATATTCTATAGAAGAATTGAGAACATAGGATAATATATAAAGATGCGTAATTTATCATATATGTTCTTGCCCCATGTCATTAAAAGGATAACAATATATAACATAATTTGAGAATTTAATATGATTATTATATGGAATAAGTCATTAGTTTGAGACAAAAATAATTAATCCAATAATGCACCATGACTAGTTGTGGCTCAAGTCACTAAACTTGCAATCAATAACTAGATAAATTATATTTTCTATTTTGATATATGCTTAGTTGTATATGCGTTTGTTGCTATTGTTAAAATGTAATATTAATATTAGTATTTGATTACTTAATATCTCAAATTATTAAATCTTGTTTTGATAATATGAAACTTAATTTTTTGGAGATATTAAATTCCTTATATATTATTAATGAAAATGCTACCCTACTTCTTCTGTCTACTGGCTTTAACTGATCGCTGGCCTTGAAATGGTGGTTGACATTGTGCATAATGTGGCATGCCATCAATACAATACAAATATGTATATAAGCCCCTTTCACATGCTTAGTCTGTTTGTATGTGTGAACTATGAAGACCAAACCCTAGCCCTTGCATCCACCTCCTCCTTCCCTCACAACACTGACCACCATTCTTCGCCCTATCTCTGGCGAGTTTTTCATCTACAGAAACTCCACACGCTACTTAATCCGATTTGACTCTAGAAACTCCACATGACCCCTCAAATTGAGTCCACAAACTCTAGAAAAAATGCCCACCAAGGTATGATTTGATTCCCTTGAACTGGTTCGAATCCACACAGGTCCATCCTCACCATGAGTGTTTCATCCTCACTCCATGTTTGAAATAAAGGTAAAAATTATAGGTGCCTTTGAAAAAAAAAATTATTCATCTCTACTAGGTAGCTGTTACCTTGTCTATATATAATGAGCTTGGCTGGACTTACTGACAGTTTCTAGGTAGTTGTCTTTGTGTATTGGTAGCCATGACCTTGTTACAACCCCTTTTGTTGAACAATGAATATATAGTTCATTTTCATGACTACTAAAGTGTCACAAATATATGCAAAGTTAATTTATATTTTAGTTTGTACTTCTGATTTTTAATGCCCTTATATACAAAAATTTATACATTCTTCCATCCTATGGGGCTGGAGAACCAGCCATATCTATGCTAATTGTAGCAAGCATAAACTTGCCATTTCATGCAAACACAAAGCTAATTCAATTGTCTGCTATTTGTTAAATGTCTAAATGGAAAATTTCACTTCTAATTGTATGCTAATTTTTGAATGTGATGATGAAAAGTTCTATAATCTTCTCATGCCAATAATATGAAGAAAATGATATGCTAATTCAATTATTAGATATCGATTGTAGGTTCTCCAAGGCTGATTCGATATGGCTACCATTATAGAAATATTGGATAATGAGTATGATGAATTAGTGGTTAATGATGGGCCCGACAATGCTGATTTGTTAAGCAACCCAAGATTGACAATGGCGTCAAAGGACCTGATGCTGGAATGACATTTCTAGTGAGGAAGAAATCCAGACTTACCATATAAAGTATGCTAAGCTTATAGGATTAGGGGTGTGTAGAAGGAATTTTAGCCAAAATGATAATAAAAAGATTAGATGGCTTAATAGAGATGATAGGGTGTAAAGCAAGAGTTAATGCGGTTTTGAATGAGGATGGCGAATATACTTTGTCTAGTGTAATCTTGGATCACACACATGTATGTAGTTCAAGAAAGCAAGACATTTTAGATGTTTTAAGAAGATAGATACTATTGTGGCTAAGACATTTAAAATAAATAATGAGGCAGGAATACATAAGTTAAAGACTTTCAAGAGTGTCATTGTTGAGCAAGGGATATAAGAATGTGCCATTTGGCAAAAATGAGTGTCGAAACTATATTGACAAAACACAACAACATCATCTCGGAGTTGGAGGTGTTAAAGCTCTAATGAACTATTTCTACGATATGAAAAAAAAAAAAAAATCAGACTTTTACTATGCAATTGATGTAGGCCCTCATATGAGTTATGTGTTTTGAGCAAACGTCTGAAGTAGAGTAGCCTATCAATCATTCAAAGATGTGATCACATTTCACAAAACATACCTTACCAATGCTTATAAAATGTATTTTGCATCGTTTGTGAGCATGAACCATCATGGTCAGTCAATCCTTGTAATACCTAGATCCTAGAGGAGCCAACCACCTATAAAACGACATGGTTTTGGTGTGGAAATTTTTTCTTTTTCTATTTTTTTCCTATCCTTTCAAACCCGACAGTTTCTCATATTTATGCTTTCCATGTTTGTCTCCTTTCCATCAATTTTTATTCTTACCAACTCATCTACATTCACGCACTTCATTTCAGTTATTTTTTTAATCTCCACAATTACCTATGTTGCAGTACACACTACATCACAATCACTCTCTCGTCCCTTTATTTTCTCCCACACAAAATAGTTTCCCACATCCACCATGAAAAAAAATAGTCGTTGTAAATTGTGGCCCACAATGAGCATGCTGCATTCAACGTCAGGTTCCTCTATGTGCTACCAATCGTATCCCTTCCTCTCCACCATGGCAATAGCCGAATCACTAACCACCATTGCTAATCTTTGTTGGAACCACCTCCCACTTCCTAAGGGAAACCAACAACTCCACGACCCCCTTAGTACTATGTCGCATGGCTAAACTGTCATAGTTGAACCACTACATCTCCTAACTAAAGAAATATTAAGAATAAAAAGAAACAAAGATTTGGCAAAATGATGACACTCCCATGAGGGCATTTGTCTCATAAGTTAGTAATGGACATAAAGAATTTGAGTGAATGGATTTGTGCACCCGTGATCTCTATTTATATGCCACCATGCACCGGTTGGGAAAAGTCACAACCATTGATATCTCAATAGTTGGTAAGTGGCACAATCCTTTAAGAGTGAAACAACACTTTGATTTAGTCAAAATGTTGTGTTTTTTAACACTTCACAAGAGATACAATCATTTGATTAAGTCAAAAGTTGTGTCTCTTGACACATCTTTAACCATCACCCACATGAGAATCATAACTATGGAGAGGATGCCATTCAAAAGGGTACACCATTTGGTGATCACATTCTATAGAATTAAATCTCCTATTTGATCACAAAAAACGATAATGATCTAGTTGAGTATTTTATCTTAATACCAATATGAGCTTTCCACTACTCAAGTCTTATCTGCATACCCTTGCAAATTAACGTCAAAGCATGACAAGCCTCTATGTGTGTACAGTTTTGTTATTATCTTATTTGATTGCACCCTCCATCACATGTGCTCCCACTAACCATATGAAAATGGTGATATCATTTCATTAAAATATTTAGTGAATGACATCAATTCTCTACGATTGAATCTATAATCAATATCTCTGTCATAATTGATGACTTCAATTGAATACATAACATATGTATTGACCTACGCTGAATTTTCATTAAGTATTTTCTCTAGAGTCTATCCCTGAGGCTTTTCCTAATCACCTTATTAGCAACTTTACAAATTATTAACTAATTATTTAGTTAATCAACCTGCACTGAAATTTTGTTAAGTACTTACCCTAAGGTCATTCCTAAGGTTTTTCTTAATTACTTTATCAATAACTTTACAAATAATCAAAATTCTATTTGGGTATTACCATAACTCCAATTTTCTAGGCATTCCTAGAATTTCTAAAATTATGCATGTTGACCATGAGATTGTCTAGATTTATTTCAGCCCCATTCTAGTCACATGTTCTCTAAATTCCACCAAACACTATTATTTGATGAACAGACCTGCTTCCATCTTGATCGAGAAAATAAAATTAACCCTGACCTCACATCTTTCCACTATATCTAAAATATAGTGATAATGCATATTAATGTGTTTTTCCTTAGAACTCTCTATTGCACCTTTTATCAATGAGATGGCAAACTAATTATCACAAAACGCATTAATCGATTATGTGAATGTGCCCAAATTTAAACTTTCAACAAAACGTTTTATCCACACCGCATTACTCTCTGCAGTACTATATGTAATATATTCTACTTTCATAGTAGACTTAGAAACACAGTCCCATTTCTTACTTAACCATAAAAATTGTTGCTCCACTAAATAAAAATATAGATCCAATGTTATATTTTTTCTATCATTTACATCACTTTCAAAATAAGCATTATTATATCCGATTAACTTTTGATCATTGTTCTCAAAGCACATTTTTAAATTTTTAGTACCTTGTAATATCTTAATATACGTTTCATTGCTTGTCAATGTTGCTTTCCTAGATTAGATTGATATCTGCTTAATAATTCTATTGTATAACAAATATCTGGTCTGGTACTTGTCATTGCATACATGATGCTTCTCACAACTTGAGCATAGGAGATTTTAAGAATATATTTTATTTTCTCACATTTTGGACATATACTTTTATTTAAAAGTATATGTCCAAAATTGCAAATACTTTTAAATAAAATATTTAAATACTTTTATCCAAAATTTAAAAGTTGCAAAATTTAACTACACAACTTGGGTATTTTCTCACAACTTGAGTATTTTCTCACAACTTGAGTATTTTAAAAGTATTTACAACTTGAGTATTTTAACAAAATTTTGGATATATTTTCTCATAACTTGAGTATTTTCTCACAACATGCATACTTAAATATTTACAATTTTTCATATCAAATCTTTTGAGTATTTTTTCTAGATATTTTTCTTGATTTAAATAAAATAGATCTAAATTATATCTCTAGAAATTCTTATTCCAAGAACATAAGTGGCTTCACTATTATCTTTTGTTTCAAATTTAGATTTCAAATTTTTTTTTGTTTCATTGTATCATCATAAAAGTTGATAGCTTTTTATTTTATTTGCATTTATGAGACTACTAATTATATTTGATGAACATGTGTATTAATGTATTTTAAGATATTATTTATGCGAGTTCTGTTTTCTATTAATTATTTATGGGTTGAAAAGTTTTTTGTAATGTTCGAACAGTTATGAAATGTTTGGACATTAACTATAGTCAAACTATTCGAATGGTACAACCAACACATTTGAATGTTTTATAACTATTCAAACAATAATCTACTCGTTCGAACGTTCAATGAATATTAAATTTTTTACATGAATTTTTTTTGTTTGAACGGTTAACTAAATAAGTTTGAACATTTAAATATTAATGTTTAAATTGAAACTTAGGCATTCGAATGTCTCCTCGTTCGAACATCAATAAGACTCATAGTAGTTCGAACGTGGTTATGTATAGTTTGAACGTAAATCTAAGACAAAAAAAAAATTCACCCCTGAAAAATAAACTATTCAAACACTATTTAAACTGTCACCGCCCATTTCGCCCCATAAATAATCTTGGAACAGAGATGTTGTGACGAATTTTTTCGTCTTAAAACCTACTTTGGGATGAAATGGCCACCTTTTGAGACGAACAGATTCGTTCTAAAAAGTGAATTTTGTGGTTGAGTTAATTAGAAGTTTTATATATAGCCCATTGTTTGAGACTAATTGATATTTAAATATATGCATCTAATTATCTTGGAAATCATCTCGCATTTTTGTCGTGGTTAGGCTGTAAGATTTTCAAGCAAAACAGATCAAAGCCTATTTTCCTCTCTTGTGAATAATATAAGCATTTTAATAAAAAATGTTGGAGTTTTAACATTTTAAATGTTTATCAGATCATGACTAATATATTTAGGCAATTAATTAAAATAATGCCAATATGCTATTTGGAACTTAGTGCATACTTGGATGGTATTCTTGATGTGACATCACAAATGTGATGCCACATGATAACAATTTATTAAAAAAAAATTAAAAATACAAATACAAAAGGGTTTAGGAATAACGAGAACCAATAATTTTAACCTTTTTTATATTTTCGGAAGCTTTTTTATTTGAAAATAAATTCCTTTGTATTTTTTTAAAATAGATTATGCGACACTACATAGTCATATTATGTCAAGAGAGTTTTGAGCAATGAGTTTCAAATGACCCAATTACCCAATTATTGGTAGTACTCATGAAATATATTAAAACTAAACCCAAGAAAGCAAAATAATAATAATGATAGTTATAATAATGGATATAAATATTTTGGTCACAAAGGATCTTTTAGGAATGAATTTTGTCTGATCAATTAATTGGAAGTCCAATTACATCACTAATGAACTTAACTACCAACACATTGATGAATCCTCCCACAATTCAAGAACATGATTGACAATCATTAAGGATAAAAGTAAGACTATTTTAAAGCTCAGTATACATGAATAATACATGAAGATTTTTATGGTGCCCTTTCTAAACGCTGTACAACAAAAATGGTTTTTAGTGACGGTTTAGAAATTGTGATTCCCTAAACCGTCACTAAAAACCAATTTTTGTGTCACTAAAACCATTTAAGAGTTCTCCTAATATTCGAATGTAGGAAAATTTATGTTTGAAAGTCACATGGACATTCGAACATTTAGGCTACTGATGTGTGACCATTAAATTTTTTTGCCTCAACGTTCGAACGTTAGTGACTCTCATTCAAATGTTATATAGATTATTTTGTAAATATGACAATAATTTAAAATTTATGTAATTTTTTAATTTTCTAGGGCATACTTTGTGAAAAATTCTAACAAAGTGCAATATATAAATATATATATACATAATTTGTAAAATATAAATATACAATAATTCTATTCATCATCCTCTTTATATCATTCTCACATTATTTCATGATGTGACATTAGATGATTGGATACTATATATTATATTTTACTTGTAAATCAATCATTAAATACCATATAATGAGAAGATAGGAGAATGATGAGTAGCACTACTCTTATATATATATGTATATCTATATATAGTATTTATGTTTATATATATATATATAAGTGGGGGTAGGGCAGGTTGGGCCCTCTCAACCCCCCGCCTGTGACATGGGCGGGACGGGATCGCATATCCCGCCTTGTAGGGGTGGGGCGGACATGGGTAGGAAAGCGGGGTGTGGGGCTCTTATTTTTTAGTTGGATATTTTGAATTTAAAATTATTGAAATATTCTAGTGCAGTTATTTAATTTTAAAGTTGGATAAGCTAACATGAACAAAAATCGAGAATTGAAATTTAAAAATAATATATACGTTAAATATGAGGTGTCTAATACTTATATTGAAAGCAACATATAAAATATAATAACATTTTCTAAACAACACTCATAACTTGCTGTTCACAAATGTATGAAATAGCTCAGTTAGTTTATTGACCTTCAGATTTAGATCTACACGATGGGCAATCTGTGAGACAGTCTGCTCTACATACGTGATCTGCCTATCGATTTGTCAGTCCATATGCATCATCATCTTCGAGATCACCCGTCGGCTATGGACCAGTACTCCCAGTCTCGAGAGTAGAATTGGGCTCAGACTAGGTCGGTGGAAGAAGATCTGGTATAGGGACAAGCAAATGTCGAGCAAATCCCCTTACCTGCTCCTGCTATTTTATATTCAAAACAAAGCACCCACATGGTGCTTGTGGATCCTTGATTTACCCCCTCACGTCGTTGTTCCCTTATGGAAAACTACCATGGCTCTATCTTAGAGCCACTTTGAAGAACTCCTACACGGTGCAACGTCCAACCCAGTGAAAATACAGAACCGTGAAACTCACTTTTGCTCCCACTGTCAAACTATCACTCATTCTCTCTCTTTTTCATTTCCTGTTGCCTTGGGCAACTGCCATTACTCATCCACGTCGGAAGTTGACAGCCAAGCCCACGATGCACGTCACATGCATACTCTGTCCATACTTAAGTCACTCTCCTCCACTTCACATGTTGAGACATTAGGTACCTAGGATATATATTACATATATGCCCCTATTAGTGATCCGATATTGTTTTTATTATTGTGATTATTTTTTTTATTGTGACAAATAAAAGAACATAGATGTTTGAAAATTGATAATATTTTAAGGTTTAATTAGATGAGTATTCGAAGACTTGATGGAAAAATTATAATTTTTGGAGATATAGGTTTTAATGTTTTGAAGATAGGAGTTGAGGAATTAAAGTAAGTTATTTAAATATTTCTTTAGGTTTAATTACAAAGTATGTATTCAATTGGAAACTTATGAAAGCTAAGTGACTATTTTTATAGGTGATGATTGATTACTAATTTGGCAATTTTGAGAGAAATTCAAAGAAACTAAGAAGTCTAGGTAAGCGAAGTTTCTATACTAACTTTCCATAATGAAATAAAATAAGGTTGATTTTGAAAATACACATATTTGTTGTTGAAAAAGAATTTTGAAAACAACCTCAGATATGTGTTTTATATATGCATGAAATATGTATAAGAGGAAGTATTTCCTGTCATGACTAGTATAAACATGAGTTAGTTTTGTGCATTCTATTTCTGAGTTGAGAAAGTGCGAATATGAGTTTTTTTTAAGTTTTGTTGTAAAGAAATAAAGATGTTCTGATTCATGAGATCTAAAAGTTTTGCTATGAAAAAATGAAAATGTTTTGATTCTGTTTTGTTTTGAACATGAGAAATGATCTGAAAATGTTCAATACTTACTACTTGGTTTTGATATGATGTGGTATTTGAAAATTTTGGCATGAGATTTTGAATCTGTATTATGATAAAAGTCTAATTTTAATGTTCTATTATATTTCGGATATGGCCTTGTCATGGATACAATAGTAGCATATGGTCCCACCATGGTATAATTGTGGCATACGACTCCACCATAAGTATAATAGTGGCATATGGCCCCGCCATGGATATAATAGTGGCATATGGCCTCGCCATAAGTATAATATAGTTATAACCCTATTATGAAAGTTAAACATGGTATTTATCCCGATATGATACTATAAGATGATATGAATATGATATTTCAATTTGGATATGTCAAATGATTTTCTTTTTGAGAAAAAGTTTGTTTTCTAAAAGTTTCACTCCAATGTTTTATAACAAGTTTTTGATTCTATATTCAGAATGTAAATATTTTGATTCTGCATTCTAAAAGTAAATATTTTGTTCTACTTTTTGAACTCTGTAAATGTACATATTTACATATTAGTATATGTGTTCTACTTACTTAGTTATTAATAACTTACCCCCTTATCTTCACAATATTTTTTAGATATTTTGGATATTTTTATTTAAAGACCAAATTATAAAGCATTGGGTAAGATGATTTAAGTATGGTGGATTAAGATCATTAAGTTTCTATGAGTGTTGGCAAAGTTTTTAAAGAAATTTTACTATGTTTTGATGACTTAACATTTTGGAAAATTGATTATATTGAGAAAATTAATTTGAATCAAAACTTTTATATGGTATTGGGTATTTTGGATTCTATAATTATATTGTTGAAATATGAGTTTAAGTGATAAGAAGTAACTCTCCTACTCCTGCGAGACCGAGGTGTTACAGTCCTATTTGGGTGTGGATTGATATCCCATGAGGACATACATACTTTTGAGTGGTTGTTTGAGTCATGCATGGTTGAAGTGTATGAATGACCGACTACTAAATGCAATCATTAGAGACCAAGATAAAGTAATACAACTTGCAATTGTGAAGATGTTTTCATCTTCTAGGCATCGCTTTTGCTTGTGGTATATCATGAAGAAACTTCCTGAGAGGTTTAAGTCACATTTTCGATATGACGAGATCAATAATACTTTACAAAAATGTGTGTATGACCCATTAATTGAGAAGGAGTTTGAAGAACAATGGTACAAATTGCTTGATACCTATGATCTTCGCAATAATGCTTGGTTGGGATCTTTATATGCTGATAGGCAGTTTTGGGTGTCGATGTACGTTAAAAACACATTTTGGACAGGAATATCAACTACACAACGTAATGAAAACATGAATACTTTTTTCGATGACTATGTTTATTCTAGGACCATATTAAAAAAAAAAATTGTTGATCAGTACGCTTCAACCCTAAGGAGGAAGGTGGAGAATGAATCAATTGCTAATTTTAATTCAATTAATTATGAGATTCCTATATGTTGATTTCAATTCAATTGCTTGACACCTATAGTCTTCGCGATAATGCTTGGTTGGGATCTCTATATGCTGATAGGCAGTTTTGGGTATCGACATACGTTAAGAACACCTTTTGGGCAAAAATGTCAACTACACAATGTAGTGAAAACGTGAATGCTTTTTTTGATGACTACGTTCACTCTAGGACCATATTGGAAAAAATCGTTGATCAGTACACTTCAACTATTAGGAGGAAGGTAGAGAATGAAGCAATTGTTGATTTCAATTCAATTAATTCTGAGATTCCTTGCATCTTCCGCTATCATATTGAGAAGCAATTTAGAAAAACATACACAATTGCGAAGTTTAAGGAAGTCCAAGATGAATCTTGAGGGTTTTATACTTGACTACCTTGTATTTAGGAGGCGATGGTGCAAAATATACGTACATAGTTGTAGATGAGATTGAAGTGTGTGATGGATAATTAAACGTGCAAACAATATTGTAAGATATTATTATATGCAATTGCAAGTTGTTTGAGTTTAAGAGAATATTATGCAGACATGCTCTTCATATTCCGGAGCAATTAGGCATGAGTGATGAAATGCCACCAAAATACATTTTGGATCTGTGAAAAATGGATATTAAGAGAAAATATATTTATGTAAAAAGTAGTTATAAGGCGATAGTGAACCCCAAGGGACAAAGGTATGAACAAATTTCAAATTGTTTCCATCAACCATGTTTAAATGCTGCAAAGATGGAGAGAAACTATGTGAAATTGATCAGTCAGCTAGATTGGGAAAGTTAGAGTACTTGAAAGACTATTTAAGAGAAGGTACTTCCACACCTGATCCAACTACTTCCATGGATGGCACGACATGCAAATTTTTTAGTATGTTGGTAGTGTGGAGTAAAGGGAGACCACCAACTAAGAGAAGAACGCACCCTATTGAAAAAGCTCTCAAGAAATCGAGTACGAGAAGGAGATTACCCACAACTGAGGTTGTGTATTGCACCACTTGCGTTGAATTTAAAAATTATTTCCTATGACAAGCTCTAATAATTTAACATATTAACCTCTATATTTTTTATATGCATAGCAGAGTAGTCACTTATCAAGAAAGATAAAATCGCAATATGAGCGGAACATAACATTAGACTTCACAAACTCAAGTACACTTGAAAAGTCAAGTGTTCCATCGTTTAATCCTATTCTTTTCTTTTGTTTATGTACTGAACCCAAAAAATGGCATTTGATTATTATCTTAGGTATTCGGCTACATGATTAAGAAAGTCAAAGTTGAATATATGCGTCAGATTATTTTTCTACTCCCTCAACTAGTCCTCCACTTCTATAGATCTATAGACAGTGGCAACCATGATAGTGTTATGTTTATGATGAATAACACAGGCCTTATAATGAAGCATTTTAAAAGTGTTGTACAACGTATGTACTGTGTTTTGCACACCTCTTGTGTACAGTATAGATAAAATCTTGTTTGTTTTTACAACTCCTCTCAACTTATCTTATCTCATCTTATAGAATTATTACAACTTTCTCAAATCCTTACATCAATGTTTTCAAATCTTAAAATAAAAATAATTTTAAAAAATAATATTTAAATAATATTTTATTCAACTTTTAACTTTAATTTCAGTTCATCTCATCTCATTTGCAAAAACGAACGAGACATTAAATGAGTTAAGTTTGAACCTTTATAATGAATGTTGTTAGGCTTTTCTAACAATGCTACTATATTTGATGAACGTATTTTGAATCTTTTGTTGTAAATGATTTTTGTAATGAACGTTCTTTGACTCATTTAATTAAGTAATATTTGTTGTAGTTCAATACGTCTTCAAAAAACTTTTAAGATATTCAAGTCCATCCATATTGGAAGTTTATACAAAGAATATTCAAGTTTACAAAGAGCTTCCACATACATATAGACTTTCCAATTCTCAACAAATATAAAGAGTTTCCACATACATGAAAATATTCAAGTATTAACAAATACAAAGAGCTTCCACATACATATAGACTTTTCAAGTTTGCTACTACTATTACAATATTGATATGACTAACATTTTCCTTTGAACAAAACCCAAGTGGATATAAGTAACTCAAAAAAAAAAAAAAAAAAACCACAACAATGAAATTGTTAGAACATAGGTTGCCACATGCGCCTCGACCTCTACTTCTAGTCAATGATTCAAGGTTTGGATATCAATTGGTATTTTTAACTTGAGCTTTTAACATCTTAATTGAGTGAAATGATCGTTTGGTAGTCTTTTGGAAATATGATAGTATTTCAGAGTTATACTAACAAGAAGTAACCACAAGACTTCCCAACCTGCAAAAGTCAATCCTCACTTACATTTCGGCAAACAAACAAAACTATTAACGAGAATGAGATATAGGGGAAAGAAGAGAATATTTCACCATATAGTTCTAACATCCAAAAGATTGTCGCCCTCATTTTCCTTCATATGCTCAATTTTTTGACAAGTTTTAATTCCACAATAACAAATTAGGTACTTAACTATTGAATTTCTTGAGCTTGAGCTATTGCCACTATGTGACTCAAACATTGCGATTTATATACAAAGAGAACAATAAATGTAGTTGGTGGCCATTGCACTTCTCAAAATGCATAGCTGAATCCCAATGGCAATTGAGCAGTTCATTAAATTAAAAATTGACTATTTTAGTAAAAAGAATGTACATTTCTAACACATGCCTCATCACTGTGTTTTAACATGGAGTTTTTAATTAATTACTCTACTTGATTTTGTTAAAAAAGCTTTTTTTTTTTTTTTTTTTTATTTATTCTAATCTTGATCAGCTTATGAAAAATTGTCATTAAACATGCAAAAAGAGGTTAAGCTTAACACTAACCATTTGCTAGAGAGGTATCCTAATTGGTAACTACAACCTGATGGTTTTTATATAGAGAAGTGATGTGATAATGTAAGCTACGTGCTTATTGAATGATCAAATGCCTGCAAGTAATTAACCATGCCACCTATATGTTAATTTGTTTTCTTATTTTCCTTTTTCAAGCAATGTCATGCAAGCAGATGAGTCTTAGGTTGCATTTAGGTGTTTAAATGAGTTGAGTTGAGTTCTTTATAAATAGCGGTGAGTTTGGATGGTATAGTGAGTTTGGTAGGACTCACATAAGATGAGTAGTTTAGATATATTTGAATGTTAAAATGAGTTTAGATTTATTTATAAAAAGTTAAAAAATGTTATAGGTCTAGTATGTAAAAATGTGTTGAGTTGAAAAAGGTTATGAGTCCCACATGTAAAAAAATCTTGAATTGAGATGAGTTTAATAATTTGATAATTAAGTGTTTTGATGTTAGACTCAGCTTAAAATTAAATTAAACTGAGTTGATCTCATCATCCATCACTTATTATGGCAATCTCAATATTTAGTTTACAAAATTTTGGCTCTATGACACAAAAAATGCCTACAATAATAAATGAATTTATTGCTATAGAAACATTTAATTTACCAACATATCATGCTATCCAACATATCAAATACAATGTACTCCGTGATTGTGAGAAATGGGTTTGTAATTTTTTTTAATCCATAATTGAGTTTTTAGTATATTTTAGCAATTAACTCTTCTCACCTAATAATATAACAAGAAGATTTTACCACAATTGTCCTCTTTTTCAATCTAGACACCAAGCAAAGCATAACCAACGAAATCAAATCTAGGTAAAATGAAAATTCTACCAAACAAAACTACCACAACCAAAAACATATGAAAAATAAACAAACAACAAAGAAGGGAATGTTGCCGTATGGCCAAATCTGGGTGGGGAAGCTCAGCCGCCACGAGAATAAAATCACTTTTTCAAAACTTTATGTTGCCAAATCTGGAGGAGGAAGCTGATGTTCGGCGACGGAAAGCACTCGTGATAGTGTGATGGTGTTCAACAATGGGACAGTGATGGGATAGCAAGGGGTGGGCAAGGGGAGTTAAGGGACTCTAATTCCTTGGTTTCTTTGAAATTACATTCAATTTGATTTCAGTATGCCTTTCTTTCTTTTTTTAATAATATTATGTGACATGGCATCTCACGTGGCATGACATGCCAGGTGATCATCTACAAGAGGCATATGCAAGCAACACAACAACACTACTCATTGTTAATTTAGATATTGATAAGAAAATATTGTATACTAAAATTATTGCAATGGTGAATGATTCATATGGCTATCATTGTATTATATATGAAATTTATTAATTCCATCAAAAATAAATATATGGGTCAACTTTTACATTAGACGAGTTGAAATGGATTGTGTTCAGACTAATTCAATAAGACTTACAAATGAATTTAGATTATATCGTGTTATGTATTATTTATATGAATCGTGTTAGAATTTTATAATCTATCCGTTTAATTAAATGGATTGTATTTGACTTTTATCTTGGAGAGAAGTCATGGAACTGATTAAGATTCTAGGAATAAGATCTTGTTTGGATACAAAAATGGTTTCTTCTCATTCATATTATCATTAAATTTTTATTCAAATTTTCATATAAAATATAATAAATAATTTAATTTTTTCAAGTTTTAAAATAGTAATAATATTAAAAAATAATATTTTATTTAACTTTTATTTAAAACTTCTCATTTCATTTCACTAATCAAACATGACTAAATTTCGAATACAAACTCCACTTGTCACAACTCACATGAAATGTTTAGCCCAACAAGGCGACCTTAACAAGCACCCAAATACTGAGTTTCAAAGTTTATTGAACCGAGACATAGAATGACTGACTCACTTCAAGAAGATTGAAAAATATGTAAATGGGTTGTGTATCGAAAACAAGGAGCTCATTGAAATGATGAGAAAATTTCAATGATTTTCATTTTTTTTAATATAATTTTGGATTTCTCAATAGTACCAATATATCAAGAGACATTTTTTGTCAATTTTTTAATGATCATTGGATTAATTAATAGAAGGGTTGTGATTTCTTGTATTTATAGATGATAGATCAATAGAATAATGATGAGTAGCATTACTTAATTCAAAGAAAAAAAGATATTTATCATCTATTTTTTTATATTATTTTTTTATCATTTTATAATGTGGTTTTAGGGGATAAATTTATAAGTAAAACTAATAAATAACTTCTATTTTTTTAATATCACATTATAAAATAATAAGAAAATAATTAAAAAAAATGATGAAATAGCTTCTTGACTTGAGGTTTTGTGCTATTGAAGACTTGAAGTGGTGGGTGGGCTCATCTTTTGATTTTGCAAACATAGGGCCCATAGGAGAAATTAGGAGTTTAGCTGTGATGTCATGGTGGCAACCCTTTGATACATACACGAGTATTAATCGTACAAGTCCAATTCGTTTTATAATTTTGTTTATCTTTTTATTTAAATAAATGAATAATCTTACTTTTTTATCTTAAATTTTAACATTTTCAATCATACGAATTGATAAGACTTATAAGTATTTTAATTGATTTTATTAAACAATCATTTAAATAAAAAAATCGCTTAAAATGTGATACATCAATCAAGAAATGAAAATTCTCATAATAACGAATTATGAAGAGTGTCATTTTTTTTATTTGAATTATATGTATATAGTTGGATCCGCAAAGACTTTTTAGGTTTCATGTTGTTGCATGTTGCCTGATTAATAGCATTTAAAGTTGGTAAATGAATTAATGATATATACACTACAAGAAAAAATGTATTTCTAATTAATTATTTATG
Source organism: Platycarya longipes (assembly GCA_036559045.1). Taxonomy (NCBI): domain Eukaryota; kingdom Viridiplantae; phylum Streptophyta; class Magnoliopsida; order Fagales; family Juglandaceae; genus Platycarya; species Platycarya longipes. The sequence goes on along the minus strand of CM071799.1, from coordinate 17,154,252 downwards.
ATAAAAAAAAATTATTTGTGATTACAATAGACTATTTTAAATATAAATAATCATTATGTTAAAAATAACTTATGGTAAACATATATTTTTCTTATAATAGATGAGGCTAAAACGACGATCGATCGTATGTTGTTTGAGACAAAAAGTGTGGGAGGATATAGAGATGTGTTAGGAGCAAAGGTCGACATGATCAAAGCTAGTAATTTGATGGGCGGCCAGTAATGAGTGGCTGCCATAGTAGCTAGCTAGGAGATCATCAGATTGTTTAAACTTCATTAATGCCATGTTGCGAGACGAACTAATTTTGGCAAAAAATAATAAGACACGTGTTTTTGTGTACTGACTCTAGCTAATTTAATTCCATGCATACATGAAAAGCTAGCGAGTGCATGCTTGTAATTATTATACCGTGTGGGGAATGTGCTGATCATAATAAATTGATGTTTCAGAAGTTGTTGAGAGTCAATATCGATGAAGTACACTATAAGAAACTTTATCTTTTGAAACCAAATTATTTTAGAATGAAATTAAAATTATTTCAAAATATAGTTTTAGAGATGAAAATTAGATTTTATCCCTAAAAGTTCACATATGTCATTATCCATTTGAACATATAATGTAGACTTCGAATAAAAGATATTGCAATGAAAAAAACCGTCTCCCATATAAAGAACCATTCAAACGCAAAGTCAGCAATTTGAACAAAAGAAAAAGTGTCACTCGAATGATGATTTAAAACATTCGAACGTTAAATATGCAGGTTAAGCAACAAAGTTATGGTGGGAATTGAGTAACCTTTCGAACAATAACTTTCGGTGTTTAAAGTTACCGTTCAAATATTATGAGAGAGTTCGAATGGTTATTTTGGAGGGTAAGATTAATGAAAAGTCTGGCGGGAGTAGAAATCACATTCGAAGGCTTATATATGTCCATTTGAAAGATTAGTTAATATTTCCATTTTTAATTTTCAAAAATCATACTTATTAATAAGTATCACCGGGCGTGATTTGTATTTGAGTGAGACCAGATTGGACCAATCAACTCCATGACTTTGTCTCATAATATAGGACACCTCGAATTTCATATTTTTACACCCACTACATCGGTAGTCAAGACTCAGGGAGGTGCACAGAGCGTATCACACAAGCCGATGCATCAAGCACTGCTACTTGTGAGTAGAATGCAGAGATGCTCACACAGACAATAGAGATCATTGCTGCAATACGAATTGCCATAGCAGACACAGAAAAGAAGTTCATGGAACGGATGACAGATATTGAGAAATGCCTTGGTGGAGCCGAGACGATGTTATGAAATCTAAACCTATAGTGTGTACCTTTTATTTGTATATTTATGTTTTTTGGTAATGACAGTACTTAGTCTTGTGCAACCATAAATCGATGTTGTGCTCGATTATAATATTCATGATCTTGAAAAAATTGGACAAGTCCTCCTATTTAATGTTGTTGCTCCCATCAAAGATAGGAGCAGTTGGACCTACAACCAACTGATGAACCTCATCAAGTACAACAACATCCTCCTTCTCAGCAGTCTCTCCATCACTTGGAGGTGTAGACTCCCTATGCACTATGTTAGGATATGTAGTGGGCAATCGAGAGATGCCAAGAAAACCGGTGACTACATCAACTAAGAATTGTACCGAGACGCCCTGGATGGAGAAGGTGTATGTGTTATCATTTTTGCGGGCACCACTAAGTTCTTGATAAAACTTGGCTACAATATCAATGTAGATGACAAACTTAGTGGTCCCTTCGTCCTTTTGGTTAAGGATCGGTGCCCAATCATGATCCAAAAAGACATCTGCCAGAGAATGTCTCTCCTACTAAAAATCCTTGAAGTTATCGATCTTTATTTGCCGTTCCAATAAAATAGTCCTCTCTTGAACTTCTTCACTAGAATACTACCATGACCTGGCCTGCTTCTTTCCCCGCTTCTTTCCCCTAGAATCCATTGGAATGATACTGCAAAAACTAATAATTATAATAATAATAATAATAATAATAATAATAATAATAATATAATAAAAAATCTATGCCAATTATTAAAAAATGCATACACAATTAATATATTCATATAAGTCAATTGCAATCACTCAAGGTAACCCTAGATTCAACATGCTTATGCTGCTATAAACAATTTAATTTATTTAAAAGATGTATCGTTCGAATGCTATAAGTTGGCGTTTGAATGGCTGTACATAGCATTCAAAGTTTGGTTTTCTATTTCCATCAGATTTTTTGTTCAAAATATCAAATTTATGGTTTAAACGTATTGTGATTTAGAGTTTGGTGGATTGTTCTTGCTCCCTTCTATTTAGAGTTGCTCCCTTATGTTTGGAGTTGCTAATAAGGTTAGAATGTAGCATATTTATAAGTAAATTTCTTACATTTATTTGTTTATTGGGTGTGAAATAATTGTTATTGGATATTGAGAATATGCAAATATTTATTTATTGTTTGTGATTTAGTTGTGTTTGGGTGCATCTTATGAGCAATTCGAGTTGATTAAAGTTATAGAAAATGAATGCATGTAGTGAATTCGGAAAACACGAAATAATGTATAGAATTGAAAACTGGGTCAATATCGTTTGAATGATACATAGTATAGTTCGAATGGTTACGTGCATTCGAACATTACTTTGTTTTGTTCAAAGGTGTTGCACACCGTTCGAACACATATTTGCATGTGTTCGAATGGAAAAGTAGTGTATAATATAATAAGAAAAAATCTAAAGAGAAGCCTGTACATCTTGCACACCCATTTAAAATGTGATTTTACTTTTTTACCCTATTTTATTTTACATTTAAAATTTTTTGGTGTGCATAGTGTTCAGATTTCTATGTAGCATAACACATATTACTATATAAATTAATAACTTTGAATAACTAGAATTTGGAATAGATTAAAAAATAATATAATAATACATAAGTAAGCACTTTGAATAAAGTAAAAACATAATATAATAATACACATATTACAACTTCAAATAAATTAAAAGTTGGTAAGATTAGAGGCGTGACATTAGAGAAATACAGTAAAATTGGTAAGATTAAACTTAACATTCTTGACAATCATACTGAAGGTGAAGGAGAACCAGCGGCCTTACTTGATTTTCATGTTAGTGCTCTTACATGGACATACGTACATTCAGGTACAATATCATGGCATAAGTTTTCCAGGACGTCTAAGAGTTTATTAGGAAGCCTTGTTTAGTAATTATTTGATTAATTTAATAATAATTATTTAATATTTATGCTAATATAATATGTGATATTAATTTGTTCACAATATATATATTTTTCAAGGATAACTTTAAAATTAAATTTTGGTCGGAAGGAGGATCACAAAATTATTGACGAGCTTATGTGCAATGCATTCCGAAAGTATAAGGCCATATGTCATGAGCATTACAATAAATTTGAGAACCAAGACGATGCATGCTCAAATCCTTTTCAGGATGTTCGGCCTTCAAAATGGGAGAAACTATGTGATATGTTTGAGGATCATGCATTTAAGGTAAATAAATAATTTGTTTTACAAGTCATGATTTATAATTTCTCATGCTAATATTTGCAGTTTCTATGTAGAAGTGAAGTTCATTAAAAAAAAAAAATTGAATTTGAAAATCCAATCATCGTATAGGCTTAAAATCTTTCCATTGCCTTTCTCAGAAGTTGGTAAGCTTATTTTTTTATGACAGATTATTATTTTTTGTATTCTAATAAATTTATATCTTTAAAATATTTATCTTATAGCAAGACTCAGATAACAATTACAATTTAACAAAATTATATACAACATCACATACTGATCGTAATGAAGAGTGGCAATATTACTACATGTTTTAATTTAACTTAATTATATATTTGTGGTAATATTAATTATTACTCTTATGTGTAGGAAAAAATGGTCGTTCTGCGTATTGAATATACAATTGATCAAAATTTCAAAAATAGTGATGTGAAATTTTTTAATAAAATTTTGGGTCCAAGTTTGGGCAATGTAAGGGGTTTGGGTTGTTACGTTCAGGCTTATAGAGCATTAGAGGAAGCGAGGTTAGAGATTGAGGAATTGAGAACAAATCAATATGAGTTAATGGCCCAACAAGCTAACTTGGAGATGAGAATGAAACAACAAGATGAGCAACAAGCGGAATTTAAGAGAGAAATGCAACTCCAAATGCACATGCTTATGCAACAAGTCAAACCTCCAAATAACTAATTTAGTTTATAGATGATAGTTTCAATTATAATATTTTGTATCATCATAAAAGTTGATAGCTTTTTATTTTATTTACATTTATGAGACTACTAATTATATTTGATGAACATGTGTACTAATGTATTTTAATAATTATTTATGCGAGTTCTATTTTCTTTTAATTATTTATGGGTTGAAAAGATTTTTATAATGTTCGAATAGTTATGAAATGTTTGGACATTAACTACAGTCAACTATTCAAATGGTACAACCAACACATTTAAACAGTTTATAACCGTTTGAACAATAGTCTACTCGTTCGAATGCTCAATGAATATTAAAATTTTCACATGGTTTTTATTTTTGTTTGAACAGTTAACTACATACATTTGAACATTTAAATATTAACGTTCAAATTGAAACTTAGATGTTTGAACGTCTTCTTGTTCGAACATCAATAGGACCTGTAGCAGTTCAAACGTGGTTATGTATAGTTCGAACATCAATTTGAGACAAAAAAAAAAAAATCATCCCTAAAAAATAAACCATTTAAACATCATTCAAACAGTCATCTCCCATTTCATCCCAAAAAATATTGTTTTAAACAAAAGTATCATTTTCGTCCCAAAAAAAATCATGGGACAGAGATACAAGAACGGTTTTGTGAAGATTTTTTTCATCTTAAAAACTACTTTGGGATGAAATGACAAGTTTTTGGGATGAGCATATTTGTTCTAAAAAGTGATTTTTGTGGTTATGGTAATTAGAAGTTTTATATATAACCCATTGTTTGAGACTAATTGATAATTAAATATATGCATCTAACTACCTTGGAAATTAATATATGCATTTTAATCAAACATGTTGGAGTTTTAACATTTTAAAAGTTTATCAGATCATACCTAATATATTTAGGCAATCAATTAGAATAATACAAATTTGCTATTTGGAACTTAGTGCATACTTGGATGATATTCTTGATGTGGCATCACATGTGACATTACAAATGTGATGCCACATGATAACAATTTATTAAAAAAAATTTAAAAATACAAATACAAAACAGTTTAAGGGATAAAGGGAACCTATAATTTTAATCTTTTTATATTTTCAAAAGCCTTTTTATTTGAATATAAATTCTTTTGTATGTTTTCAAAATAGACTATGCGGCACTACATAGTGATATTACGTCAAGAGAGTTCTGAGTAGTGAGTTTCAAATGACCAAATTATTGGTAGTACTCATGAAATATATTAAAACTAAACCCAGAAAGTATAATAATAATAATAACAATAATAATAGTGGATATAAGTATTTTGGTTACAAGTGATTCTCCACGAATGAATCTTGCCTGATCTATTAGTTGGAACTCCAATTACATCACTACTGAACTTAACTACCAACACACTAATGAATCCTCCAACAGTTCAAGAACATGATTGACAATCATTAAGGAGAAAAGTAAGACTATTTTAAAGCTCAATATGCATGAATAATACTTTCTTTCAAATGAAGATCTTTATGGTGCCCTCTCTAAATGCTTTACAACAAAAATGATTTTTAGTGATGGTTTAGAAATTGTGACAGTCCTTAAATCGTCATTAAAACCCAATTTTTGTGTCACTAAAACCATTTGAGAGTTCTCCTAATATTCGAGTGTAGGAAAATTTATGTTTGAAAGTCACATGGACATTCGAACATTTAGGCTATTGATGTGTGAACATTAATTTTTTTTTTGTGTCAATGTTCGAACGTTATATAGATTATTTTATAAATATGACAATAATTTAAAATTTATGTAGTTTTTAAATTTTCTAGGACATACTTTGTGAAAAATTCTGACAAAGTGTAATATATATTTATATATACATAATTTGTAAGATATAAATATACAATAAATCTATTTATTATCCTCTTTTTCATCATCTCATCATGTGACATTAGATGATTAGATACTATGTATTATATTTCACTTGTAAATCAATCATTAAATATCATATAATGGGATGATAGAAGGATGATAAGTAGCATTACTTATATATATATAAAGCATTTATGTTTATATATGTATATATACACACACACATATACACACACACACACACACACACACACACACACACACACACACATATATATATATAAGCGGAGGTAGGGCAGGTCAGGCCCTCCCGGTCGCCCGCTTGCGACATGGGCAAGACAAGATTGCACATCCTGCCATGTGGGGGCGGGGTGGACAGGGGTAAGGAAGCGGGGTGCAATGCTCCTACTTTTTAGTTGGATATTTTGAATTTAAAGTTATTGAAATATTCTAGTGCAGTTATTTAATTTTAAAGTTGGATAAGCCAACATGAACAAAGATCGAGAATTGAAATTTAAAAACAATGGACACATTAAATATGAGGTGTCCAATACATATATTGCAAGTAAAATACAAAATATAATAACAATTTCTAAACAACACTCATAACTTGTTGTTCACAAATGTATGAAACAATTCAGTCAGTATATCAACCTTTAGATTTAGATCTACACATTGGGCAATCTGTGGGACAGTCTGCTCTGCATGCATGATCTGCCTATCAATTTGTCAGTCTATCATCTCCGAGATCGCTACATCAACTCAAGCTAGCTGGACATCCCTCGCAGATGCACTCGTCGGTTGTTGACCAGTACTCCCAGTCTCGAAAGTAGCATCAGGCCCAGATTGGGTCGGCAGAAGAAGATCTGGTATAGGAACAACCAAATGTCGAGCAAACCCCCTTCCCTAGCCATTGCTCCAACGATTTATTTTCATGTCGAGGGGGCTCATTTAGTCTTGCATCCATTCCTCTTCCTAGAGTGACACTCTATAGGCTAGTAATAGTCGGCTTAGGATGACTCCGTATAGGAGGTTGTCTATCGAGATGATACTTGCCTCGTAATGGATCCTCTCAAAAATCCTCCGTGGCAAGTTGGCCGACCCTCCACATGTCACGCATATCAGGAATTGTATTACGAGCCCAACTAAACATAGTCTTATGTGCCACAGGATCTAGATTTGTTGCAACATGCAGATGAATGCAGCAATTGATTCTAGCTGAATGAGTTCTTTTTCTTGAGTAGCATGGGGTTCCTGCCAGTGAAGATGTAGGAGTCCTTATCTCGATTTTCATCCTAGGGCTTGTTCACAGTATCCTCTACCTCAACTGGGCTAGTAGATGATGCGCCTACATCTGCATTAGATGTGCTTGCGCTTGCAGCTATTGTGTCCTTTGCTGAGCAGCTGCTATGTTTCCAGGTTGAGTAGTTGTTGTAATCCCACCTATCTCAAGTGCCCTACTGATCTCGATCAACTCGGCGATAATATCTGCCAAAATCTCGAACTATACATCTCGTATAGTCATGGTGTGGGAGAATGCATCCTGAGGCATGGAGCACATCTTCATGTAAACTCCCGGGCCATTAAAGGGTAAACCTTCCCCCTCAATGTTCACACCTGGCCTATCCTCTTGCCACGAAGATGTCTCTTAGCGTCTTCTACTCCCAACTTAGTTCATTGGACTTTTTTATTAATATTTCTCTCTCGGCCATGATTATTCAGGCCCAGAGTCATGCAGTGTTCGGGTTGGTTCCCTCCCTCCCCCATTTTCTTGTTGTCAAAAGATGAGCCATATCCTAGAAAAATAAGAGGAAATCATTAGCACCATAGTTATTACTATATGAAAAAAATCTAAACTGTTTTGTGAAAAAAACATCCGAATGTTGATGAAACAACATTGGAACATTAGTAGTAAAGTTCGAATGCTCAAACGTATGCATTCGAACGTGATTGTCCTATACTAAAGTGTTGAAACGCTTATTATGTGTACGTTCGAATGTAAAGAAAATTAGATGTAGGTGCGAACATCACAATGTTACGTTTGAACCTAAATCGGTTGTACATTTGAACGTAATTTCATCGTTTGAAGTTAAAGAGTTAACTTTTGAACATACCCTAACACGTTAAAATGTGATGGTAACATTCAAACATTATGGACATACATTTGAACATATAATTTGCCTTCAAACGTTCATCCATAACGCTTGGACGTTACACATTTAATGTTCGAATAATTTTGTCTATAGTTTGACGTTAATGACATTCGTGAAACTCAACAATTGTAATGTTTGAACGGCATGACACATAAATGGTTGAGTTGACTTAATTCAGTTGTTTCCCGAATACCAAAATCACAATGCATTTGGCTAAAAGCTATAGTAGAAATGAAGTATAGATTTCAAGGAAGGTTTCTACCATGACCATTTTAGCAATCCTAAAGGGTCTTCAAATGTGTTCACCATTGGGTATAACTCAACTTCATGTGGAATGTGATTCATTACTATTGGTCAAAGAGCTAAACAGAGAAGGAGAGTCTATGTCCATATAGGGGAATCTAGTTCATGAAATTAAGAGTATGATTTCGAGGTTTCCAAAGATTGTTATTCAGCATAGAAGTCGTATGACTAATGATGTAGGTCATAGTCTAGCAAAACATTCTTGGCATCTTGATGACCTAATGGTTTGGTAGAATTCCTTCATGGAATGTGTCTCTTAAAGTATATGGCATGATGTGCATGATTTGATATAATTTTCATTTTATTTAAATAAAATTCAGTTACATTTGTTATAAAAAAAAAAAGTATATATAAGTAGTAGAATGACTATTATATATAAGTATTATACATCACTCATTATTATAAATTATATACTAATATAATTATAATTGATATTGACTTATAATATAATATAGAATAAACAACAGTATATTAAAATTTTCATAATATTATATAATAGTGATATAATATTCAAATATACTATATTATATAATATACTATAGTGTAATAGTTATTATAACTAATATATATCATATACTAGTATGTATATATATATACATATATATTGTATAGTAGTATATCTATATTGGATGGTAGTATACTAATATACTACTATATACTAGCATATTAAGTATTAGACGTTCAAACGTGATTTAGTAACATTCGAACGTGATTCTTTATATGTGCGAATGTTTTAAAAAAGGTAGGAAATTTCTTAAGTTTGGCTTTGCTAATAAGACGTAATGTTCGAATGTGACACATGTTCATTCGAACGTTTCTGACAACTTTAAATTTGGTGGGCCTTTCTGCGGGACCCCAAAAATTCAAGTAATATTTGAACTACTATTATAACGTTAACGTAAGACATTTTATTGCGGTGATTTTTAAGTGGACCTATTGTAATGACAAATAGGTGAAAAAAATCTAAAAAAGAAAAAAACACCCTGGAGAGAGTTCAACGCATGGGAGGAACTTATTTTCTCACATTTTTTCGTTCCTCTATATGTTGAAAGAGAGAGAGTGTAAGGGAAAGTCACATATGTGAGAGAGAGAGAGAGAGTGAGAAAGTGGGTTTTTTATTTGTTGATAATAGGTCAAGGAAATGTTGGTTTTGTTGAGTCTTTTTTGTATAGTTAGATTTATTGTGTATATTGATGATTTATTTAGTGATTTACTTTTTATACTAACTAGGTTTTGTGGTTTATTTGAAGGATTAGTTGGTGGGACTTCTTGAAACTTGTGATTTGTGAAAGGGGGAGTGAATTGCTAGGTATATTTTCTAAACTTTAAACATATTTGTGCATTTGATTGTGAATAAAACATAGTAAGTGAATGTTTTGGTGTGATTTGGTTGTTTATATTGATGAATATTTTGTTAATTGTTTTGTGATTTGATTGTAGAAATTGATTAGTGCTTTGTGAATATGTTGAGAAATATTTTGGGAATATTTTGTGAAGTTTTTTTGAATTTTTTGTGATTTGATTGTGTATTATAATGAAATATGGATTAATAATTTTGTGAATATATTTAGAATTGATAGTAAATATTGCATATTTTGTTAATATGGCTAGAAATATGTTGTTTTGTTTGTGGGTTTTGATGAATATTTTGTGATGTTTTTAATTGTATATTGTGGTTTGATTGTACATAATAATGAATATGGATGTATATTTTGTGACTATGTTTATAATTTTCTTAAAGGAACAATTAACTTCTTATTCATAATCAAAGAATCTTACAACAAATGAGTAATACAATGTGGAGTTTCCTCTAAATCAGATATTGGATAAAAAAAAATGCTTAGAGCATTTCTAACCAAAGCATGAGCAATTGAATTTGCTTGTCCACGAACATGGTTCATACACTACAACTAAAACTAATCCAAGACTGATCTAGTATCTATCATAATCAAGTTTGCACTATCCAATCCTTGACCACTCTTCTTAATGCCATCGACAACATTAAGTGCATCACCTTCTAATATAATCTGATGGAAGCCAAGATCAATAGTAAACTTTGAACCATAATAGGCTATAAAAGACTAAGCTAACAGAGGATCTGGAATTAAATTCTTTCTCATTCTCATAGTGGCCAAAACATGACCCTCGAAATCACGAAACATAGCTCCAAAACCAATTAAGCAAAACTGTTTATCAACTTATGCATCCCAATTAATCTTGACTGAATCTTGTGAAGGAGGCACCCAGTTAGATGAAGAGTTGTTTGGAGCAAGCACCCTTAACTGAACAATCTCATTACTAGCTTGAATGCCTCTCAACCTTTGAATTGCTTATTATAGAGCATTAAAGGAGGAGTAAACAATTGATCAAATATCATTGCATTCCTTCTCTTCCAGATCTTTAACATCACCACACTAACCTCCATGAACTCCTCTTTTTCAAATGCATCAAACATCCCAAACAAAAGTTCTTTAAAAGACTAATATGCAATTTAGCATTATGTAATCTTTTAGAAATATGGAATCTAACATCTCTCACTGCAACACAAGACCAGAGAGCATGCTCAGTTGTTTCATCAAGCAAATCACAAATAGGGCATATATGATTTTCCACAATCTTCTTTTGAAAAAGATTAACCTTAGTAGGTAACCCTTCATGGCACGCTTTCTAGAAGAAGACTTCTCAGCATTAGGAAATTTCATAGACCACAAAGTCTTCATGTGATGCAGATCAGACTTATGAGTAGAACATTGTCCTTTCTTAATCTTTTTAAGCTCAACTTGCATATGGTAGGCTAATTTAACTGTGAAAAGTCCATTTCCAGTATAAAACCAAATTTGTCTGTCTCCATTTCCACATTGAATAAGAGGAATCCTTAAGATCATATCAACTTCTTCCTGTGTAAATACTTGTTTCACAAGTTGATCCTTCCATTGGCATGTGACCTCATCAATAAGCGCTGAAACTAAAGCATGTGCAGGCAGGCTTGAAGACCTGCTTTGAACGAGATGATTAGGTGTTTGAGGTAGCTAACCGTTAGACTAGAGTTTAATATCCTTACCGTTACCTACCCTCCAGAAAAGTCCTTTCATAAGAACAGACTTTGCCAAAAGGATACTTCTCCAAAGCTAGGATGGATTCCTCCCTAGTTGAGCAGTCAAGAACTTTTCCATCTTTGAAATACTTTGAAGCCAATACTCGAGCTACTAAAGAGGATGGATTTTGCATTAACCTTCAAGCTTGTTTTGCCAACAAGGCAAGATTGAAGAATTCCAAATCTCAAAAACCCAACCCTCACCCCAATGACTTGCTTCTGCCCAATGGTTGTTTTGGAACCCATTGAACTCTTCTCTCACTTGATTTCTTACCACACTAATAAGTCAACATCACTACATGGATTTCTTGAAGGATACCTTTTGAAAATTTGAAAACTCTCATATTGTATATAGGAATTGCTTGGATGACTGACTTGATCAACACTTCTTTGCCAGTTTGAGAAAGATACTTTAATTTCCAGTTTGAAAGTCTTGTTCTCACTCTATCAAGGGTTCTATGAAAGAAGCAACTCGAGACCTTCCAACCAATGCAGGAAGACCTAGATACTTCTCATAGGATTGAATGGCTCAGACCCCAGCAACATTGGTCAAGCAAGCTTTCACATCTTCTCTGGTATTCCTGCTAAAACAAATTGATGTTTTGTCTTTATTTACTTTTTATCCCGAAGCCATTTCATATAAAGACAACACCTTTTGTAACCTATACCATTCAACATAATTGATAGTAAATATAGCATATTTTGTTAACATGGTTAGAAATATGTTGCTTTTGTTTATAGATTTTGATGAATATTTTGCCATGTTTTTAATTGTTTGTTGTGATTTAATTGTGCATAATAATGAATATGGATGAATATTTTGTGAATATGTTTATAATTGATAGTAAATATTGCATATTTTGTTAATATGGTTAGAAATATGTTGTGTTTTGTTTGTGGTTTGATGAATATTTTGTGATGTTTTTTCATTGTTGTGCTTATTTCTTTCTTAGGAATATTATAGGTTTAAGAACCTGTGTTAACTAAGGATAAACTTATTCTTCACTAAGGTTAAAATATTAATATGTAATATACATTTAATATTTAATAAATGTGATAAATATTAATATAATGTACTAATTAGAATATGAATAGTATTAACTTTCAATTAAGAGTAACCAATGGGATAAAAATAAATGAAATAAAAATTATTAAATTTAATAGTATATTTTTTCAATGAGAATGCTCTAATAAGATACTCAAAGAGATCACTAATGACTTCTAGTAGTGATATTAAACAACTATAAAACTTATTAAGGTATATACATAACTAGTACTATTGTGATAACGGATTAAACATTTTAATGAATATACTAAACAAGCTATATAAAAAAAAATGAAAACATGACGTTACACAGTAAGTAACAATAAATAAGTAATTAATATATGTTATTAGTATTTAACTAATAAGATCGAAGCACACCAACATTATTTTTGACAAATAAATAACAGATAATGTGAAATATATTGAAAATTAAAGAATTTAAAGCATACCAATTAGATGATAGGAAATAGATTGAAAAGTAAAGAACTCGTAACTTTACTTAATAAATAACAAATAGGAATATATATATTTTTATTATGCACAAAAGGAATAAAAATAATAATTTAACGCATGTTAGATATGAATAAGTATAAGACGTTAACTTCCTATAAAAAAAAATGTATAAGACGTTAACAAATAATATTAGAAAATTTCAAGTAATGAATAATCTATAACAAATAACAAATTTACTTAGCAATTAATTCGTAAGAAGTATTTACTAATTATAATATTATAATTTAACTAATGTTAGATATTAATAACTATCATGAATATGAATAAATAATATCCTATAGTTATAGATAATCTATAATAAATATGAAGTAAAAGATATTTGGGTAGATTGAAAACCTTAGACATGTTTGTTAGATTTTGCATGACATTTTCATGAATAACCTTAGATCTGTTTGGGAATTAGCGTACACTCATGTGTCTACTAATTTTCAAATCATCTAGTATGGACAGTTTGAAATTATATTATCTATATTTTACATCTTCATTACTCATACTTCACACGTTGAGTATGAAGTTTCAGGGTTTTCCTCAGTTGATTTTTGGGTATATTGTTCATAGGGTGACAATCACTCTCTGTGAACATTTATACGTGGAAGATTATGTGAAGGTGCTGCCGAAATCTCTACTGACGTGAAAGCTAGTAGTGTGGGAAAATTTGTGCAATATAGTGATATAATCACGAGTAGAATATGACTAACCATTTTTATCTAAAGAACGATGAGAATTGGAGCATGTGATGCATGTGCAATTAGTTTGCATTATACTAATAATCAATAGGTCTTTTTAGAAATTGTCAAAAGTTGGATGCGTCTTAGCAATAGACTTGGGAAGGATTACGTATCGTATGTACGTGGAGTTAGCAATTTATTATTTTGCTCAGGCCTTTGCTGATAGTCGAAGTTACATTAAGTGTCCAGGTTGAGGGTGAAAAAATCTGTGCGCTATAAAATTGAATGAAGTAGAAATTCATATATTTGTGAATGGTATGGATTTGGGGTATACCCGATGGGTATTTCATGGTGAGCCGTATGAACAATCAACCGAGGTTTTGTTCGGTCATGATATTGATATGCGGAACATGGATGAAGATACTGAGCGAGATGACGCTAGTGAGCAGGATGAAATGGAGGAGATATTAGGTGAAATTGGAGCTGAGATGTTTATGGACAAAGTTGATGAGGATGCTTCAGCTAGTCGAATGACTGATTCGAACAATTTCTCTATAATGTGGGAAGATGCAAAGCGCAAGGTGTATTCTGGCTATACAAAGCATAGGAAGATGTCGTTTATTGTGCAACTTCTTCATATTAAATCATTGTGTGGGATGTCGATGAAAGCAATAAACATGGTATTAAACTTATATAACAAGGTACTTCCCGAATGTTCTACCTTGTCGAGGAATTTTTATGAATCAAAACAGCTGAGAAAGGGTTTAGGATTTGAGTGCAAGTCCATACATGCATGTAAGAATGATTTTTTTTTTCTATTTTGAAAGGAGAATGAGGAAAAACAAGTTTGTCCTGTATGTGGAGAGTCGAGGTGGAAGGGTAAGAATAATATCTCGGTCAAAGTATTGCGTTATTTTCTCTTGAAATCTCGATTGTAAACGCTATATATATGTAAATGATCAACTCAAGATACGAGGTGGCATAAAAAGAAAAGAGTTAAGGATGACGCCTGACTGAGTCACTTGTATGATTGTGATAATCATATCAATTTATAATCAACCCAAAATAACAAACAAGCAAGTTAACAATTAAAAAATATCTCATAATTCACAAATGTCATTACCTACAAAACAAACAAAAGAAGCCAAATTAGCCAATCATCAATTCACAAATCCAAACATCAATACAAAAAAAAATCCAAAAAGAAAAATTCAAAAAAACAAAACATCTAAAAAAAACTTAAAAAAATAAAACATTGGAGAAAAATTAAGGGAGCTTAATCTGGAAATGGTATTTCCCTCAAGGCTTTAACTCAAACTGAGTTTCTACCCGTGGGCTTGTGGGCCTGTGGCATGTGCCTCTCTCTAACAATTATATTCTAGTTTAATAGGCTAATAGCTTTCATAAATATTGGAGATCAGATTGGCAAAGACTTTTCTAGTTTTCATACTTTTTCTCATATTCATGTCCTCCACAATAGATTACAGGTTTTGAAAAGATGCATTTCATCATTTGTGATAGGTCGAGGAAGAACAAGTAACTAGAGTGCACATTTGAAAAAGAAGAAGAAGAACGAGAAGAAAAAATAAAGTTTAGTTGACCTTGTCGACGGCCCACGGAGAGTGAAGTAAGGCTCAAGGGTGACCACGGAAGCACCCGGTCTCCAACGACGAAGTTTATGTCATTTTTTTTTTGGGCTGCTGGCACATAGAGTTTGGGTGTGATTCTAAGTTCAACGCAGGAGGTGTTCGTGGAGAAGGAGAAGATGGAGTTATGTTCGAGGTTAGTTAGAGTTAGACCGTTAGAGGTACAATGAGATTAGATGAGTTGAAGATTTGGATTATGTTAGAATGAAAACTAGATGAATATTGAGATTTGGGAGAATAATTTTAATAAAAATTTTGGAGGGGGAATTTTTTATTTTTTATAATTTGAGAAAGCAATTTTAATTATATATATATATATATATAAATTACATATATTTATGTACTATATATCTTCTTTGAAAAAATCCGGGGGGCTACGTCCAATGTAGTTTTGCCCCTACATCAACCGTTAATTGAAGAACTAAAAGATTTATGAGAAACAGGAGTCAGAGCTTTTGATCCGTACACGTCGACATCTATTTAGATGCATGATGCAGTAATGTGGACGTCTTGCATAAGGAAATATTTTCGACTGTAGTATTAAAAGGAAGTTAGCGTGTCCCACATGTAATAAAGAAACTGCTAGTAAGTGGTTAAAATATTTCCAAAAGATATGTTTCATGAACCATCGATGATATTTATCATCAAATCATGCATGGCAAAGGGAAAGAGTTAAGTTTGATGAGAGAGTTGAGGACAGAACTACACCGACGAAGTTGACTGGAGATAAGATAGTGGAATAGCTAATGGAAGTTAGAGCAAACAATTTTGGCAAAAGTCTAGAAAAGAACAAGAGAAAACGAGACTCAACATAATTGAATTGGACAAAGCATACTATTTTTTTGACTTGCCATATTGGTCATCTTGCATGTTGCGACATAGTTTGAATGTAATGTACATATAAAAAAATATTTATGATAATATTTTGGAGATGTTGATGAGCATTAACAAAAAGCCTAAGGATATGATCAAGATGCAGAAAGATCTTATGGGAATGGGAAATAAACATAACCTTCACTTGTCGGTAGAAGGCAACAGGGCCATTATGCCATATGCATGTTTTATTTTGACAAAAGATGTGAGGATGAACTTTTGCAAATGGTTGCAAGATGTGAAGTTGCCAAAAGGTTATGCTCACATATCGGTAGATGTGTGAGTACTAATTATTGGAAATTAGTGGAATGAAAAATCATGACTGTCACGTATTTTTGCAAAAATTGTTACTGGCAGAAATTCGTGGGAAATTGACTTCTAATGTATGTATTGCTATAACCGAACTCTGTTTATTCTTCAAATATTGTTGGTCTTGAGTAGTAAATCGAGGTATGTTGCAGAAGATGGAAGGCGACATTGCAACTATATTACGTAAATTCAAGCAGATCTTTTCACCGTCATTTTTTGATATAATCGTCCATTTAGCTGTACATTTATTTCATGAGGTATTATTAGGTGAACCGATACAGTTTCATTATATGTATCCAGTTGAAAAATATTTGGGTAGATTGAAGCGCACCTTTGGGTATAAAGCCGGAACTAACGATTTAATATCAATAGCTTATATACACAATGAATGGTTGACATTTTACTCTCTATATCTTCGTAGTGTTGAGACAATATTTAATCATGATGAGCGAAATACTGATCTTCCTGCTCCTTCCCCTCATGAATTATCTGTGCTTTCCAGAATGTACAGCCTTTGAGTGAACAAAAGAGATATGACTTAATTGGTGGCGAGTTGGGAAAAGCTCGATGGTACATTTTGAATAATTGTCGAGAGATGGATGACTACTTAAGGTATGTTGCCGTATACTTAGAATAATTTTAATACAAAAAATTTGACTATAACTTTGGTTTTGAAATATTCTAAGATTTGTATTTATATACAGTGAACACATAGACAAATTTAGGAAAGAAGGTGTAGAGAATATAGAAGTGAGACACGAAGAAGAATTTTTTTGATGGTTTGAACAATGCGCGTGCATTTAAATGTCCCATGTTGTACATAGTTTTTGAACTACTAATATTCTAAATAATTACTAATTATTTTGTTAATACTATATTGTTAGATTCTAGTTCAACGTGTGTATGATCATGCATATGTTTTTCTGAATTAAATGTATTGGCCAATGGTTCGTCACACAAAGCACTTCGATACACTGCATGCACGGTTTCAGGTTGTAAATTTCATACTTTGGACCGTGAATGTAATCGAAAGACACAAAACTGTGGGGTGTGGGTCGAGGGAAGTCATGGAAGAGATGATATTGACTATTATATTGTCATACGTGACATTATCGAATAATACTTGGATGGGAATGTTACATATGTTCTTAAATTGGATTGGTGGGATCTAGGTGGTGGTCGAGTTTCAATATATAAAGATAATCACTATGCGAGTGTCAATATGTATTGGCTTGCCAAGTTACCCAAGTCTATTACTTGGTTGATCCAGTTAAAGGGCTGATGGAGATAGTAGAGAGATAAGTTGGCGGGTCGTACAAAAATTCGCTACTCGAAATATCTATGATGCAGGAATGGTGGCAAATGACGAGAATACTGGAGATGAAGAGACACTCTGATTATAGAGGCCTACTAGGAAGATGGAGAGGGTATTAATTTATTTGCTAAACTCGGTGCACTTGAGTTAATCCCCTTATGTAAAGATGACGTTCACCTGTGCATCTCTACCCATTCTTATTAAATAATCATTCAATTGAAGTGAGTAAGAAGAAGAAGAAGAAGAGGAAGAAGAATCCAGAGAGGAAGTGGATAAGGAGAACGAAGAAGAGGTTGATGATGGCAACGATGATATTATTGAAGATGAAGAATAAAAGTATTAAATATTTTATTCATATAGGTGACTATACAATAGTATACTTTTCAGAAACTCTTTTAATCAATTTACTTTATCATATTAATCATTTTCAAGGTTGTCACCAAAATGACAATGAAGAAATGTGCCTCCTCCGCCAAGTTTTAAACCCATTGTGGACTCCCCGACTGAGAAATCTGCTCTTGAAAAAGTTAATACGCAAGAGACAAACAGTCAATCAACACCTACCAGTAAGGAAATGTTATTGATAATTAATTATATTTTAATACTCTAAAAAACTATATTTATTAATCATACTATTATCTATTAGTTTATGCATTGTTACGTCGCGATTGTGGTCATACAAGTGGCATCGCTCAAGAAAAATAGAAGGCATGAAAAAATCGAAGTCATCATTCCTGATAACTCTATTAGGGAGTGAATGATAGTGCAACATCGCTTTCCTCTTATATTGGTACACTAGTCCGAGCTTATGCTCCATTTTATGTGCGATCATGGTGAGATGTTCCGAATGAGATTAAGGAGCACGTTTGGAGTCGTGTGCTAGTGAGTTTATTTTGAGAGTACATTTTTTCACCTATATTTGATTTCATATTTTTGACGTAATTCATTTCTTGGGATGAATTCAACCTCAATTCTAGTCGTAGCGAAAATGTGTGAACTGTAAATGAGTTTATGGCTACACTATTTCAACATCACAAAAGACGATGTCATGACCACTTCAAGAAATTTGAATTGTTGGAAGGGGTTGCGCATTCCCCTCCTCTTTCTAGAAGATGAAGTTAGACGTTTGAAAGAAATGTTGTGATCTTTTCATAAGTTAGACGATTTAATGTGACATTTTCAATTAATTTTGTAGCACTTAAGTTCTATGAATACACAGAATAGAACTGCTTTGATTGCCCATCATCGTGTCGATTCAAAGTCATTCAAGCATCTTGTTGATAAAATAGTAATTAATAACTTCTAGAAATTCACTTATTTTTCTCATATTTTTTTTAAGTACTAACATTATTTTTAAAATTGCTAATGTGCTTTATTAGCAGCATGATAATCCTGAAATTGTTTCCTTCATTTATGTCTATGCTATTGCTCGCACTAATGAGCATAATGAATGGATGGATCATGTCGCTGTAAATAATTATGTAAACGATGTTAGTTTTTTAAAATAAATTATGCAAGCATTTGAATAATTTATTTTTTATTTTTATTTCTTTTAATATGTTACTTATTGTATGTTTTCTTTCTAATTGCAAGAAAAAATAATGAAGATGCAGTCAGCTTCTAGGAAATCCTCTCTTAGTTACATAAACATATTCGTGCAAATGCTT
Organism: Platycarya longipes; assembly: GCA_036559045.1. NCBI lineage: Eukaryota > Viridiplantae > Streptophyta > Magnoliopsida > Fagales > Juglandaceae > Platycarya > Platycarya longipes. The sequence continues at coordinate 17,134,584 of CM071799.1, read as the reverse complement.
GAAACTAAGTCTGATATGGTAAGAGGTTTGGGACATTTTTTCAAGTATCTTGGTTCATCCTCAACGACCTCGAGCTCACATTAAGTTAATATTCTTACCAAAGATTTAGATGCAACACGACAAAAAATTAAGTATGAGGTCGAGACAATAGAAGTTATAAGAATCTCTCTTAGAGCGAGAGTCTGATTTAGAGTATGTTTGCAGGAGTGATAGAAAGACCAAAAGGAAAGAATGCATATTGAAGTATAAGAACAAGTACAGAAGGAGATGATGGTCCAGATGGAACGTATTATGTCATTGCAGCAAGATTGTAGTGGGCGAAGAGGGAAGAAAAAAAAGGTTTTATCAATTTATGTTTGTTTAGGACTTTTAATATCTAATATTGCAACTCTACAAGACATTTTTAGTTGTTAAAATTATGGTGTAATATGATATAATTTATATGTTTTTCAATTATATAAAATTATTATTTCTGATTTGGACGTTCGAATGTAAATAAGAAAACGTTCAAACATAATGACACAAAATTATAATAAAGCGTTCGAATGTACTCATCCTCAAACAAACAAAACGTTCGAATATTTAAACTATTAATGTTCAAACCAACACCCGAATGTTATGCACATTATGTTCGAACACTTCTCTGTTAACATTCAAACCAACATCTAAACGTATAAAGGTAGTTAAAGCTTGAACATACTAACGTTTGAACGTAAACATGAAACGTGCAAAACATAACCAATGAATATCAACTTTTATAGTTCGAATGCCGGTTGGTCGGATTTGCATTAGAACATTCAGTTGAACATTCGAATGTAATTTTCTGTCACAAATTTCGATTGTTTTAAAAAAATTGCACATTCAAACATTGCATTACTTGGAAGACTTCCAACCATCACAAAATAATTCTAGTGACGGTTTGGTTATTGATGGTTTTGGCTATCACAAAAGGCAAAATGTTGTAATGACGTTCAAAACTGTCCAACAATTTATTTATTTAATTTTTATACATCTTTAGATATTTTTTAAAAAAGAAACAAATATAAATACATATTCACTCTTTATAATCAGTACTTTCTTTATTATTAAGATTTTTTTTAAAAGAATGCAATCGGTCAAACCATCTTGAGTGTATCATGAATTTACTTAGCATTTATCTTATTTCTAAGCATTGTTTTGGGGAAGTGATGATTTATGTGTGGACATCTTTCTTATTTCTAATCATTATTATTCCATACGTAAAATAAATCGACGTGCTGCCCATATGAACAGTTTGCTGTTGGTCGGATTCAATGAGTAGTTTTGGTACGTGTGTATATATATATATGTGTGTGTATATATATACACACACCAAAACTCACTAATCCGAACAACAATATATATTATGTGTATATATACACACATATATATATATATACACACACACACACACATATATATATATATATCGTACTCAGTGCGATTGGCATGTTCTAACTGTATGGAAGTTGACTAGAGATCAATACACACACATGGAGCTGTACTTTTGTGTATTGATCTCGGTCGATTGCTTCGATCTATGACAGTGACTGTAGGGGTTTTAACTTTTAAGTGACGAACGAACAAAAAAAGTAAAAAAATCATATATATATATATATGTAGAGAGAGAGAGAGAGGAATTCTCAGTTTTAAAGCAAGAATCTGTGGGGCTGCTTTGCTCCATCTATCGGCTCTTCGTGAATAAATGTAAGTGCTGGAGAAGGATCATCGAGTAAATTTTACGTTATTGGAGAAAAAGAACATGAGATCAGTTAATTTTATTTTATTCTAATTTTAATGAGAAACCAAGTGACATTTAGTCAGAACTCAATAAATAAATAAATAATAATGTAGGTCATTACAAGAAAAATAAATATTTGTGACTTAACATTTGTGATAAAAAATACTATTTACGAGTAAAATAGATTATTAACGGTTAAAATAGACTATTTGTGACTAATAAATGATCATAAATAAATAATTTTTTTGTAATGTGTAAAAAAACATAGAGAACAAAACAGAACGAAAATCGAATAAATTAATGTTCAACAATATGACGATGTGAAGGTATTTGTCTCATAAATTGGTAAAAGACGAAGAGGAGTCCTAGTGCCTTCATTTTGAACAGATGTTCCATATTTATAAACCATGAGGCAATAGTTGGCACGGGCACAATCATTGATAAAATGATGGTTAGCAAATAGCACAACGTCCATTAACATGAAGTGACACAAGCTTTTTAATACTAAATCAAACGGTTGCTAGCTTCTTGACATTTCCTCAATTATGATCACCACTCTCCATAAGAACTATCACCATGAAGAGTGTCATTCCAAGAGATACAATTTGTTTGATGATCACACTCATTAGGATTACAATGAAACTTTATATATTATAGTTTAAAATTCTAAAATCCCACTTAAATGACAGCTACTAGAAGATTTAGTCAAGAAAATGACCTTGGAATATCCTTATTAATGTAAATAAAAGAAAATTTCCTAACATGCATCCGCCCATGTTATTATAGGGATGAAATGACCATTGATCGAAGTTTGGTTAAATAAAAAGAAGACTAGGCGCTGATGTGTAACAGATTTGGCATTGTACTTTTGGGACCTTCTTTGGATCAGGTGATGATCAGGAGGGGTATCAGAATTTGGGAACCACGTATTTTAATGTTTGAACAGTGTATATGGTACTTTGAACATTTTTTTTTACTCTTGAATAGTATTTGTCATTTGAATGTCAGATTCAGTGTCTCCCTGAGGTTGAACACCGTGGGGTTGTTCTGGTGCCAGCTGCAGGTGATCAAAGCAAACTGCATGCAATACCAGGCAATTTTTAAAGAAAAGCTGCCATAGAAATTGGAAGTAAAAATAGGTGTAAATACTCGATTCGACCTCCTAGAGAGTTCGTATATTTAGAGTAAGATAGATCTAGACACATGACATAATATTTATTGAGTATTTAATGCTATTTAAAAGACTCGTTCGAAAAAGTTATAAATGATCATCGCGTAGGATTCACGTTATTTGTATGTTTGTCTTATACTCTTAGACCATGCATGTATTTCTATTATAGAACTTCAAATCATATGGGTCGAGTTGTTTATTTTTTACAATATTAGAAAATCTGATTTTACTTTCAAAGTTCAAGAAAACGTACAATACTTTAAGGCCATCTCGTTTATTTTTGCAGATAAAATAAGATAAATTAAAATAAAGTTAAAAATAAGATAAAGTATTAATAAAAATATATTTTTTAATATTATTTTTGTTTTGAAATTTGAAAAAATTAATTTGTTTAAATTATTTAGTGTGAAAATTTTAAAAAAAATTATAATAATTAAATAGGATGAGATGAGATAATTATATATAATTCGTAGTTGTTTTGGACGGTGGCGGAAGCGGAGGCAGATTCATCATGTGGAGGTGCGATCGATCAAAACGACTCAATCTATCGGCACCCACATCAACACATGATGCGCATCTACCATTGCTCTCACATTTGGGAGTGGATATAATATAAGTCATTATTTTTTTCCACCCGAAAATGGATAAGATGACTGAGAGAGCATGGATGGAATTTGAGAAATGAGAAAAAATATTTGGACAATTTCTCAATTTGTGCATGTCACCCTTGCACAGGGGCTATATTGCTAATCTTCTCTATCTCGTTTCAATTTTATCGGATGTCCACGTAGGGATAGATATAATATAAGTCACTAGAAGAAACAAAGTTTAAACTTATAACGGATGGAGTCAAATTATTATTTAGCTATATATGTATTCACCTCTTAAAATTATGTATATATATGTTAAAAATATATAAAAGTACTTTGATTGATTAGTAAAAGGATCAAAACTTATGTTATAGTACTAAATATATATGAATTTTGTTGGGAATAAACTGGTTAACAAACATCAAATAGGAAGTAATGCAACGAAAATGCAATAAGGAGAAAATAAAACCAACACACAGAACATACATATATAAGTATTTCGGCTCAAAACAAGTCTACGTCTACTATGAGGTCAGTCTCAAACTTTCACTATTGAACAAAGATGGAGTACAGAGATTGAATCACAAGATTCTATAAAAAAAAATCATTCAATCTCATGTGTATTCTCTCTCAAACTCTCAAAAATAACAAAGAAAACAGAGGCAGCAGGTTGAACGGCGTTCAAATGAACATCGTTCCTTTTATATAAGTGATACTCGCTCGAGCGAGACACTGTTGTAAATGGCGCAAACCTTAACAAAAAAATTACCTTGAAGCGAGAGCTTGAACGAACGTCTAGAGTTACATCTCGCTCGAGCGAGTTCTCAAGCGAGAGTCGAGCAAACTCACTACCTGGTACTTCGTTCGAAATAGATGTTGAACGAGAGTTGAGCGACCTCTCGGGTTGGAATTTCGTTCGAGCAGGAAGTCGAGCGAGAATCGAGCGAACTTACGGGTTAAATCTCGTTCGAGTTGAATGTCAAGCGAGACTCAACCAAGTATACTGGTAGGTATTTTAATTCAAGCCACTTCTCAACTTTTTCTTTTTTTTAATTCGAGAGTTTTTCTACCCGAAATGATCCTAATTTACATTGTAGAACTCTGGAAGCATATTGAATGTTAAATAATTCAGAACCTGAGTAACGATCATGGGCTGCTAATGCAACACTTTAAAGGCCCTGCACCCCTTAGGGTTTTTGTGCAACTTTGGGGTTTTGAATGGAACGTAGACGCACGCATCCATCCAAAGCCCTATTTTCAGTGAACTCCAAAAACTGCCATGCCTGCCTCTGCACTTCACTGCACTGTTATTAGATACATCTGACAAGTAAAAAACACAAAATAATACAGGTCTTAAAACAACGAGTACAGTTATATATATATAAGAGAATTTTGCTGCATGTGAACATAGGTACATAAATGAGTAATACTATATTGCATATATGCAAATACCATTTGAAAATAGTAAAAAATTTAAATTTTTTTTCACATAGATTCTTTATTGATTCACTTTTTCAAAGTAATTATCATTTTTTTTATAAATTGATGTAATTTTATATAATTCATTAGAATTGCTTTATAACAAAAGTAATTTAATAATTCAATATATCACATTAAATAACTTCATTTTATAAGTATATTCTTTTATATAATCTATTTAGCAAAATATTAGATTAATATAAAATTAATTCAAATTTATGTATATATTTTTATTTTAAAGGAAAAAAAGTTTTATATTTTAATTTATTATAAAATATTTATTTCTCTTATAAATATATGAAGTAGTTAGAGCTATGGCATTAAATTAGTCAAAATTCTCTTTTAAAAAGTATAAATTTAACATATATCAAATTTTTTTTATCATATTTGATTAAAAATAAGGAAAGAAAATGAGAAAATAAAATAAAAGTATTTTTTATCTTCAAAAATAAATAGTAATTATTCAAAAATGAAAAGTTTTGAAAGATTATTATTCAGGTAAAAAATATTTTTATTTTCTTTTTCTATTTTTTTTTCTTTATTTTTAATTAAATATGATAAAAAAAATTTAATATATATACAAATTTATATTTTTTTTAAAAAAAATTGACTAATTTAATATTAATGCTCTTATAGAAGAAGAGAAAGGAGTGAGAAAAAAAAAAGGACAGAGATGAGAAAGGAGAGAAGCAAGAGGCATGTGGAGTGATGTGGGCATGGGGGGCAGAAGATGGCTGGCAGTTAGGGTCTTTTATTCACAAATCCTGGAGAAATGCCACGCACGTTCTTACCACCACCTCACGATTTGGGGCCCCCCCGCTCTCCTACAGCTGTTCCTTTCTGTTCTTGTCTGCCTCTATCTCCATTTCCCCTTTCCCTTTCTATCTATTTTATTTTTTCAATCTGATATTTTACTTTCTATAAATTGGAACTATAATTAATTTACAATGTATTTAATTATTGAGGTGAAAGAAAAAGACGCGTGACATAATATAATCTTATTAAGGATATTTATAATTAAGAGCGACAATATCAATTATCAAAATTAATAATTCGAAAGATTGCGTGTATGAATTTCTAACAAGATGACTGGAAATTCATGATACGTGTTATATAGATATTTTGTTACTTAATATTCAATTTTAGTTGAGAATATTTGAATCTAACACAAATTGTTATCATGTTTTATTCCTTGTCACTTGATCCAACGCGTGAAGGCAAGCAAATAATAAAAGTTTGTTAATACATATGGAATATTAGCCGTATACGTTTAATGCAATAAAGTAAGAAAAATATTGCAGTTACAAAGAAATCTCATTAAAATAAATATTTATAAATTAACATGATTAATTCATGTAATATGTTAGATCAAAAAATATTACAACCACAACGAGATCTCATCAGTAAGTTTTTATAAATCAGCATGATTTTATATGGCCGATGTATTATATTTATTTTATAATAAAAGTAGTTTTATAATTTATTGTATCACGTCAATTGACGTCAATTTGTAAATTTATTTTTTTCTAAAATCTGTTTTGTATTCAAAACATTTATCTTAAAATAATAAAAATTAAAAGGGAAGAAAAACTAAATTTGATAGACAAAACGTAGTCGATTCTAAAGAGATGGGAATGTGACTTTTGTGGGAAGAGAGTCCCGAATGTAGGAATAATACAACGTGTGATTCGTACCATTAACTTAAGATTTTCATGGGGGCCTTACCTTTCTACCACTCGGCGGTGGCATTTTATTATTCTTTCCTTTTTCCTTTTTTTTTTTTTTTTTTAACCATACTTGGTACAACTCACAGATACCGCAATCCAAGTAGACATACATTTATCAGAGGTAGCTAGCATTGCATTATTAATATCTAGTGAGTCTTGAGTTCAATGATTTAATAATTTTTTTTACAAGTCTTAATGTGTGGTATGTTAAGTTTTAAAATTATTTTTAGTATAAAATAGATCTAATATATTATAGTAAGGGATTGTTTAGATTGATCAGAAATATTCTCAATTTATCTTATTTTATTATTATAAATTTTTAAAAAATTTATGCAAAATAAAATAAAAAAATTTAATCTTTTCAAAATTTTAAAATAATAATATTAAAAAATAATATTTTATTCAACTTTTAATTTTTATATAAAATTATAATATCTCATCCCATTATTCAAATAATCTTTAAATAATATTCATTTATAAATCTATTTGTATAATAATATATAATATTAATTTATAGAATTATTTTATAGAATTTAACGTACAAGCTATCTATATTTTGAAAGGACGCTCCTACTCAATCATTCTAAATGCATCATTCAAAATTATTATTAGTGGATTTATATTTTTTTATTAAAAAGTACAATGACGAGAATTCTGAGCTGTATATTTAAGAGATAAATATAAAGAAAATTTTAGTTATAAGTGATTCTGTACATTAATATGTATATCTATTTAATATAATTGATCAGAAAGTTAGATTTTAATAAAAAATAATAAAATTTTAAATTTTAAATATGAAGTTAGAGATATTAATATATAAGTTAATTCGTAAATTTATTTGTACATAACAAAATCCCAAACATATTATTTTCCAATTTAAAATAATCGAGATTAAGGGGGAAGGGAATTGTGGTTGAGAGTATGAAAACGGGTCATGAAACAGCAGCTCTATGTGAACAGCAATACAGCATGAGTGATGGTTTTAGCTGGGAAAGGAAGAGGTAAGACGGAATCTAAAGACAGCCCAGCCAATCACATGTAACTTATTCAAGACTGTCAGAAATAGACGGGGTCCGACAACTTCAACGTTGTTAATAAAATAAAAACCTTTTTCGATCCGCAGCTCTTAACTTTGTTAAAAACTAAACTAAAGTCATCTCTGACACCACCACAGGTTTATGCCTAATGCCTTTTAACCTTCTTTCTTCTCTACCTAACTGCTTCCTGTCCTCGCACCGCATCTCCATTTTCAGAATTTTCAGAGATGATTAATTATGTAATAAAAGATACTATTCTTTGTTAAAACTAGTTCGTGGTATTTATATAATTTACGACTTTATTGATATTAGTCTTTTCGATTTCTTAGAGTTTTTTTTTTTTTAGTTAACTTTAAATAGATTCTATAATATTTATAGTTATTTGAATAAATCCTCAGGCAATATTAAATATTTAATAATTTTAAAAACTCATTTAATACATTTGTCTCTCTTTACTCTAAGTTCTAGAATTTAATTACAAGCTCTAGATCTCTATTTTAAATTATTAAGATACTAAATTATCATCTTATAAAAGAATTTTAAATTTCTAAATTAATTAATATATACAAGTATTTTTTTTTTTCCTTTCTAATTTATGTCATTTCTAATCACATTACTTCAAATTTGATGGATATAATAAAGTTAATTAGAATAAAGACTAACATTACTTAACTTGCTAACAATATATTTTTGAACATTTTAATCAGAAAATTAAAAATCTTGTTGAAATTAGAATTATGAGTGTAATCGATCCGATTTGATCTAGTTTTGGAAAAAATTTAAGATTGAATCGGTATGCATTGATTTGAATTTAAAAAAAAACCGATTCCACATCAGTTATTATGTAAATCAATACTTTTGATTTTACTAATTCTGATTTGATTTTTCAATTTAATATACTATATAATATAATATAGAATAGTATATAATTCTATAGTAATAATATATTGTAGTATAGTATAATATATATTATAATTGTATTATTAAACTATAATAATATATCATAATATATAATATAATGATATATTATAGTATATTGTAATATATAGTGATATAGAATTACTATAACTATTAGTACGCACTATATTGTATTATAAACTGTTAATATAATAAACTATAGTGATATAAGATTTTTAAAATTTAATATTATATTAACTAGCTAGTAATTTATCATATAATACAAAATTATTTTACATATAATTATATATTATATATAAAAATTATATATAATACAAAAAACTGAAATATACATGCATATATATATATATGAACCGATATATTTGGTCTTAGAAAAATAAAAATAGAAATCAGCTCGATTTTGATGAATTAAAAAAAAAATTAGCATCAAGCTAATTTACTGATTCGATTTGATCTGATGTATCGGTTCATCAATTTGTTTTTTACCCCTAATTAGTAATTAGAGTGCACACATTTTACAAATCCTTTTTTTTTTAAGTTAAAATAAAATAGTTTTGAGCAATATATAAATCTTAAATAAAGAAGTTTCTTACAAATTATCTTATCTTATTAATAAATAATAACATTTTACGCTTCTTTTAAAAGAAATCAAAATTTTATAAAATTTTATATAAAATTTATCTATTTAAAATTAATGCAAATAGTTTTATATTTGGAGTGCAGCATTAATTATAGAGGAAACAGTAGTTGTGAGTGATGGATAGTATCATGTGGTTCCATTAGGGTTAAATTATAACTCTGGTCAAGTCGGAGCGTAGATATTCTGATTCCTAAAGCCTCATACTTCAATCTTCGAGTTTGTTCCGACCCAGAAAATAACGAATTACTGAAACTAAAGATTTCCTTTTTTATTTTCTTTTAAAAAATAGAGTAATAAAAAAATAAAACTATCGACTTCGAACACTAAAAATAATTAAGAAAAAAAAAAAAGATAAGAAGAAATATGGAATGGGCTACAGTACGCAAGACCTGAAAAAGCCAAAAAAAAAAACCAATAAGGAAACGCCGGGTGGACAGAAGATGGAGTTTTTGGTAAATTCATGGGGAAAATGATTGGAATGGGAAGTGAATGCCGTTTATTCTGAGAGAAAAGATGGGTGGAGTACTTGTGAGTGCGTGTGTTTCAGTGTTTGTGTCTGTGACGGATTGTTTTGCGATTTTATTTTATTTTTCTTTTAAAGAAAGAAAAAAAAGGCTTTCTTTTTCTTCTTATAGTGTTTTGAAAGTAATATTAAATTGTTGGTAAATGGTTCTAACAATTATTAGCTGCAAAGTGAGAGCTCTGCTGACAACACAGCGTCTCCTTTGTCTTATCATTTCTCTCTCTCTCTCTCTCTCTCTCTCCGACTCTTAATCATCATAATCCTCATAATCGTCATCTCCATTCATTTCTCTGTCTCTCTCTCTCTCTACATTTATCTCTTTCTTTCTCACACAGCCCCATCTTCTCTTTCACTTTGCTCCCCGTCCCAGTCAATTCTTTTTTGTTTTATTTTCAAGGCAGAGCAGAGCAGAGGCGAGGCAGGGCAGGTCCAGGGCAGTGCCAGTGTAGTTGATGATGTTGATGATTGCGCTAGTCTGCTTATCTTCTCTTTCTTCTTTACTGCCTGCTTTTCTCTGAATATTATTTTCTTTTTCTTTTTCTTTTGAGTTTTTTGGGGTTTCAGAAACTACAGTGAATAAACAAAGGAATTAAGATCAAATCTGAAGGGCAGCACTAACTCATAGAAATTCAACTTTCTGGGCTTTCTATCTTTCCAGTTGTCGACTGTCCTTTCTTTTCTCCCACTTATTAACATCCCATAACCTTCGTCTTTCACCAAAACTTCTCTTTTGTGCTTTCTCTCTGTCTCTCTCTACCGCAGAAGCCACTTCCGCCCCGCTCATGACGAGTGAGCGTGAATGAGGGAGGAAGAAAGTAGAGAGAAATCAAGTGAATTGTATAGAAGAAGCCGAGGAAGATCCAGTACTGGATCATTTATCACTACGAAAACTTCTAAATTGAACAATCTTTCAGAATTTGGAAATCGAAGCACAAGTCGGCCATTGAAGATTAAAGATGCAAGAAGGAGGAGGAGTATCTAAATCCCAGTACGGAGTGTCAGCCGAGATGGGCAGTAGTAGTGCTCCTGCCATGGCTGCTACTTCTGCTGCTGCAGCAACATCAGTAGGTCAGGCGATGGGCATGGAAAGCGAGCAAGCCCAGCTTGTAGAAGCCGCCTCGCCCATTAGCAGCCGGCCTCCTGCCGCCTCTGCGGCTATGAATTTGGATGAGCTGATGCCTCTACAGGGCGGTGGTGCCGGTGCAGATGAGGATGCACTCGCTGCCGCTGCCGGAGACGGAGGAGGTGTTGGCGGCGGAAATCGGTGGCCTCGTCAAGAGACGTTAGAACTTCTCAGGATTAGGTTGGAGATGGACGCAGTCTTCCGTGATGCCACACTCAAGGGTCCCCTTTGGGAAGATGTTTCTAGGTAATCATATATACATGAATCATGATCAATTTCTTCAAACCCAATATCGTTTATTTCATTTCCATCACACAAAACATATACATGCACACAAAAATCTTTCAGCTAAAAACATATAAAAAAAAAAAAAAGTCCTTTTCTTTCACAAAACGCATTGTGAGCCAAAAAGCTTAGATATAAAGCTTTTGTGGTAGTGGTTTATTCATGGAATGGAGTGATGGGCTTGCTGGTATTCTTCGCAAGATCCCGCTCACACACGCACTTTCATTCTCTGTACAAAAGCGCACATGGCTTCTTATCTCTTTCCATCACGATTCACGAGATTGGTAGCCATCCATCGTCCTCTCTTTCTCTCTCTCTGTCCTTTTTATTTTTCAGAACGGCCCAGATCCGCTGCATGAATTGCAGCCAATCCACTTGTACTCAGTAAAAAGAAAAAGAAAAAAATTCACTTAGTTTATTATTTTTCTGCCAGTGATTGAAAATCCCAAGCGGAATTCTTCTCTCCTTTGTATTTTCTACATGTGAAAAAATTAAAAAAAAAAAAAAAAGGGAAAAAGAGAGTAGCATAATAGCATTAGCTTCCCCCCCCCCCCCCCTTTCTCTCTCTTCTCTCTTTATTTATGGAGTACTTTTTTTTGCCACTGATAAAACCGATCGATTATAAGATTATAGAATTCAGTTCTGGGTTTGTTTTCTTTTTAATTTCCTTGCAGTTGAAAGATATAATCTTTGTATAACCTGAATTGTGATAGGGTTTTTCGTGAATAAATTTAAGTAAGATAGATCTGGGTTGGTGCCAGGAAGCTGGCGGAGCTGGGATACAAAAGGAATGCAAAGAAATGCAGGGAAAAATTCGAGAATGTCCACAAATACTACAAACGAACAAAGGAAGGCCGAGCGGGTCGTCAAGATGGGAAAAGCTACAAATTTTTCAGCGAGCTTGAGGCTCTTCATAGCTCAGGCGCTGCCAGTATTACCGTCTCCGGCAATAACGCCTCGGCTTCCCTCGTATTGCCGCCGGCGACAGCTACCGTCACAATTAACCCAGTGGTTTCTGCTGTTTCCACCGACATCGGTGGCATGATCAGCAGCCCCATGCCGATCTCATCCAATATCAGACTTACCGGCCAAGTCCTTCCCGGTCTGGGCATGTTTCCTCCTGATCCTAGTGCCCCAGTGCCTGCACCGGCTGTCGTTTCTGGATCTCATGTCATAGCACCAGCAGCACAGCCTATCGGCGTCAACTTTTCATCAAACAGCTCGTCATCTTCTTCGGGATCCGATGAAGACGATGATGATGACGAGGAGGAGAGCCTAGACGCCGCGGAGCCATCGAATGTAGGAAGCAGCCGCAAGCGTAAACGGGGGTCCACAAAAGCTGCCGGCGGCAGCAGCAGCGACACCCGCAAAATGATGGAGTTCTTCGAGAATCTAATGAAACAGGTAATGCACAAGCAAGAAGTAATGCAGCAGAGATTTCTGGAGGCAATAGAGAAGAGAGAACAAGACAGGATGATAAGAGAAGAAGCTTGGAAAAGACAAGAAATGGCTAGGCTGGCCCGCGAGCACGAGCTCATGGCTCAGGACCGAGCCATCTCTGCTTCCCGAGATGCCGCCATTGTTGCCTTTCTACAAAAGATTACTGGCCAATCCATCCAACTACCTACACCTGCAAGCAACATTCCCGCTGCCCCACCACCGGCTGTGCCACCTTCTCATGTCCCCTTGCCTAAGCCGGCGCCTGCGGCGACGCAGCCACTACAACCGTCACAACAGCCGCCGCCGCAACAACAGCAGCAGCAAGCTCTACAACATTCTCATCGACATACACAAGTAGTGATGGCAATCCCAGAACAACAGGTACTCCCACAGGAAATTATAATTAGTGGCGGCGGAGGGAGCTTTGAAGCTGGTTCCTCGAGATGGCCTAAGGTAGAGGTTCTTGCACTTATAAAGTTGAGGAGTGGACTTGAATCGAGGTATCAAGAGGCAGGGCCAAAGGGCCCACTTTGGGAAGAAATTTCTGCAGGAATGCAGCGGATGGGCTACAAGAGGAATGCCAAGAGGTGCAAGGAAAAATGGGAGAACATCAATAAGTACTACAAGAAGGTAAAGGAAAGCAACAAGAAACGTCCCGAAGATGCTAAAACCTGTCCATATTTTCACGAACTAGATGCTCTTTATCGGAATAAGATACTTGGCAGCTCTAGCAGTGGTGGCAGCGGCAACAGCAGTTTCCTTGATCAGAACAGGCCGCAGCAGCAGCAGCAACAACCAGAGAACATAAAATTGGATCAAAGCGATGCCCCAGAAATTGTACCACAAACTACACTTGTCGGTACGGAATCAGATAACAAAAATGGAACAAGTACAAATTTACAGGCCCAGGCAAGCAACATTGCTTTGCCAGAAGGCCTCTTTGGAGAATCGGCACCCAAAAAGGTAAACTCAATCCCTGTAGTTTTATCAAACATACTATTTCCCATTTCGAGTAAACTACGTTCACAAATAGATTACTCTAAAATAAATTTATAAATTGATATAATTTTATCTCATCTGTTAGATCTACATTATTATATATGGATATTCTTGCTTAATTTCTCACTGATCAGCAGTACGTTACGTGACACCATGAGAAAATGCTGATTCTTGTTTTCCAATTTGAAGCCAGAAGACATTATGAAGGAGTTAATGGAGGAGCAGGAGCAACATCGTCAACCACAACAGCAACAACAACAGCTGATTCTAGATGAATACGATAAAATTGAGGAAGCTGATAGCGACAATATTGATCAAGAGGAAGACGAGGATGAAGACGAGGACGAAGACTTGGAAGAGGAGGGGAAAATGGATTATAAGATAGAGTTTCAGAGACAGAATGCAGGGCCCCCTAATGGAGAAGGAAATGGGGCACCCTCCTTTTTGGCCGTGGTTCAATAGTAGAGCTCCGCATCGACCATGGCCAATGGTGATCAGGTCCTCCCCGCCAAAACTGTATCGATATTATATATACATATATAATATATGTATACTTGCATATATATATGTGCATATATATATAGAGAGAGAGTGAGAGAGAGAGAGAGAGAGAGGTAGAAGTTGCCATCAAGAAGATCCCTAACTTCCGAGAGGAAAGCTTGATAATTTTAATTCTTTCTAATTAACTTCCATCACAGCCATTACCTTCTTCCATTTGTGGGTAGCTTTGTTAAGGACGGAAACCTTGGAACGATGGAAGTGTACCAGATTCTTCTAATTTATTGATTTGTTGGTGAATAAACCGTTTCAAAAGGCAAACGGGAGCAATATTTGAATTGAGAGAGAAATAAGCTTTCCCAGCATGCAGAATGATGGTGCGTCATCATCTTCATCGTCATCAATGCATGTACCGCGTGTTACACACGAGCATGGAGAACAGTTAAGAGAATGAAAGGCAGATAGGTTTGAAAGCAGAAGAAGCAGATCGTCATGTACTTTCAGGTTTCTAATTTTCTCTTTTATTTTACTTTTTTAAAACTTTGCTTTTTTTTCTTCCATGCTAGCTTGGTTTGGACGAAGAAAGAAAGTGGGCATCCAGATATTCATCCTTAGTACTATTCAATTTGTAATAACTCCAATTGCCAATTTCATTTCCTAATTTCTATAAAAATAAAATAAAAAAAAAAATCATTTCCTATATTATTTGTTGTGGTCATGTTTCCATTATCTTCACCTCTCATCTCCGTATTTCTATTTGAGAAATAGTTTACGACGTGATATCTCATATTATATATAAAGTTAATTACCAGTCACTGAATTATTTTCTTGTAACTTTTATTTGTAACACTTCTCTCATGGAATTAGCATCAGACTTATCAATTTTTTTTTTAATTTAATAAAAAGTACAAATTTTATAAAAAATCAACATTAAAATAATCCTATATTAGACACATCAAAAATATTTTCATTATATTTGATCAAAAAAATAGAAAAAATAAAATAAAAACTTTTGATTTGACTTTTGAATAATATCCCTTCAAATTTTTAATGTTGGATTATTTTGATATTGACTTTTCATCAATTTATACTTTTTATTAAATTTTGAAAAAAAAATTTGATGAGTCTAATATTAATATTTTCAAGATTTTAATTATAAAAAAAAACTCAAAAGATATTCAAGATAGAAACAACCCGCACAAAGAGAAAAAAAAAATGTAAGGAAATTAATTATCATTCATTAATAGTCAAATAAATGGGATTCTTCTGGTTAATTAAAATGAAATTTCCAAGACAGTAATCATGCATAGGCTTCATGATGCTAAAATATTGTTTTTTTTTTTTAGCATTAATGGTGAAATAAATGGGATTCTTGGTACTGGTGATGAAAATGATCAAATCCCAACACATTAGGCATTGAGTTTTTTTTTATATGTTATATATCATTATAAAAAAAATTATTTATTTATGATCAATTAATTATAATTAAATAATTATTTATAATTAATTAGTTATAAATAACTTTTTTTTTATCACAATTAAAATAAAAATTCTGCATTTTTTTAAGTGTATTCTTCTAAATGATCAAGATCAGATAAGAAAATCATGAAAAGATAACTCCCATGATCTACATGTAATGAATATAATCTGTCAAGATCCTAATTTAAACTACAAGACTGGTTCTTCAAAGAGAATCAAATTTAATAGCTAGATAGTAGATAAACCCAAGCTAGCCCTAGTGATCAAGCTCATGACGAGATCGATAGAGATAATAATAGATAGCACTTAATTCACGTGATCATAAAGATTGAAACAAGTTGTAATTATCTGATGTTGATAAATATCTATTATTGTACCTATATCTCTTTCCAAGTAATCATCTTTATTTTATGGTATATATGCAATCTCTCCCTCAGATACGTACATGATAAGAGAGAATTCGTCCTTTTCAAAATTAACCATTGCTTTATTAAGGTAGTCTTGTCCTGATCAGCTTGCCGCCCTACATCCTATAACAATTATATATATTCTCGAGCAGCTAAGTTAATAAGTTGTTTATATTATGATATAATTTAATTAAAAAAGCAAATTCAAAGTTTTGAATGTTATAAATCAGATTTTACTATTTAAATAAAGTAAATAATATATTCGATAAATCGATTTAAGAATAGAATAAGTTGATTGCATAATGCTTTCTCATGAAGCGGTTAATTTATATGCATGATCATCAATATCCTAGCACGGATCTTATATATACAGCTAGCTATTCCAATTTTCACGTACAAGTACTAGTACTGCAAATTAACTTCACAACGTAGCTTTATGATTAATACGATATACAAAAATCCATCATATCATATTATATGTATGTGTAATATAGTATTAATAGAAAATAAACACATGCATGTACTTTATAAGAGAAGAAAAAAATAATAATGATTCTGATTTTGCTTGGTGGGATATATGCTGCACGCATGATCAGCTTGAAACTTGTTATGTACAGCATTAATTATAAGCTCGATCGCCGTTAGCTTTCTGTTAATTATTTACAGAATATGTATCATGGCCATGACTGTACGTCGTAGCTTCAATTAATTTTTCTAGTGAATTACTTCATTAATTCGTGGTCCAGCTTCAATATCCTTTTTCCCTCATAGGGCAAGCAGATAGACGTGGCTTATACTGTTAAACAAAGAGATCAAATGCTTTCAACTAATTTTACTAAAATCATGATCATGATATATTATATATATATATATATGGATATATATTAGTAATTAATTAGCATGCCGGGGTTTAATTTGTTAGATATTCTGGGGATTATATGTATATATAATAGGTGACATGGCTATTTAAGTAGAGGGCCATCCCACGTACCCCATCCTATGGCCCTTTTTAACGGAAAAAATAATATCTGCCAACTTACACAGCAACATGGGTTTGGTTTCTTATCTGCAAATATTACATCTCTCTCTCTCTCTCTCTCTCTCTCTCTCAATAATAATGATCCAACTCATATCAACCAATGAATAAGTGCCCTACCATGTGCATGGCTTTTTCATATAAATATAATATATATATATATATATATTAATTTAACAGTACTACTCCCAGCTTGGCCAATTGGCCAACTTAATTGATCCCCACCATCACAGTATCCAACCTTTTAATTAATTACTGTACAGTCTTTAACCGACTTTTCAGAACTATATAACATGTGTGTATGCTAATACTACATGCATTGATTATGATCATCATGTACTTGTACTGCAACTAAATTATATATGCATTATGTGCATCTATATGTATGATCTATTCAATTAGGATCATCAGATTTTCATTAATTGTATGCATGATGGGTTAGGGGCTGAATGCATGCTTTAATACATCTCTGATCGATCTTGTAATAAATTCTCATTGAAAAGAAGTAATTTAATGGGTGTCGCCGTGTAGGGCAGGTTACAGCACATGGCCCGCGGAGCTGGAGATCAGAAGAAGATTAACGGGTTGGTGCATGCTAGCTATCAAATATATATATATATAATATATACGTATATATGTATGTATGTAAATTCGATGATGGTCCGCTAGAGAACTCCTACACATGACTACTTTTCTAATCTTTATCAAGCATTTCAAGTGATAATGTATTTAGGAAATGGAGTTGGAGTTAAAGGGAGGATAAATAAGTAATGTTAATTAAATAGAAAGCCATGTGAAAGTCTCTCTCTCTCTTACTTTGCTTCACTTGGAGTCCATGGGTCCTTTACAGGTGGGAGGGGCATGTATATTTTATTTGTTATGATATATATATCTTTAATCAAAGAAAACAGTTATGATGATCACATTTCTATTAATTGTTGAAACGAGTCATATGCATTGCATTCTATTTTGTTCCTTATTTCTATGTGGTTATGATATTGTGATCATATCGTAAAAGAAAAGTTCTGAAAGAGAGAAATTTATATAGAAGTTTGTATGGCGTAAGGGTTTCTTGTAATATATATATATATGTCTTAAAAATTGATCTAGGTGCAAAGGATGGAAGGCTGTACCACTACAACAAATGCCGCCATTTCCAGCACTTGAAATCGCCAGAAATACCATACAAAATTGCCACGAATGACTATTCCCAGCGATTACCATACGCTGGCCGTTCTCCCGCTATCGAAAAGCCTATAATATACTTTAGCGGCAAAAATGTTAATTTGCTACTAATAGAGCAGTAATTGCGACGATAATAATTGCTGCAAATAATACTTCTTCGCGCTGCAACCGTATTCCCCAGGTACCACAAAAAACGCTGCAACAACTTTTTGTGGCAAGTTTGATGCGCTGGTAATACCCCTCCAAATCATCGGAAAAACTGAGTTTCAATATTATGCTAATAGATGTTTTGCGGCGATTCGTGTCACCGGATATAAATAACGGCGATTGTAATCGCCGAGAATAGCTCTGTACGCCAGCTTTCCTTAATTTTTGGCAGCGATTATTTAACGTCGGGAAGGATTATGAACGAACATGTTTCGTTGCAAAAGCTTTACTTCCATGCAACATCTGTAGCGACCCATTTTCGCTGCAAAATTCTCTTATGGTTTCTATATAAAGACCGTTTGTTTTTTGGGGTGTTTTTCCTTTACCTATATTTGCATGTTTCCAATAGCATTTCCAAATACTCACAAACACCACAATAAATATTTGATTAAACCAAAAATACCATTTCATCCAAAACAAATAACTAGTCATCCAATAACTAGAAAGCCAATCATCCAATACCAATCATACATATATTTGATAGTCATCTAGTTTCATACATATATATATATATATATTATGTATATATATATATATATATGAAACCATAATTAGTCATCCAATAGTACACTGGTCTTGGTGCATAAATTGAGGCAATCAATTAAGTATTATATCAAGTCACACTAGTGTTTCATATAGTTAGAATTGAGAGTATTTGCAGTGACGAAAAAACTGTCTTTATCTTCTCAGCCCGCCATTTTAGCAATGCATCTAGATTAAGGTGAGGTCATATAATGTGTGCAGCACATTTTTTCTGTCCAACACTGATCTACTCTGCATCATGATTGTCAAGTGAATCCCATTTCAATATATAACATTGTGAGAAATTCACATATGAAGAAAAATACGACAAATGCTACTTTTGATAGATAGAACCAGAAATGTAGTTCACTTCTTGATCAAACTATCAAATATATGTAATAATCCTCAGATGGTTGTGAGATGGATTTTTATGGATGAATAGTTTTCTACATCTGAATGATAATATTTCATCTCTAAGTTTGCAAATTTATCTCAAATATTTTTTTAGAAGAATAATAACAACCAGCCAAGATTAATTTCATCACCATAATTTTCAAACCAATCCCATTAATTTCAGAGAAGAACAATAACAAATATTAGGCTAAAAAGTTGAACATATCATGTGTCAAAAAGTCAAATAAGGCCTACGTATTCTGTTTGAGACCCCCCCCCCCCCCCCCCCCCCCGGGGCAAAAAAAAGTGAAATAAGATCTATTAAATTATGAATGACATAAAAATGAGAGCACCTGAGATACCTATGAATAAACAAAATACTGTGGTATTCTAGGAATCAACTTACAACATGCCATCATTGGGAATTTATCATGATTCTTCAATTTAAATAGTTAGTTATACTCATTTCTATCTGCGACATCCAATTCACACATCTTTTTCTGGTCCAAACTGATGTAGTTTAAAACTTAATTGAAAACTCAACTAACTTATTTAGGTTTGGTGGGAAAACGACTGAAAATAAACAACACACAAAAAAAAAAACATAAGAAGCACTTACACAGGCTCCAATATTAATAAGAACCACAAACTGCAACAAATGTGTTGAAGTAGGCCATCCAATGATGCCTTTGACGTGCCGGAGCTGATATAATCCGCTTGGTATCAGCTAGATTCTTCTCACCAGCATAAGCGGCTCTCTTAGATTGCAACGTTGAGTTCGGATCAAGACTTGTCTTAGCTTATGTCCAAGCTATCTGAATGCGGGTATTGGTGCTAGGGATCTCCAGTAGGGTGATTCATACCTACATAAAAGCAAATTTCACACCAAAATGTGAGGCATTAACAAAAAACTAGAAAATGCCTTTTCGATCATCATGAATGAGAAAAAAATCGTTTGTATTGTGTTGTTTATAAAGTTCTTTTTATGCATTTTCTATCAAGTGTCTTCTAGAAACAAGAATCATCCTTTCTGTTACAAAAAAAAAAAAAAAAAAAAGGAGAGGCTGTCCTACTGGCCAATTGAACATGATTTACAATTTAGAACTAGCTAAATTATAGGCCGTTTTCCTTCTACTGATCTATTTGATTGTATGCTAGGGTGATAGAATGCCAAAGATAACAAAGAGTTAAAATGGAAAAGTGTAGAATGAAAACAAGAGAAATTGGTGTGATAAAGGTATACAAAGTATTGATCCTTGTTTATGAAAAAATGTATTAAAGATGTTATTTTCCTCTGTTCAACTTGTTGAAGATGGGTGGACTTACGGCTAAGATGAAAATGAGCTCATCCTAGCCACTGTTCTTCATGGATTTTTTTATGAAGTTGGCCTTCTTCTCAGATTTCTCATAGTTTCTTTTCTTCTTCACCCTTGTTTAATAATTCAGTTGTTTTTATTACTCATTTATCAACTCTTTTATCTACTTTGCTAAAACTATGTTTTTGTGATAGAGGTAATGTGGACAAGAAGGAGGCACTAAAAAATGTCTGCCTCACATGATTATTAGTTTCTTGGTGTCTGTTGGCTAGATTTAAATAGTAATTGTTGTGACGTTATGTAGTCAATCACTTGGTACTTCTAATGTCTAAGCAGAACCTATGGCTTAATTCTGATATGTAATTATTTTTTATTTTTTTGTACCATCACCCAAAATAAACATCAAAGCGGCACTGGTAAACTTCAGGATATTAAACAATAATACACAAATGGTGTTGTATACAAGCTTGTAAGAGTTAAAATATCAATAAACATCAATATCATTCCCTGGCAATTTTGGGTCAGGAATAATGAGCGGTGTCATGAAGAACTAGTTTTTTCATGCATAACCACGACGACAAATTATATGAGACAAGAATCACTGGCCAAATACTATACGGTTTAGCCATATTGTTGAAGGGATTGAAACCATCACTGGCCAAGTCGAGCCTAACATTGCGAGTATCCCATCCAAACCAAGTATGATCTTGGTCAAATGTCTTCCAAGACTCAGAGTCGACAGGATGCCTCATAATATTATTCTCGTCAGTCACCCGCTGTTCCTTATGCCATCTCATATCACCTGCTATCTTGTCTGACACAAATAGACGCTAAAATCTTGGCTTTAGAAGAAAATGTCGCAGCACTTTTTGAGGGATAACTCGTGAACCATGGGTATTTGGTACGCAATGCGAAGCCTTATAGGCAGGGCACTCATTAAGATTAGCATTGTCCTTCTAGAATAAGACACAGTCATTAGGGCATGCATGAATTTTCTAGTACTTGAAACCCAAATCTCGCTCTAAAGATTGTGCCTCCTGATATGATTGTGGCAATGAAATATTAGGAAAGGCAGACCGTAGAAGGCTCAGGAGCATATCGAAAGACTTGATCGACCACCCACTGAGTGTTTTGATGTGTAACAACTTTACAATGAATGAGAGCTTTGAGAACTTTGTACAGCCTTCAAACAGAGGACGTCGGGCATCCTCGAGTAGTTGTTCAAAGGCTGAGTTTGGATGGGGTTGTGATCTTGATGGCTGGGTGGGGGATATAGTGTTGTTTTCTCCCCTATCTCCAGTGAACCATAAAACCAATTTTGCCAGGTGAGCATTGAGGACAGGAGATACTGTTATTGTGAGCTAAGGGTATGTGTCATGAAATGCAATAGGAAAATGTTCCATACCTAGAACTAGGAAGTACCTGAGTCTTATTTTGGTTATTACCAAAATGAATAGGATGTTTAGATCTAATTCATCTATTAATTTTCGGTCTAGTATACCGCTTGATATTATCAATGAGGAAAATTGTGTTTTTGAAGAAACTGATTCACTAGATATCGATCGGTGGAATTTTCCAAAAATTAATATTAGCTCTATTTACAAAACTTCATGGGTTCAGTATACTTTTAAGACTGAGTTCAATGTGAAAACCGTTGAACAAACCTTTGCAATTTCAAAATCTCAAGAAAAATGTTGCTTGTTTCAAAGAAAAACCATTCAAGAATTCATTAATAAAGGTTATAAATTCTTGCATATTGGTTCTGTTCAAATTGCTGCCAGACCTCTTGTAAGAAAATGTATCAATGCTTTTGTGTTTCTTTGTTTACGTGATGGTAGATTTAAAAATTTCAAAGATAGCATGCTTGCTATGATTCAAACCACTTTTATGGAAGGAACTATTCATTTGGATTGTTATCCTGATTTGACTGTTTCTTTGCATGATTCAAATGTTTTGAAAACTATAGCTTTGAATATCTTAACCTCTAGTTTTGATATGGAAGAAGGCAATAGGTCTCTTGCTTTGGTTTATCACATTTATTATAGAGTTTTAAAAACTAATCTTAACCCCAAGGTTAAGATTAAGTCTACTAAGAATGAGACCCTTTTGATGCAGAGTTCAACCTCTGGTACTAACATCAGAACTCTTAAAATGCTTTACTGGAAGATATTACCTTACCAAATGAGTGGATTCTTGAACTATGAGATCCCAGATTTACGTGTATTTTTACACGTTATTTTATTATCGGTGTTAATTATTTTAATCTACTTTAATAATATCATTAGTCATGTTTTATTTGTTTAAGATATTTATTTGATCTATTGATTAGTTAATATTAGTTTTATGTTGTTCTTATAATTAAATATTGAGTTGTGTTACTTTTCTTATTTATTTTAATGTGAGATAATTATTTTAATAATTGAAATTAAATTCCTTTATTTTATTATGTGATCTTATTTGATGTGCTCTCTTAATATTAATTAGTTTTCTATAATTAAATTACTTTAAATTAAATTAGTTTATTGTTGGGTTTTATATATCTTATTTTATTGATATTGAAATTATAGTATTTTCACTCGGCTTTTATTTTATTTGTTGTGCTATTTTTCTAATTGGACTTCTTTTTTCTTTTTCTTTCTTTTTCTTTTTCTTTTTCTTTTCTTTTCTTTTCCCTTCATTTTCGGCCCAGCCCCGCGTGACTTCTTCCCGCACCCCCCCCCCCCCCCCCCCCGGTTTGGCCGTTCGGCCTTAGACAACCCAGCCACCCCTATGCCAACCGCCTGGCCTCACCGCCCCCACCACTAGGACCGCCACCTGCCGGCCAGCCTACCCCAGTGATCCCAGCCCCGGACCTCCTCCCACCTCCCACCTCCCATTCATGTGTTTTCTGGCCACTACCGATCACCACCGCCCACCATCTTTTCACCACTTCATCACCGGCCTCCTAGTTACCTAACCCACCGCCAGTAGCCCCCTCCACTCCTTCCACACGATCAAGCCACGAAATGGGTTTTAAAACCCAAGGGTTGAGCAACCCAGCCGCCGCCTGCCGCCACCGTGAGCCTCACCTCCACCACCAAAATGTTCCCCCACCTCAGCCGACTACCCCCCTAACTCAGTTTCTCCAACCACGGCCCCACCTTCCCGGTACAACCTCAAACCCAAAAATGGGTTTTCACCCATTTTGAGCCTGATTCACCACCTTTCGATGGTTGTGCCGCCACACCACCATCTCCACGAGATTCTCCACCTTCCAAAGAGTATCTCCCTAAATTTTGGTATCAAACCGAGCACTTTAGCCTAACGTACAAGTGACCGTTACGAACGTTGAGGATTGGCGTTTGCTCAAGAATTTACGTTTTTTACCTGCTGTAAGTACTTTCCAAACAAACTTTTAAGATTTAACTATATTTTTGCATTAACATCTATGTGTTGGTTGATGTTGATAATTGTTGGTTGATTGGATTTATTAATTGTTGAATATTTGTGCATGGTGTTATGCATTGTGAAATTGTACGGTCGTTCATGTGTATGACATTTGGGTTTTTAATGTGAAATTTTGGTGTTGGATTTTAATATGAGATGTGACTATTGGATTTATGGATTTTAATGGTTTTTTGCTTAGTCATAACGGGGACGGCGATACGTAACGCCCGTTGTGATCAGCGAGTGTATGGATGACATAATGGGGATAGCGATACGTAACGCCCATTATGGTCATTGTGTGTGTCAGTCATAATGGAGACGGCGATACGTAATGGCTATTGTGATTGATAGTATGTGGATGACATAATGGGGACGGCGATACGTAACGCCCGTTATGGTCATTAGGTGTGCATTTCATATCGGAGATAGCGATACGTAACACCCGCTATGAAATTAGTGAGTATAAATTATAATAGGGACGGCGATACGTAACGCCCATTATGATTGGTGATGTGTGTATATCATATCGGGGACGACGTTACATAACGCTCGGTATGATTAGATTTACAGATATTATTTTCTGGGAAATGATGGATGATTTTACTAGAATTTTATCGTGGACCAAAATGGGATTTTGGCGTGTGTTTATCTTATTCATTTTGAGCAAGATGTTCTTTTTGAGATTCATGCATTTGGTGTCGTGTTCATGAGTTTTGTTGTTGCACGAGTATATTTCTGTCTTTTGGTTTGGTTGGATTGTACTTACCTACGATGCCATCTTGGTTTCGTAGATTTTGGATGCAGATGTCGAGAGGTCTAAGCCTGAGGAGGCGGCTCTGTTGTTGGAGTATTATGTTATAAAATTGTTATTTTGGGAAATTATTTTCCCCTTTTAAAAAAATATGTATTCCTTAAATTGTATTTCGGATGACTGTATTAAATCTCTTATGGGAGACTTTATGTTAAAATGGTTTGTAAAATATTTCTAAAACTCTGGTACTTAGATAATGACTTTATTATCCGCTGCAATTTTTATTTATGTATGTCACGTGTTCACACACTTAGCACATGACGTTGGGGATGCGTGATCCGTGTTTTCATCATCCTGACGCCTCAATTCCTGTGTTATTGTAAGGGAAATTCGGGGGCGTCACATGAACAAGAACTTCCACCAGTCAAGATTTTATCAAATGAAAAAGATCTTGACCATATTCAGCAATTTCTTGTTGGAACTGTAAAAATTTCTTTTGACCGACCTCTTTTAGCCAATGAAAGAAGAAATTCTTTTGCTAGTTCTAGATCTTCTTATGCTTCTGAACCAGAAAGAAGAGATGTGAATCTCAAACAATTTCTGGAGGATTCGGCAAAAACTACGAATCCTAATCTCCCTATTTTACTTAAGGATACCCCTAAAAAGGATAATCCTTCTAGTTCTGATTTAAAGTTAAAAGGTGTTTCTACAAATTCCCAAGTTACTTCTGTTTATTATTGCATGAAGGACGATAGCCAATACAAGGAAAAATCCATAAAGGAAGAAGTTGAGGAAGAAGAAATTTCATCTTTATCTCCTATAGCCTCTGATATGGTTGCTTTTGTCCATCACCATAGTCAACTTATGGTATTAAATAGAGCATTTAAGATTGATATGATTGCTTTGTTTAATTAATTCAATTCTGTAGAAAATCGTGATAAGAGAAAGTCTTATCATGCAAATTTTTCTCCTTCTAAAAAGATTAGAGTTAGAAGAAAATGGAAAGAGAAAATGTATGCATCCAACAACCATATATTTTTCTTTGATTTTCTTGAAAATTATTATGTTTCAAAAAATTCTTTAAATGTTTTAAAAACCAGTTTCACAAAAAATGAAGGTAGAGTTGTTGTAAAAATTAGACATCCCCCTTTTGAAACTATTCTTATTTCAATCAAAGGAGAAGAAATAAAAGCTTCACCTTTCAAAATTC
Organism: Platycarya longipes; assembly: GCA_036559045.1. NCBI lineage: Eukaryota > Viridiplantae > Streptophyta > Magnoliopsida > Fagales > Juglandaceae > Platycarya > Platycarya longipes. Next base: position 17,108,463 of record CM071799.1, on the reverse strand, counting down.
AAGAGGCTGATCCTAAAACTCCCTATGTTTATACTAAAACAAAAAATATTATTGAACAAAATAATTTTGTCAATTAAACCCTCCATACAATAGGTCAACAATTAGACCGTATAAAGAAAAAGGTTGAAAAAACCCCTTTCTAAAAAAACTATCTCTGCTTCAAAATTTTCAAAAACTATTGAAAAACTTTTGATTATTTTAGCAGAGAACAGGAAAAAAATGAATTTCAAAAAAGCCTCTACTTTGGGTAAAATTGATCAAATGCTTACTCAAATAAAGAAAAAATAACCCTCCACTAGTGTTCTTGATAAAAATGGCCAAAAGTTTACTGTTTTAACTACTGATGATTCCTCTAACAATGATTTTGTTGATATTGATTTAATTCAAAAGAATTTTCATGATATTTCTTTAGAAAAACTTGAAATTGCCAGACTCTCTTCAAAATGACCCAACCCAATGAGTCTTAAGAAGAATTGGTACTCCAGACTTACCCCTCCTGATTTACAATTTGAGGAAAGAGTCTTCCAGTCTCAATTATTTGTTTCTGCTGATAAGATTTATGAATAGAATATTGATGGATAATCTGAGTAGGAAATCCTCAATACTTTGAACAAAATGTCTATGGTTGCTAATGCTTACATAAATAACATTCTTCAACAATTTGAGATTGTTATTCTTTTGACTACTAGATTTTCAGGTATGCTTCGACATTAGTGGGATAAGCATCTCACCTCAGAGGCAAAAGAAACCATTCAAAATGTTGTAAAGCATGATGATGAAGGTTTGCCCATATTTGATGAAACCATAGGAAGGAAAATCCTTGATGTTGTCAATACTTTGATTTATACTATAGTTAAACATTTTGTTGGAACTCCTTCCAACATCACCATTCGTATTTTTGATTATTTGAATAATTTAATATGCCATAAAATTTCTAATTATCGTTGGTATCAAAATGTTTTCATATCTAGGGTAATGCTTAGAAATGATAGTCAAAAACCTTATTAGAAAGAGAAATTCATTGATGGTCTACCCAGTTTGTTTGCTCATAAGGTTGATGACTCACTTACTGATATCTCGAGACTTTTTAATTATGATAATTATACTTATGGTGGTATCATAAGTACGATTAAGAAACTTGGTATTAGTATGTGTAATGATCAACGTATGGTTTGTCAATAGATAAAGAATAGAAAGAAAGCCAAATATAAAATAGGAAGTTTTTGTGAACAATTTGGTCTTCCTCCTATTGCTCCATCTAGACATAAAAACAAGCATTTTAAAAGATTTTCCTAAAAACCTCATGAGGATAACAAGAGAAAAACCTATGATGATTTTTTCAAAAAAACCTTTCCATAAAAAGATTTCTCAAACCCCTTCAAAAGGGAAGTATTTTAATTGTCACAAAACTGGACACTGTGTCAATAAGTGCACCAGAAAGCCCAATAAATTCAAAAGCAAACTTAATTCTCTGAATATTAAGGACAGCAGCCAAGAAGAACTGATTTATCTCCTAGAATCAAGAACTTCTTTGTCTAACCTAGATGAAATTAGCTCTAGTAATTCAAAATATCACTCAGAAGTTGAGTCATCTGATTCTCCAAATATTAAGCTTGGTTGTGATTGTAACAACTCTTGTTGCACATTTGGAGTTAAAAAAATTATGTTTTAACTAAAGAAGAGGAACAAGAAAACATTTTACTAACTTTGATTTCTCAAATTGAAAACCCTGAGCTAAAACATAAATATATGCGTCAGCTTAAGAAGAACATGGCTCATAAAGAACCATTGACTTCCACAGGAAAATTAGTTTTCAAGAAATTTTGGGACATTTTGAAAAGAAAAAATCCAAAGATATTTCCACACATGATTTACAGCATGAAATTGTTTTAATTAAATAACCCAAAGAACCATCAACTTCCACAGGGAAAATTAGTTTTCAAAACTAAAAATCTTTTTTTCAAACAACATTTACTGCATTTACAGATTGAAAAACAATTTGACCAAGAATGTCCTTCTGATAATGAGGAAATTAATAAGTCAGATCATATTGAATCATCTAACCAGATTAAGGATATTTGTCTAATTCGACATTCTATTTCGCCCAAATGGTTTTCTTAAATTGATATTATTGTCTGTCGTTGATTTAAATTCTCTGTGATTGTTATAATTAATTATGGATCTGATTTAAACTGTATTCATGAAGGTTTAGTTCCCACTAGATATTATGAAAAATCCACTAAGAAATTATTCTCTACAAATAAATCTAAAATGAAGATCAATTATGAGTTAAACAATGTTCGTATTTCTCAGGACAATGTTTGCTTCAAAATTCCTTCTGTACTGGTTAAAAATATGACTCATGATGTTATTCTAGGAATTCCTTTCATCTCTTCAATTTATCCATTTCTCTCTGAGAAAGATGGGATTACCACCAATCCCTTCAAACAGAAAGTTAAGTTCAAATTTGCTTCAAAAATAGAAATCAATACTACAAAAAATTTAAATCCCTTACTCTCTGCTAAAACCAAACATTTGAACTTCCTTCAACAGGAAGTTAGATTCAAAAAGATTTCTAACATTTTTCTGATAAGTTACTTCAATAAAAAAACTGATGATTTCCATAAAACATTAATTTCTTATGTTTGTTCTGATCTTCCGAATGCCTTTTGGCATAGGAAAAAACATGTTGTTTCTCTTCCTTACATTAAAGATTTCTCTGAGAAAAATATTCCAACCAAAACCATATATATTCAAATTAATAGTGAGACATTGGAGTTTTGCAAAAATGAAATTTCAAATCTTCTTTCTAAAGGTATTATCAAGCAAAGTAAGTCATCCTGGTCGTGTGCTGCTTTCTCTATCCAAAAAAATGCTGAGATTAAGAGAGGAACACCCTGACTAGTGATTAATTACAAGCCCTTGAACAAAGTCTTAGAGTGGATTAGGTATCCTATTCCCAACAAGAATGACTTGGTTCATAAGTTGAGTGAGGTAGTTATAGTTTCTAAGTTGGACCTTAAGTCCGAATTTTGGCAGATCCTAATTAGGGAGTCAGACCATTACAAAACTGCTTTCACAACTCTTTTTGGTCAGTATGAGTGGAATGTGATGACTTTTGATCTAAAAAATGCTCCTAGTGAATTTCAAAATATTATGAATGACATTTTCAACTCATTCACCCACTTTACCATTGTTTACATTAAAGATGTTCTCATATTTTTCAAATCTATTAATGAATAATGGAAATATTTGTATTATTTCCTTGATGTCATCAAAAGAAATGGACTTGCTACTTCAGCTAAAAAGATTAAAATATTCCAAACCAAGATTAGATTCCAAACCAAGAGTAGATTCCTTGGTTATGATATTTATAAAGGCAAATTCCAAAATCAAATCAATTCAAAGTGCCATTGATTTTGCTAACAAATTCCTAGACACTATTCTAGATAAGACCCAACTCCAAAGATTTCTTAGTTCACTCAATTATATTTCTGATTTCTACAAGGATATGAGAAACAATGCCGTCTTCTTTTCGAGAAACTTTATCTCAATCCTTCTCCCTGGACAGATGAGACAGATGTCCACATTAATTTAGTCAAACAAATCAAGGCATATGTCAAAACTCTTCCACCTTGGAATCCCTACTTCCAATTCTTTTAAAATTGTTATAACAGATGCCTCTGACATTGGTCATTGTGGTATTCTAAAACAAATTGTTTCACTAGATTCTTTTGAACAAATTGTTCGTTTCCATTCTGGATCCTAAAATTCTACACAACTTAATTATAGTACTATTAAAAAAAAGATATTATCTATAGTACTATGCATTTCTAAATTTCAAAGTAATTTGCTTAATCAAAATTTTCTTTTGCGTATTAATTGTAAAAGTGCTAAATATGTATTAGAAAAAGATGTTGACTTCCTTACCCTCGAATTCCTGCAGAAAAATGAGTAGAAAAAAGGATAAGAACCCAGTACCACCACCACCCCCTACAAGGCCACCCCTTCCCTCCACTTTACCCCTTCTCATGCCACCTTCCACAACTCTTATAGAAATTGCAAATAGATTCACTTCACTAGGAAATATTCCTAGACCTACTTCTTTTGCTTCAACCCTTGCCATGCCTTATGATCCGTATGCTACCCCAATAGCAACGACAAGGCTAACTACTTTCTTCTTACCTACTTCTAAAGTAGAATATTTCAAAAAAACATATTTCCAAAATTTGTTTTACATTGAACCCAACAAATCAATGTACATAAACCCATTTCAAATTGCTTCAAATTATTTCCCTCCAAATTTCCACTGGATTCCTGAAAATCTAACAAAAAATTTTCAATTTTATCTTGGGATCATTCTTCACACAGGATCTCTTTCTATTAAACCCATCTATTGCAAAATAGATAAATCCAAAATAATTTTCCATAATTGTTATCTTCTTTTTGTAATGACTGAAGAAGAATGGAGAATTCATCCCTATACTTCTAAAACATTCCACAATCAGAAATTCAATATAATTACTACGATTATTGAAGCCTAGTTCAAATTTTCCTTATTTCAAACCTCGGATCACATGCATTCCTGGTTTTTTAATTTCGACAAAAAATGCAAACACAGTTTTCCCATTTGGTTCCAGAGATGGTAGAATCAATTTGGCTATATTCTAGAAATATTTCCAGATAGTCTCCAACCAACTATCCATCATTTCCACATTTCTAATTCACCTAAGATGGATCGACATAATTCAAAATTCCATTACATGCTTCATCTTTGCAAAAGATACAAGGTCTCTTGGGTCTTCAAATGGAAATACGAAAAAGTCGGAGATATCCTAGTTCGCCAGTTTTTTGTCAAATGGTGGGATAAATATCCTCACATTGAATACAGTATTTCACATGTTTCCAGAGATTTTCCTCAAATTGCACCAAACCTTTAAAGCATTGAGGAATTTCCTTCCCCTACTTCCAAAAATGCTTTATCCACTTATCCACTTTCCCAAGAAACAATTCTAGCAAATTCATCTTCAAAGCAGAAGAAGACTTCTCCATCATCTTCCTCAGCTAAGAAGAAAGATTTAAAAGATTCAGATAGTTCATCATCTTTTAAAGCCAAAAAGAAATCTCCTCTACAAGGCTTAAAGAAGAAAGATTTAATTCAACAGTTGAAAAAATCTATTCAGAATTAAGGCAACAGTGATGAATCAACTGAAGAATTAGAGAACTCAACGAAAGACTATGATCCTTACAGTAATATATTTGGACATAATTCACCAGACTATCCCCCAAAATTGGGTGATGATTGATTTCTAGCCTCGTCAGCATCAGCAGAAAACTAAGGCTACTATGTCACTTGTGATTCAACTTTCGGCATAAGAAGACAGGATACTTTCGGTGCAAAAAGGCACTACTTTCACTATTTGACTCATGATACTACTTTCACTATTTCACCTGTGATGCTACTTTTCACTATTGATCCAACTTTCGGCACAAAAAGACATAATTACTTTCGGTACAAAAGGAAAGCTACTATTTCACTTGTGATTTTCTTCTTTTACTAGGCTACATGTGGTTCTTGTAAAGGCAACTCCTTCTTCTATAAAATGAGACATCGTTTCATTTCGTAGGTAGAACTCAGATTACCCTACTTCTCTAAACTCTCCTACTCTCTTTAATTTCAAAGTTCCTCTTGTAATTTTGTAAGTATTATTGGTATTATTTTCAATGAAAAATCTTTTGATTCAAAATTATTTACATTAATTATTTTAGCATTTTGATATATATATATATATATATATATATATATATGAGCTTATACATTCAGAACAAGACCGGAAAGCACAAAATAGAGAGAAAGTCGAGAGGTACTGTGCAGTCATTGCAGATTTTCTTTGGAGTTCTTCTAAAGATGAAGATTTGGAGGACAGAGGCGAAAGCTGTATATTTCATCAACTGATTCCATTGAAGAATATGAGTTTTATTTGTTTTCTTTTTAATTTTATTATGAACTAGATTTTACTTTCTAGAGTGTTGATGTAGTCTAGCATTGAACATATAGTTTATATTCTGAGTTATTTTATTTTTAATATTTTCATGATTGAGTGTTTTATTTTTATTCTTAATGCCTGCAATTTTTTAAGAATTATTATTTGATCAATTGAATTACAATGAGACTGAGAGGTGATTTGTTATTTTAGTTCTAGAATTAAACACCATTAGTTGAGCAAAAGTAGAGATATTTTACCGCGACTAGTATGATTTTTCAGAAAATTCAAAGTACGTAATGAGTCTCCAATTAATTAAATTTGCATAGAGATATAGAGTTGTTAGTTGCAGATATTTTTGATATTATTCAAGAGAAGATATTGAATAGTTAAGGAATTTTTAATTATCAACATGGGATTATTGGAATTTAATAATTAGGAAGAATAAATTGAGTGAGATTTGTTAAATGAAATCAACTGCTTTAGATCCAGTCTTTTTATATATTTACACTCTTAGATTTTTAAGCTTTGTTATTTTTTATTCATAGATTTATTTTTATTAAGTAGTTTAATTTAATTTAGATAGTAGAAACGTTCCATTTATTTTCGATTTTTTAAATAGTAATTAATTTAGTGAATTCCGATATTCAGTAGCATAGTTAATCTCTGAGAGTTTGACATCCGTCTTCTATAAAACACTTTACTACTTATTACGATTCTGTGTACTTGCAGATTATTCTACGCGAACACTTCTTCCTGATCTTCTCCTTGTAACATAGAGTGGATATAGGCTGAGAGCTTGTATATAATGGAATTACTTTACCCTCAACCACATGGATATATGTAGGCTACAATAATGTTGAAATAATCACGTCTTTAAGCCCTCGTTCAGATTCTAAGATTCTCAACTTATCTTAATCTCATTATTACAACTTTCCCAAATTCTCACACAAAATATAATAAATAATTCAACTTTTTCAAATTTCAATTTAACTTTTTCAAATTTCAAAACAATAATAATATTAAAAAATAATATTTCAGTAATATTTTATTCAACTTTCAAAACTCATCTCATCTCTTCTCTCAATCCAAATGGAAATCTTCTCTCCCCTATACTTTTTGCAATTTAATTATTTATCTCATCAAGACATGGATGCATTTTTGGTTTTAAATTTTAAAATGATTAAAATATTTAATGTTAAGTAAAAATAATGTGAACCATGATTATCATTGTTCGATGTATTGGTCTGGTTGTCTAAATTTAAATGAGAATGTTCTATAGTAACTTTTTACTAAGCAAGAAAGTTTCTATCAGAAACGGAAATGCTGAAACATGAGGAGAGGGTAGGGTTCCCAACAATCGCCCTAATACAATAACCATAGTGCAAAAGTTATGTAAGAAAGGAAAAAAAAATGGATTTTGGGATTAATTTCTTGGTCCCCATCCATGCGTTACAAAGAGGCCGTCTTAAAAGACGATAGTTACCAGTTTGCAAAATTATGCGAACTATAGAAACATTGCTAGTGGAGATAGAACCTCCGTTGGAAGTGGTGAAAGTTGTAGGTGCATTGCAGTTTGTTGTCTTGAGATATCTTTTGGAGAGATCCATAGTCCCTTTTTCAAGATCATCGGTTAGGAAAAATAATAATATAGTGGAAAGCATGGCATTGGATAAAAAAATCCGCAGTCGATCATCTTCCTTCCCGCATGTTTGTGGTGGTGCTTGGTAGCCACGCATTAGTGGTAGGGAAGCGAGGTAGGGTGGTTGGCATGGGGAATCTGATGGTGCGATGTGTAGTAGATTTGACCAAAATCGAATCGGTGGAGGGGGAGAAAAAAACACTCATGAAAGTGTATATACATTGTGAAAATAGAAAGGGAAAGGAGAATAGGGTTCCTTTCCTCACTGGCAAAGGCAATCATAGTTATTGAGTTATCTACAGAAAAGGAAGAGTTTTTCTCTCTAAAATATTTTGGAAAGATATTGCCACAAATATCATAGTAACTTGAACCAATGCATGCTTTTTGGGGATAGGAGCCTCAACTTTTTGCCAACCAAACAAAGGGTTGTGTCCTTTGGTGAATTAGAAATATTTTCAGTGTATTCTCTAATATTTTAGAATTTCTGATTTCTTAAAGTGCTCCTTCATTTTAGTTGTAACTTTTCATAAATACCATTTCATTTAAACAAGTTGTGACTTTTCACAAGTGTTATTTTATTTCAGTTGTGGCTTTTTACAAGTACTCTTTCATTCTTTATAAATTGGGAACCTCACCCACAAATTTATTCACTCAAATTTATCTACAAAATTAAAGAAATACTTATTCCTTCTTTTGGCCCTCTTTCTTTAGGCGTTGACTATTTTATATTGGGTTCGACAATCTCCTTTTGTGTGCATTGACAAGGAGATTAACAGGAATCGACTTTATTGTATCTTGGGAATAGATTGTCAAATAACCTAGTGTATATTTAAATTTGGAGGCGGCATAATCTACTATAAGGAAAGCCATCCATCACAATGTACTTCAACATCGGATTTTTTCTTTCTAAATTTGACTTGTTATTTTATATATTCTCTAATTTATAAAGCGTTTGAACATAAATCATTTATTATTCAAAATATTTCCACATGCATAGCATCAACACCATTCGAATGATCAACGGCCTTCTACGTGTCATCTAACCATGAACTGTTAGTGATTGGGTCTAAAAAAGACATTAACAATATGTTACTTGCAAGAAGAAGATATTAAATCCTAAAGAAGAATGAAAATAAAAGTAATTACATGCATCAAGGATGAAATGTATTAAAACAAGATCAAAGATTGACCGAATCCTATAATTAAGATAGAGAAATTTGCCTACTAAGAAAAATACACCTAACATGATACATTCTTTTTCCTAAAAATTTAGATGGCGGTGGGCCCCACCTATCCCTTAGGTCTGTCATTATCTGAAAGTGAGAAGTTCTTTACTATCGCAATGATTCAAAGGAATTTCAATTACACCATCGACTAATTTCTTACCCTCCTAACTATCAAATGTAAATGTGACTAAAGTTTCTATTTCATTGTTACAAATAATATTAGTGCTAACTCCAACCTATATAATTTTAGTGGTGGTACAATGAAATAGGTTAATGGGAACTTGTGTTATTTCATATGATTTTCAATAGAAAGATGCTCTTTCAAAATAAAGAATGAATTCAAACTGAGATAAATAAAAAATTTAGTCTACTCTAGCCCAACTCCAAGAGAAGGGAAAGGTAAAGTCAAAGTCTCGTCTTACTTTTGGAGTAAGAGTGGATGAATCTCCTAGTCCTATTTTAGGGCTAAGGTGGCCGTGAGTGATGGAAAAACTAAAGGATAGGTGAGATCAATTACAGCTCACTAAAGAAGAGAATTCATCAATAGAACTTGATGTAGAAAATCTAGTTGAGGTGACGACGAAATGGGAAAGAAGAGGCGATGAAGAAAGGGGAAAGAAGCTTATTGGAAAATTTGTATTCAGATCCAATAATTACTAGGAATGTGGTACTAACAACAATGGCAATGATCTAGAAAGTGGGCAATTTTTCTTTTTAGGATATAAGACCAAAGGTATTTGTGTAACATGTGATAACCCAAATTTTTAGATGTCTTTTTAATCTTTGTGTTTGGCATGATTATATTTCTTTAAGATTATTTTAGGAAACCTTTGAAACTTTTTGAATATATACATATATATATATATTTACTATGAACCTTTTATTGGTATTAAGCCTATATCTATTGAAGAATAATTGACAAAGGAAGACAAGTTGTATAAGTAAGGAATATACCACATGATATTTTTGGATTGGGCAATTTAAGACAATCTCGACATCCTTTGGTAATTTGGGAATAACTCCTTCATCTGATCTCCGAATAAGATTATTCAAAATGCTATAGAACACAAAGAAAAAGATATAAAAATTTTATGTTTTAAATTTTAAGATATACGAACTTGATCAAGGACAAAATGGGGATTAAAATTGGCAGAACCGAATTGGACGTAGTAAGCATTGACTTTGAATTGACTTTGCTTAAGATCAAATCCTTGGAATATCTTCTCAATTATCCTAAGATCTTGAAATGTGTATATACATGTGGAAAATGATGGAATTTCATCTAGGAAATTTCATATGACACAAGAAGAAGACAAGTATTCAGAAGAAGGAAACTAAGGTAGCCAAGAGATGTATGTGAGGTCATCTTGGATTTTTCCTACTCAAGTGATAAGATTTTCACAAATTTAATGATTTAGTATATCCCTTAGGTGGAATTAGATGACCAATAGGGTAGGTTTTCTTGCTAATCAAGCTTAGCTAAGTGACAAAAGCAAACTAAACCATAGAAGAAACCGAAATGGATGGAAAATAGGCTAAGAACCGACTTTGAGCTGTAGCCACCGACTTTGCCTTAGACACATCTTAGGAATATCTTCCAAAATCATCCATGTGTCTTAATAGAAAGTGAAACAAGTGGCAAAAGAAGGTATTTCCTCTAGGGGTGTCGGACTACTCCAAGAAGACACAAGAGCCAAAATCAACACATATGTGAAATAATCCAAGATTTTTGTTCATAAGATTATATGAAATCTAATGATGAGGCAAATCCCTTAGGTGGGTGAAGGAGAGCCCTTGGCTGATAATCTTGCCAACCAAGCCTAAGAATGAGATGGAATCATGAGCCTAAAGCCAAGAGAGACACTTGGCCATGGCATTGAGAGGTCCAAGTGTCTTAAGAAGCTCTTCACCCTTTTTGCCATGCATTTGGTCGACCACTTTAGGAATAAAAACTCGTTACTTGTTCTCCTACTCAAAACACATGGCCATATAGTAAAGAAATTCTAAAACACTCACTTGAACCCTCACTTTCTCCCAAATTCTTGGAAAATGGCATTTTGGATACATTGTTGAGAAAGTTGCCAAGCCAAGCCCAAGTACTAGTGAAAAGTTTTGGAGAAAGTTGTAAGTGCACAAAATGACCTAACCTTGGCTTTGAATTACTTATTTAGTAGTTCTATAGCATTGGTTAGTTTATTTGAACTCAATGTGATGTAAATTGTTAGTTTGCTTTAAGTAAAGTTTGAGTGATGTTATTGGCAAGAAATTGAGAGAAACCTTATTGGAAACCAAGAATTTAACTTTGATAACTATGGATGGAAGAATAGAGGAAATTATATAGAAATTAGATGACAAAAGAAAGTGGTGATGGATGACTAATGGGTTCAGCCTTAGAAAGTTGCTTTTGAAATATTTTAGATTTTGTTACCTCAATTCTTGACATGTTTACCTCAATTCTTGACATGTTTAGCGTTTGGTGAAATCAAATGATTGTACAAATTTTATGAAAAAATATAGATTCAATCATCCATAAAATTATGAGGAAAAAGTATTGAATAAAAAGGAATTGTTTGAAAAAAAAAATATTGAAGAACTACTCATTAAGTGGATTTTTGGTTTTGAAGATTATAGGATTATTTTATGCATCTTTGAAACCTATAAAATAAGAAATGAGCTTGAGTAAAGAGAAAATAAAAGAACTCCTAAAGAACTTAGGGGGTTTCGGCTATCATTGGTTTCTTACACAAAATGTTTTATTTTATGTTTTCGTTAAGTTAATTAATTACATTTTACTTGGGATGTGATACGTGATGTGATTCAATTATGTCATGCATTGATTAACCATGTTATATATGATTTATGTAAGCATGATGCATGCATGCAAATATCTAAGAGTACATGCATGTCTCAACTTATGTTACAAGTTTTTACGATAAGAGGCATAGCAAGTTTTACGTCAAAAGGGCATGGCATTTATTTTTTTGAGAAAAATGAGAACATACATGAGAATAAAAAAGGAACAACTAAGAATAAAAGAAAAGATTAAAAAGTTAGTCACGTCATAACAGGGACGGTGATACGTAACGTCCGTATGACTAACATGTCAACGGGGATAGCGACATGTAATGCTCGTCATATGATAAAAAGTCGTGTCATGATAGGGATGACAATACTAACACCCGTATGACTGACATGACTAGCGAGGATGGCAATACGTAACGTCTGCTATGATAAGAATGTATACGTCATGACGAGGACGGTGATACGTAGCGCCCGTATGAATGGTGTGAACCATGATAAATATTTCTATGTCATGACGGGAACAGCGATACGTAACGCCCGTATGACTGACACGAGGCTCGTCACGACAGGGACGGCGATACGAAACGCTCAGACGACTGACGAGAATAAGAACTCAGTAGAGATAACGATACATAACACCCGTCGAGGTTCATACATGTATAAGTCTATGTGAAAAAAGGTACATAAATCATACATAAGATATGCATAAAGCATTCATGAGTTATGTGTTATGTTAATTTATCATGATATCTGTTATTTTATTTTATTGATATGTACTGTTTAGGCCTTTGTTACATTATTTGTATACTTACTGAGATTTTTTGAAAATCTCATTCTTTTTAATTTCATCTATCATTTCTTATGGAATGATAAATATTGTTGCAGGAATAGATGACTCATCATGAGACTCGGACGTCATAGGAGATTCTGAGGTACGCTGAGGGTCCTACAGAATGCTTCACTTTTTATGGATTAATCCCTAACGTTTGTGACCAAGTGTGATAACAAACCTATAAGGAAGTTGAAAACAAACCCCTAAGAATGGTAAAGGGGGATAGTTGAATATGATATGCTTTGTTTGTGTTTTGAGACAATTAGAATGATATAAATATTTGATACTCTCTAAGGAGATGAATAGTAAATTATGGGTTTCTAGTTATGTTTTGCCATGTGATTATCTTATGCAAAAAGTTAGATCTCTTTGCATTTATTGGAAATTATCTCTTTCCATTGCGATTTACACTGCATTTAGCTAGTAAGCTTAGGTGCATGCATGTTACTCATTGTGTTTACGAAGGATGGGTAGGCTTGTGTTACTTATCCTAATGCTTCAATTTACGTAAAATCTCATATGTAAATTGAGGACATCACATAATATTTGAGAACCAAGATGATAAATGCAAAGTACTAGAAGGGGAAACCATGGCTATTTGATAATCTTATGTTTATTCTTAAACCATTTGAAAGTTTTACACCTCCACAAAAGATAGGGGTGTAAATGGTCTGATCCGGTCCAGTCCGGAAAAAATGTGAACCGATTCTATTCGATCTAGAAATTTTCTCACTCTGGCCTAGACCGAACTCCTATTCGGTCCATATCAGTCCGATCCAATTCGGTCTAGGGGCGGTCTGATCCGGTCCAGGGGTATCCCATATGATTTAATGGCCTAAATTTGATCTAAAATTCTGTAATAATTAAATATACTTTTTTGGCCAAAGTTTATAAATTATTAAATATTTACTAGTACTACTTTCATAAAAAATAATCATTTTTGTCAATTGTCAATTTATAATCTCATCTAAATATTAAACAAAATATATAGTTATAATTTATAGTCTTTAGACTTAATACTTATACTATAAGTTATAACTAATATCGTATATTATATATAGCCCATAGGTTGATTAGTTAATTTAATCCTCATAAGTCATATCAATTAATCAAATATATTAATGATCATTGATCATACTTCATATATAGTTAAAAACAATATTAATAATTAATATTTATAATTGTTACATATAATCATAAGAAGAATAATTATTAATTAGTTAATAGTAATTTAGTGATGCATCATAGGTTGGTTAATTATAACTAATAATACTATTACATAATTTACATTAATATATTATAAATTTATATGTTAGTAAATAATGATAAATTAGTAATAATATATTAAATAATAATAATACACTTATTACTTATAAGTTATTACTAATACTCTATATAGATATATTATAATTTATATTTTTATACTATAACTATTATAAATTATAATATGTTAATATTATAAGAGTATATATTATATTAATATGTTATACTACCACTCTTAATCTATATTAATATTAATATTATAATTTATATACTATTACTTATTTATATACATATATATATATATAAAATAGGTGAGCATTTGGTCCGGTCCGATCTGATCCAGGGGGAGAAATGTTCTCCCTTTGGACCAAATCGAAAATATTCGGTCCATAAAAAAATTGGACCAGACCGGACCATATTTCATCCGGTCTGGTCCAGTCCATGCGGTTCAGTTCGGTCTTCTTACACCCCTAACAAAAAATGAGTTTCGATTATGAGGTGTTTTGGATCCAACTGCATAACCTTCCATTGGTGTACATGACTCTTGAAACTGAGCAACAGATTGGAGCAAGTTAGCAACCAATGTTGGTTTTAAGAAAGTAAATGTTTGGGAGGATGTGATTGCATGATGAAATTTTATAAGAGTTAAAAAAGAGATTGATCTGAGGAAGGTGATTTCATGAGGAAGAACTGTTAATCTATTTTGGAATAGGATCTAGGTGCCATTGAAATATGAAAAACTCCCCAAACCATGCTTTGTGGGAGGATACTACATGGGGCACATGGTTGTAGCAATCTTGGGAACCAATTGAGGCGAGAGCTAGTTTGGATATTGGCTTCATGTTGATACTAATACTAGGAGGAAACTCTGAGCAGCTATGTTGACTTGAACATGTTATACCTGGAGCAAGTGATTGGGAGTCGCATCAGATGAGATTTGAACATGGTGGTGCTTAAAAAACCCAACATCATCCCACAATAACTGATGAGACAAATTAAAACCCGCTTTTAGGGAATAACAAATCAGAAAGCGAGACTCATGGGAATTCAAAAGCTATAAATGAAGGAACAATATCTGAGGAGAATGATGATAGGGATTGAATGGGAAACAAAATCTCAAATATTTGAAAATGATGATGATGATAGGCATTGTAGTGATGGACAACTGAACTCTTATAGTAATAAGTTAATGGACCTTTGTGATGGGTGTGATGATAGCAAGCCCATTTTTCTAAATGAGGAAAGGCATGAGTCCTCCAATATACATACTTAGTAACATAGACAAAAGCTTTGTCTTGGGGTTGATGGAAATGATGAAAGTAGCAAAGGAGGTTAGAAGCAAGCTCAAGCAATATTGAAAATGAGAGCTAGAAATAAAAGTACAAATGTTGATTCTTCATTGATTATTGGAAGCAAATTTAATTTTATTGACATTAATAAATATTGTAATGGGGAAGGACCCTTGAAAAAAAGGAAGAAAGCATATTATTGAAAGGAGAAATTCGATCACAATGTTAGTGGTGATGGCTGCTAGTAAACCTAACCAATCATCATGAAAACCTTCAAATGAAACTATTGGGGATTTGGACACTCCAGGGTAGTTCAAGATTGCCTTTTGGTAAAGAAGAAGAAGCCCAACTTAGTTTTCTTATAAAGACAAAACTAAAAGCTAGCAACTTTGATGGTTTAAAGAAGAGAATATCGTTTAATGGATGTTTTATAGTTGAACCAATGGGTAGAAGGGGGTGGACTATGTCACGCCCCGATTTTTCGCAATGATTACAACGCAAATCGACGCATCCGGACAAGCAACACAAGGCTACTTATCCTACGTAAATATAAAAAGCAGCATGCATGCATCTAAGCTTACTAATGAAATGCAATGCCGATCGCAGCTGGAAGAAGTAAATTCCCAATATGTGCAAAGAGATCTAACTCTCGCATCAATAGACCACATGGCATACTATAATTACACTTCTCATAACATTGTATTTACAACAATAATCTGTATTTACTCTTACATAACCCAGTTAGTTTTCTCTAAACAAAAACTCATATCCTACCATCATCCAGTACTCTTACTTCTTCACTTGATCACGTACATGGGATCATCTCAACCGGAGAGGAGCATTCCATAGGACCCTCAGGGTACCTCAGAATCTCCCGTGCTGACCGAGTCTCAATGCAATTTATTTATCCCTGCAACGGCATCTATCATTCCACAAGGAATGATAGATAAAATAGATAAAACATAAAAGAGTGAGATTTACTAGAAATCTCAGTAAGTACACAGTTAACGAACTAAAGCATAGACAACCTCAACTATCACCATACATAATCATACTCACCAACATATCACTTATAAGCATACTTTATGGAACTCCACAAGTCAATTACCCATCTTACCATACAAACTTAGATCTTGGCTAGACCCATCATCACATACAACCTTAGATCCTAGCTGGACCCATCATCACATACAAACTTAGATCTTAGCTAGACCCATCCTCACATACAACCTTAGATCTTAGCTAGACCCAACATCACATACAAACTTCTACTTCTCACTTATACTTATACTTATACTTTTCACTTTATTTCTTAACCCCATAGGTTTCTTTTATTTCTTATTCTCGATGGGCGTTACGTATCGCCGTCCCCATCGGCACGTCAGTCATACGGGCGTTACGTATCGCCGTCCCCGTCATGACGTGACTAACTCATCTCGACAGGCGTTACGTATCGCCGTCCCTGCCGGCACGTCAGTCATACGGGCGTTACGTATCGCCGTCCCCGTCATGACGTGACTAACTTATCAATCATACTCATCAATCATCCGGGCGTTACGTATCGCCGTCCCCGTTATGATGAGTCTCGTGTCAATCATCCGGGCGTTACGTCTCGCCGTCCCCGTTATGACACGGAACATATTATTATATCACGACAGGCGTTACGTATCGCCGTCCCTGCCGGCACGTCAGTCATACGGGCGTTACGTATCGCCGTCCCCGTCATGACGTGACTAACTTATCAATCATACTCATCAATCATCCGGGCGTTACGTATCGCCGTCCCCGTTATGATGAGTCTCGTGTCAATCATCCGGGCGTTACGTCTCGCCGTCCCCGTTATGACACGGAACATATTATTATATCACGGCAGGCGTTACGTATCGCCGTCCCTGCCGGCACGTCAGTCATACGGGCGTTACGTATCGCCGTCCCCGTCATGACGTGACTAACTTATCAATCATACTCATCAATCATCCGGGCGTTACGTATCGCCGTCCCCGTTATGATGAGTCTCGTGTCAATCATCCGGGCGTTACGTCTCGCCGTCCCCGTTATGACACGGAACATATTCTTTATATAAATTGTTTTCTTTCTTTTTGTTTCTCTCTCTTATACACATGAGTTATTTCCACCTATAACTCTACCCATTTGAAACACCACTGCTATTCTAAGAAAACCCTAAATCTAAGCAAAACAGGGTATTTCGCTCGAGCGAGTGTCGAGCGACAGTCGAGCGAAGTCACGGGTTGGAACTCGCTCGAGTGGGGTATCAAGCGACAGTCAAGCGAAATCACGGCTCAAGGGGTTTTTCAACCCAAACCAAGCAATCTTTTCACACCAACCTTATTTTTACTCATTAGAACATAATTCTAGGTCCTTACAATTTTCCTAGCATTTTACAATCACCAAATCATATCCAAAACACCATAGATTCCAAATACATCATTCAAGCCTAATTCAAGCTCCAACCAACAACAAACTAAATTCCATCAATAATCTACTTATTCTATGCTAAGATTAAGTTAAATTGTATACTTACAAGTTTCTCCAAAGCTTGGTTGAATGATCCAACTAGTCCTTGCAACATTTCTCCTCAAATCACCCACTTAGCTCACTTAGGTGAAGTTTGGAGGTTCAAGGGTTAAGGAGGCTTCTTCTTTGGCTTTTCTCTCCAAATGGGCGTGTGTTCTCCTTTCCAAAGAGGGTTATAAGACTTATCAACCCATATATATATGAGGATGGTCGAGCCTTTAGAGAACAAGGAAAAGAAAGGATGGCTATAGGCAACCGGTTATGTTTTTGCTTGGGAGATGAGGTGTCATACCTCCTAAAATCACATAATCAACTCTAGGCCTATAAGATCTAAACTTGGTAGAAAATATCTTCATCCAATGGCTGATATTAAGTCACTTTAGTCATCCAAAATTGATCAAAGGTTGAGAAGAGAGCTAAGGAGATAAGGCATGAGGTGGCACTCACCTAACCATGCATGAATCAAGCCATTCCAGTCCTCATCTGATATGCCACGCCCCCAGCCTCCTTCCTACCACTTTTGGTAACTTCTTAAGCCTCCTAAGACTCCATTTGACATGTTCTAGAAGGCCATTTCGAGATTTGGTTGGGATAACTTTGGTTTGTAACTCACTTAGTTAGATATGGATAGATTCAGACAGATTTCTTCCTCTCATGTTACTTCATGTCTTTGTATCAACTAAAGCTTCTAGATTACTTCTTATCCTCATGCCACATACTCCTACACATGGAAATTAAGCGGATATCTAAAATCCGGGTTGTCACATTCTCCCCCCCTTAAAAGGAATTTCGTCCTCGAAATTCGAGAGTTCCACCTCAACACTGAAATATATATATATCAGTGTATACTTAGAAAAAATTCTACAATCAGTAACACCAATATGGCTGCCAATATTACTCTTCTCCTTTGGCACATTCCTTTAAAAAGAAACTCAAAGCATATGAGTAATTTAGAACCTTGACTTTTCCAAGAATCTCAATATATTCTCCAATAAAATTCAACCATTATAAATATTTAAACTGCCTTCAGTCAATTTCTATGCTCTGTCCACCAAATGTTCATCCGCATTCTATCTTTTTGTAACTTAAAACTCTCTTCCATGGCAATTACAAACAATATTTTCTCCTTAGTAACACTCCAAATCCCTATTGATTCCTTCAAGTCAGCGTAATTGCAGTCTCTGATCATGATCAACATCATGTTTGTGCTTTGTACTCTCAAAATTTACCACATAAATAACCTCAACACATACCAAATCGCGTCAAAATGGAACCAAAAGTTACCTTTTCAAGACTGTATACTTGCAGATATCATGCATTTATAATCAAGATCAACATTTTGCCTATGCATCAGTAGTTCGTTCATACCATTTTCCTCATCTGAACTTATACCTTCAAAATTTATTTCCTCAATCACCAAAATTTGCCAACCAAATCCACACTTTTCATTCCTGAGGAAGTATTTTCTTAAAAACTCTTATATCCACTATTGGGCTCCACTCCATTTTATTCTAATTATTGCAACCTCATCAATTTCTAACACAGATCAAACTAACATGTGAGGTCAGTGCTCCAAAATTCAAATCTTAATTCAAATCGAATCTCCAAAATTCTAAAACTTTACATACTTTAGGAGTCACTTTCCAAAATTCTATAGGATCGATAAACTTATAATCTTTCACCACTTTGCAATTCTTCCAAAATTTACAACTCCAGTACCTAAATTTCAAAGAATTCACTCCTACTATGACATTTCCTTCTAAACCTTGATATTACAACAACAGTCTAAATCAATAAAATTCAAGCCTACTACTCTTAAACATTTAGATCCTTCTTGATCATAACATCCTCATACCAGAATCCAATCTTTAATCTGCTACAACTAAGAGAACTAATTCAAATTCCCTCGACAGAAACTATCAAGTTGATCAGTTAACCTCAAATTCTCAACTTAGAAAAAGAAATTCTTTACCACTTGATATAATCCAGCAAAGTTTTCATCAAATCTCACCATAAAGACTTTAAGAATCCATGTATACCTTACATCTCCATATACAATCATACAATAAACTTCATCACTCCAGAGTCCATGAGATAGTCATCACGCTTCCTTATCAATCTGACCTTGCCACTAATGATTCCAACATCAACCAATTGTCAATTTCTACTCCTATCACGTAATCTATCTTAAAAATTCTGATTCTTGAAATCCCCGACATTCACAACTCCATGAGAGAAACCAACTTGACCCAATCTTTTCCAGAATTTAAGCCTTTCCCAATCAAATCAAAACCTATCTTAATACCATGTGATCAGTTTTCCTAGGACATTCATGGTTTACCCAGAGTCGTATTGCTCTGATACCAAATTGTCACGCCCCGATTTTTCGCAATGATTACAACGCAAATCGACGCATCCGGACAAGCAACACAAGGCTACTTATCCTACGTAAATATAAAAAGCAGCATGCATGCATCTAAGCTTACTAATGAAATGCAATGCCGATCGCAGCTGGAAGAAGTAAATTCCCAATATGTGCAAAGAGATCTAACTCTCGCATCAATAGACCACATGGCATACTATAATTACACTTCTCATAACATTGTATTTACAACAATAATCTGTATTTACTCTTACATAACCCAGTTAGTTTTCTCTAAACAAAAACTCATATCCTACCATCATCCAGTACTCTTACTTCTTCACTTGATCACGTACATGGGATCATCTCAACCGGAGAGGAGCATTCCATAGGACCCTCAGGGTACCTCAGAATCTCCCGTGCTGACCGAGTCTCAATGCAATTTATTTATCCCTGCAACGGCATCTATCATTCCACAAGGAATGATAGATAAAATAGATAAAACATAAAAGAGTGAGATTTACTAGAAATCTCAGTAAGTACACAGTTAACGAACTAAAGCATAGACAACCTCAACTATCACCATACATAATCATACTCACCAACATATCACTTATAAGCATACTTTATGGAACTCCACAAGTCAATTACCCATCTTACCATACAAACTTAGATCTTGGCTAGACCCATCATCACATACAACCTTAGATCCTAGCTGGACCCATCATCACATACAAACTTAGATCTTAGCTAGACCCATCCTCACATACAACCTTAGATCTTAGCTAGACCCAACATCACATACAAACTTCTACTTCTCACTTATACTTATACTTATACTTTTCACTTTATTTCTTAACCCCATAGGTTTCTTTTATTTCTTATTCTCGATGGGCGTTACGTATCGCCGTCCCCATCGGCACGTCAGTCATACGGGCGTTACGTATCGCCGTCCCCGTCATGACGTGACTAACTCATCTCGACAGGCGTTACGTATCGCCGTCCCTGCCGGCACGTCAGTCATACGGGCGTTACGTATCGCCGTCCCCGTCATGACGTGACTAACTTATCAATCATACTCATCAATCATCCGGGCGTTACGTATCGCCGTCCCCGTTATGATGAGTCTCGTGTCAATCATCCGGGCGTTACGTCTCGCCGTCCCCGTTATGACACGGAACATATTATTATATCACGACAGGCGTTACGTATCGCCGTCCCTGCCGGCACGTCAGTCATACGGGCGTTACGTATCGCCGTCCCCGTCATGACGTGACTAACTTATCAATCATACTCATCAATCATCCGGGCGTTACGTATCGCCGTCCCCGTTATGATGAGTCTCGTGTCAATCATCCGGGCGTTACGTCTCGCCGTCCCCGTTATGACACGGAACATATTATTATATCACGGCAGGCGTTACGTATCGCCGTCCCTGCCGGCACGTCAGTCATACGGGCGTTACGTATCGCCGTCCCCGTCATGACGTGACTAACTTATCAATCATACTCATCAATCATCCGGGCGTTACGTATCGCCGTCCCCGTTATGATGAGTCTCGTGTCAATCATCCGGGCGTTACGTCTCGCCGTCCCCGTTATGACACGGAACATATTCTTTATATAAATTGTTTTCTTTCTTTTTGTTTCTCTCTCTTATACACATGAGTTATTTCCACCTATAACTCTACCCATTTGAAACACCACTGCTATTCTAAGAAAACCCTAAATCTAAGCAAAACAGGGTATTTCGCTCGAGCGAGTGTCGAGCGACAGTCGAGCGAAGTCACGGGTTGGAACTCGCTCGAGTGGGGTATCAAGCGACAGTCAAGCGAAATCACGGCTCAAGGGGTTTTTCAACCCAAACCAAGCAATCTTTTCACACCAACCTTATTTTTACTCATTAGAACATAATTCTAGGTCCTTACAATTTTCCTAGCATTTTACAATCACCAAATCATATCCAAAACACCATAGATTCCAAATACATCATTCAAGCCTAATTCAAGCTCCAACCAACAACAAACTAAATTCCATCAATAATCTACTTATTCTATGCTAAGATTAAGTTAAATTGTATACTTACAAGTTTCTCCAAAGCTTGGTTGAATGATCCAACTAGTCCTTGCAACATTTCTCCTCAAATCACCCACTTAGCTCACTTAGGTGAAGTTTGGAGGTTCAAGGGTTAAGGAGGCTTCTTCTTTGGCTTTTCTCTCCAAATGGGCGTGTGTTCTCCTTTCCAAAGAGGGTTATAAGACTTATCAACCCATATATATATGAGGATGGTCGAGCCTTTAGAGAACAAGGAAAAGAAAGGATGGCTATAGGCAACCGGTTATGTTTTTGCTTGGGAGATGAGGTGTCATACCTCCTAAAATCACATAATCAACTCTAGGCCTATAAGATCTAAACTTGGTAGAAAATATCTTCATCCAATGGCTGATATTAAGTCACTTTAGTCATCCAAAATTGATCAAAGGTTGAGAAGAGAGCTAAGGAGATAAGGCATGAGGTGGCACTCACCTAACCATGCATGAATCAAGCCATTCCAGTCCTCATCTGATATGCCACGCCCCCAGCCTCCTTCCTACCACTTTTGGTAACTTCTTAAGCCTCCTAAGACTCCATTTGACATGTTCTAGAAGGCCATTTCGAGATTTGGTTGGGATAACTTTGGTTTGTAACTCACTTAGTTAGATATGGATAGATTCAGACAGATTTCTTCCTCTCATGTTACTTCATGTCTTTGTATCAACTAAAGCTTCTAGATTACTTCTTATCCTCATGCCACATACTCCTACACATGGAAATTAAGCGGATATCTAAAATCCGGGTTGTCACAGACTAGCGATGCTCCGGAGTATGGAAGTTGGAATTGATATTTTGCATTATTCTCAACACCATATTCATGCTCAATTTATAAATGAAGAGAAAATTGCTCAATGGTTTCTCACTGATTTCTATGGCCATCCTAAAATAAATAAAAGAAAAGAGACTTGAAACCTATTGTCCTTTTTAAAATCAAACACAGACCAAGCTTGATGTGTGATTGGTGATTTTAATGAGGTAATTTCTCAATCTAACAAGAGAGGAGGCAGGCAAAGATTAGAAAGCCAAATGGAAGAATTTAGACAAGCCTTGGAGATTAACAATCTTTATTAGTTGGAATGGAAAGATGATAAGTTCACTTGGAGTAATAAGCATGAAGATGAGTCTTTTACAAATGAGAGGCTTGATAGGTTGTTACTAATCCATGGTGATTAGAGTTACATAGAAATGGTGGGGTAGATCTATGTTTTGACTGCATGAAGATCTAATCATAACTTTATCATGCTAAAGTTGAATGAGGACAAACATGGGCTGAAAAAAAGGAATAAGATATTCATATTTGAAGCCAAATGGGCTATGGAGAAAGAAGGTGAGATGGTTCTCAAAGTGGCTTGGACAAGAGCTACTACTGACCAAAATCCTTCGACAATGGATGAGGAAAATTAAAGTCTTGTAATGGGTATTTGATTAGATGGAGCTATAAGAAAGATCGAGATGTTGAGAAGGAAATTGTACTAAAGATTGATAGACTAAAATAGGAGTAGGATGATGGAGGCACCCACAATGCTGCTACAATCAAAGATAATAAAAGTTGTGATTGTTGCTTGAGCAAGAAAACATCAAATGGAAACAACGGACTAAGATAAACTGGTATAAGTTTAGGGACAAAAACACAAATAAGAGAAATAGGAGTAGGAGGATGGAGGCACCCACAATGCTGCTACAATCAAAGATAATAAGAGTTGTGATTGTTGCTTGAGAAAGAAAACATCAAATGGAAACAATGGACTAAGAGAAACGGGTATAAGTTTGGGGACAAAAACACAATATTTTTCATACTTGTGTTAGCCAAAGAAGAAAAACAAATGGATAAAACAAATCAGAGTCCCAAGGAAGACTATTGACTAAACATATTGAGATAGAAGGGGCTCTTCAGTAGTACTTCCAAAATACTTTGACTTCCTCAAACACATCTTTAAAGGTAATAAAGAGTGGCTAAGAATGGTAGAGCTAAAAGTCACCAATGTAACAAACAAATGATCTTCAAAAGGAATTCAGAATAACTTACACCATTAAAGTGTCCAGGCTCTGATGGCTATAGGGCATGAATTTTTCATTCATATTGGAGTACAGTGGGAGATGAGGTATGTAATGCTACTTTAAGCTTTCTAAGTGAGAAGGGGTTGAATTGTTGTGTTAATTATTCATATAGTGCCTTAATCCCAAAAGTAAAAAATCTTTCTATTGTTAGTGAGTTCCAACCCATCAGTTCATATAATGTTTTGTATAAATTTGTTTCCAAAGTGTTAGCTAGCAAGTTAAAAAATGTGCACCCAACTATCATTTCTAGCAAGCAAAGTTCTTTTTCCATGGTAGGTTCACCACTAACAATGGCATGGTGGCAAATAAAATATTACATACTATGAAGACCAGACAAAAAGGAACAACAGAAAGTATGATACTCAAACTATACATATCAAAAACCTATGATAGAATTGAATAGGTTTACTTAGAAGCAATGATGAGAAAGCTTGGCTTTGAGAGATATGTGAATTTCTCTGATTGTGGAGTGTGTTGCCTCATTTGTTAATGGCCAACCTGGAAAAAATTTAAGCCTACTAGAGGAATAAGGTGGGGAGATCTTATCTCACTCAACCTATTCATTTTATGTGCTAAAGGATTGAGTTTCTTGCTAGATTCATCAGATTGATGTCATGATACAAGAGGTATAAAAGTGTCAAGGGGAGGTACAAGGATAAATCACCTACTTTATGCATATGATTGTGTCATATTCTGTAAGGGGAAAATACTGAGTGGTCAAAGTATCAAGGACTCACATATAAGTATAAAAAACATCGGGTCAATGCTTAAACAAGACTGGATAGAATTTGCAAGTAGTTGGAGTACCAACTTGTGACAGCTACGAAAGGTACATGAGATTGGCATTTTTGGTCAATACATTTAGTATTTTAAAGGAAAAAATATAGGCTAAGATTTATAGTTGAAATAACAACTTTCTATCTAAGGCAGGGAAGGAAATTATATTGATAAAGGCTGTTAGATAAGCAATACCACATTCTCTCTAAGTATATTCAACTTACCAAGAAGGTTACGTAAAAAGATTACCTCACTGAGGCCAAATTTTGGTGCGGTCACAAGCATAATGATAAGAGAATTTAATGGAAAACTAGTTGTAGATGAGGGAATAAATAAGGGAGGAGGCATGGATTTTAGAGATATTGAATACTTAACAAAGCTATGTTAGCAAAGCAATGTTGGAGGATTTTAATCAAGCCTTTATCATTGGTTACAAAAATTATGAAGGAAAAATATTTTAAGCATGGAAACTTGCTAGAAGCAAAACTAAGAGTGTTAAATCGTGTTTTTGGTGTCGTGTTCATATCGTGTTCGACATAGATCAACCTGAACTCAATCTATTAAGCTAAACGTGTCAAATTTTCCAACTCAGGCCCAATCTGTTTAAATACGAGTTATGTTATGTTACCTATTTTGAATCGTTTAATAATTAATTTATAAATATATTAACACGACATGACTCATTTAAACCTACTTGTTTAATGTCAATGGGTTGAACTAAAACGTATAATTCATTTGACTTAATTAACAGATTTTTACCTAAAAGTAAAAACCTATATTTATTAATAACCACAATACCCTAAAGAATATATATAAACAATTTTTAAATTTTAATATATAATAAAATCAATATTACACAACCATACAATAATAAATATGAACATAGGTCTGAAATTACAATCCCAACATAAAAATATACACATATGAAGAAAGACTAATATTATAACTTAGCAATAATAAATTTTTTACTTTGAACGGACTACTAACAGGTTAAGCAATTTGACCTATTAGTGACCCATTAATAAATCGTATCTTAATAAGTTAATCCGTTTTGATTTGAATCCGTTAACATCAAACCCAAACTCACTAATTCTATATTGTGGTTGTGTTGAGTTAATAAGTCATATCACATATTGTCACCCTTAAACAAAATTGGGCTTTGGTCCCTAATTGATATGGAGAAGTCTATGTTTCTCTTTAGACCTAATTAAAGAAAGGATGATATGGAGGGTAGGGAATGGCAACAAGATTCAAATCTGAAATGACAAACGGATACCAAGATCTTCATATGAAGTGCAATCCTCTATTAAAAGCTTAGACAGAATCAACAGTGCAAAAGATAAGTGATGCAAATCGAGGTAGATGGAAGGACAGATTTATAAATGATACTTTTAGTAGAGAAGAGGCTGGAGTTATTTGCAGTATTCCCCTAAGCAGATTGGGAGCTGAAGACAAAGTTGATTTGGGGTCACACAAAAAGGGACTTTCTATATTAAAAGTGCCTATCATCTGGAGCATACAAGAATTAGACTTCTCAGAGATGGAATCTGATTGGGGACCTAAAAGTCCAAGGGATAGAGAAGCCTTTTATATGGAGGGCTGAAAATGATTTACTTCCAACCAGGCAAAACCTCTTCAAGAAACATTTCAAAGATACCCCCTTATGTCCAATTTTTGAAAGCGAAGTGGAATCAACTGTCAATGATCTTTGGAGTTGTCCAATCTTTTTCTTCCCGACCAACAGCAACTGCTTCACGACTGATAGATAATGCCTATCAGGAAATGAAATAGACCCAAACAAAAAAAAAATCTTCCAAAGGTTTCATAAAAGAGGCTAGCAACACTTTATTAATAAGTGAAGTACAATCTCTGATTTCACATAAAAAGGATCTTTTAACTTTGGCTCCCAACTTTATGCAAAGAGAAGAAGATATAATTACAAAGTGGGGCAGATCATGTCTATATGAAAATCATTAAAAATTGCAACAAACTTTACACGCTTCTATCGAAGGCATTCATTCTCAGACTCTTTTGAAAGAGGTTCTTAATCCTACATCATACATTTCAAAATGATGATTTATGGAGCAACTTCTACTGCCTTAGCTTCAAGAAAAACACGTTTGAGACCCAGGAAAAAGGATCCAAAATGGAATTTTGTTAAAAAAAAGCTTTAGGAAAAAGAATAATCCTGCTAGTTAAGGATGATCTACCGCAGGTCCTGCTTGCTCTTGCTTTTTTTCATCTTTGCCTTAAACCTTGACTTGACAATGAGCGTCTGTACTGTATTTGCAAAGTTCACAACAGCCATTGCAACGAAAAGGATCCCACAAAAAAATACCTGCCAACAGATTTCCATCACTAAATACTACTTCAGCACATGCAACAAAGTAATTTTCTCAGTTTTTCTTTTCAATTTCATTTAATTACTATCAAGACGGGAAGATTTCGAAACCAATTACCTGCCATTCAGAAACAACCCCATTGAATGCAGTCCTGAGCAACAGTAGCCCCACATACGCCTCAAATCCCTAAATAAAGTAAACATACACACAATTGCAACAAATAAACACGTTAGGATGCTAACTTATCTAATTTCGTACAACAAAGATGAAAATTTCTTCAGAATGTTGTAAACACGCAGGAAACCATGTTCATTGTTCATCTTGACGTCTCTTTTTAAGCACAAATTCGAATTGGTGCTTACCCCCCCACCCCTACCAAAATGCCCAAAACACAGATGCAGACAAGCACATGGAAAGAGGGAGAAAAAGGATTCAGTTGTCCCAGCTTCAGCTGACAAGACTTTTAGGTCCCCAAAACAAGTCTTCTCACTGCAGCTGGGTATAGGTCATGCTGTATGTTTTTTTATAATATATAGGTGGGTATAGGTCATGCTGTATGTTAGAGTTTCACTTAGCAAATATCACATAATGCCAAGAAAATAAAAAAACAAAAGACATTTTTCATCAACACGAATGATTGACATGACTGTTCCAGCAAACTATAGATTCCAATGATTGGTATGATTCAATGTTCAACTAGCTCAAATGGAAGACACCTGCAATCCACTTGAGATTTTAATTATCAATTCACAACAATGCATGTCATGCAAAACACATCAAGGTGTGAAAAATAAGTGGGTACATCAGGTTACGGGGTAAATTCCTCTTCAAATGAATAATGCTAGAAACGTGCTTTGTTGCCTCAACACTTAATGGGACTTCATACTCTTGATCGATCTGGACTACCCTCTCTTAGGAAATGATTATTTGATTGTATTTCCTTCGCTTATTTCTTAATAATAGTTTGAACTTTTGTGTAAGGTATTATTCTGCTGCAAGTGAGGGTATTTAAATAAAATTGGGCTTCAACCTTTGTGTAAATCACCTGTAAAATAAAAAGTATGGGACACAAGAGCAACAGTTGGCCATCCACGCCGGCTGTCTCCCCCCAGACAACATCCATCCTCTTAGCCTGAAAATAACAGTAAAACAAAGATTGAAACCATATATTTTCACATATATATTGGATTTGAAGGCATTCCCAACACCAATAAATCACTCTATCTTTGATCTGTAATTAAAATAAAGATAAAATGGAGAATGAGTAAGACAGGCATATGTTTAGATGCAGAGACAATTTGGAATTGCACCTTTCCCAATGCAATACGAGTGTAAAGTCTTTGGCGTTGATATCTATTTTGTAAAAGCATCGCAACTCCTTGCATCATAGCCCATTGTAGGAAAAGTTGAACCCCTCTCTGCACAAAATTTTATTAAAAATTATGTACAGAGCAAATATTATAGTTAGCACTTAAGCAAACAAGAATAACCTGCTTTTGTGCACAATTTGGTTGTCCTTTAATCTCCCACGTGAGACTAACGAGGGCCATAACCATAGCACAGTAGTGATGGTATATCCACCTGTAAAATCAAGCAGATAGCTTATAAACATTCAGGGGCTTTGCAACACAGCCAAAACAAAGGTGAAGCATTAAGGATGACAACGCTGATAAGCTAGAACTCTATGCCATGTAATTAGAGTTTGACTAAATTATCATGTTGGTTTTTCTTTTCAATTAAGTATAGCAAATTTTATAAGAAACAGGAGAAGCCCTACTAAGAGGAAGCACACAAGGAAAGCCCCTAAATTTGAAGAAACACCATGTGAGCTCTAAAAGCTCCAGGCATTCACAACACCAAGAATAAAAGTCAGCGGAAATAAGCAAGACATCAAATTAAAAAAGATCTCAGGAAAAGAAACTTCAGGCTGTGCATGTTTAATACTTTCAAAAAGTACAATGGAACAGCTTTCACGTCTGAACTCAACTGAGCTCAACTTCAAAGAGAGTTCAGCCATTATGTTTTGAGCCAAAAAACATTGGCTGATGTCAAAGACACTAACTGGTCTGAAGCCCCCTTTTGAGGTTAAGAAAAAAGATACCCACGCTTTCCAACTCCCAACGTTTCACTGCTTTAGAAATCGTGGATTCCAACCAAAATATTTTGGCATAAGCCAAAACTTTGACATTATAAATTCGAACATTCTTTACCAAGACTAACTTGAGATAACCAACACATAAAGGAAAACATGCATGTGCCGAGTAATGGAGTAGGCCTGATAGCCACACACAAAGCTTCTTCATCCTAAACACTGAAGATACACAAAACAAAGTGAAGTTTGTTTAGAAAACTCCTCAATTAACCCCTTTGATTCAAGCCTTTGAGGTCCAGACTTTGTATGAGGGCCTCAAAACTTGTCAAATTTCTGAAAGTTGAGTCAATTAATCTAAAATTAGAGCCATGCACGGGATGGCTAACTTTCTCAAAGGTACAGCTTACCTCCTGCACCATTTACACCACAATGAACACAATTGAACAGCTTTATTGTCTGAACTCAGCCTAATTCAAAGTTATATAGAGCTTAATCCATTAATTCTTGAGCCAAAAGTTCTGAGGAAGTATCCAAAATCCAAACAACATGCCAAAACCAAAATCAGACCATCCCAACATCGAACCAACATAATGGAAACACATCCAAACCTCTCCTCAACCCTTTTCGAATGCTAAACCCCATGTGAACTTTCACCTTGTCAGATTTTTTTCACACCAAGTCAGGGCAATGGCAATGGCTACTAGGGATCTTACTTCTAATGTCACCCCCACCATCCTCCCTCCCAATGGAAGATCCACACCACACATAATAGCATCCTGTATTGTAATTTGCGGTCACTTTATATCCATTTACTTACTAGATGCAGCATATCAACAGACAGCACAGATTTTTCCTTCAACCTTCATCGTGGGGACCACACCTAGTTAAATCTCCTGGCAGAAGCCAACATGCGAAAGATTTGAACAAGCTCCACAATGAATAGCTCGAAATAACCAAGACAGAAGAATATTTTTTATTTTTTAGTAAGTGAGACAGTTTTATTAAAAGCACAATTGAGCAACCGTAGTACACAGTGTATAGAAGAGAGGTGCTTGGCTAGGATATCAGATCCGGATGATTGGAAAAAGGCCAGATATAATCCGACCCAACACCCAGACATAAAGAGTCTTCTCACAATCTTCAAAGTTCCAAGCATTACACTCCTTTCACATGCAGCACATTACACAAAAAGGAATAATCCATCAATCTTCCAGCAATCATTGACCTACATTCTAACCTCTTCAGCAAGCTAATGACTCCTAATACCCTTTGGGGCATCACCCATTCACCAAAACAATGAAAAACCCAAAACCATGCTATTCTAGCCACCTCAAAATGCAGCAAGAGACGATATATTATTTCTCCACTCCTCTTGTACATACAGCATCAATCCATCACTAAGATTCTCCTCCTCAAATCATCTGTAGTTAAGAGTTCTCCCTAATGCAGCTGGCCCAAGGGAAAAAAAACACTTGTGATGGAATTTTCTTCAGCCAAATGCTTTTCCAAGCAAAATGGGTACCCACGGGTGACAGTGCAAGATCAAAACTTTTACCTCAAAACTTCCATTTTTGGTCGAAACCCAAGAGATCCTATCCTCATCAACACCTCTTATCCTAATAGATTACAAAAGGTTGATAAATTACTTGTCCTTTTGCTTTTGTAGATTGTAAGAGAATCCTTCACACCAGACAACTTAGATTACTAAGCTAGATGCTTCATGGCTTGATGATTTTCTTGTGTGGATGTCTCCGAAGGCATTTGGATGCTGCTGAAAGTTTGCAAATGGGTGTTACCCCTGATGATCAGGTCACGACCCATCATTCCTTTAGCTTATACTTTTTTCTAGCATTATTTTGAAATTTTAAGGCAAACTTTTTCTAAATAGATGCATTTTCCTACCAAGTGATTGCTTTAGATCAGGCTCACTCACATCTATGACATTAGACTTTGATCCACAAATCCCTCCCTCCCTTGTTTTCTTGGTGTTCATGAGTAAACACTAGCAATCAGTGTCATTTCATGTTGATGTTCATTGTTAGGTGTTACGTGATTAGAAGAAAGTTTTCTTGGCAGAGGGGAAACTCTCAGTAGCAAGCATCAATGAGAGGAGCAGAGGTGTTGTCCATTTAGTTTCTCTGGAAAAAACTAGCACGTTTGGCTATTGTCGTGCATGGAAATCCTCTTTAAGGGGGAAGGAGTAGAATAGTTGTCAAAAGATACTTGACTCTTGCAGAGTAGGGAGGTGGTGGTCAGAGGGGTTCCAATAGGGTGGGAGTTCATGTTCGCGAGTCACGTTTGTGTCGTTTCAACTCATGAGTATCAAAATATATGAGTCAACCTGAACATGACCCGTTTAATTAAACGGGCCAGAATCTAAAATCCTAACACGACCCATATAAAGAACAAGTGACAGGACATGATCCGCTTAACCAGTGTAATAATTAACTTTTATTGGGCTAACTTGGACACGACCCATTTAACCCATGTCAACCTATTTCTCATAAATGGGTTGAGCTGACCCGTGTGTTTGTTTTTTAACCCAATTAATATAAATTCAAAAATGATACAAGGATAACAATATGAATCACTCAAAATTAATTCACAAACCACATCTGGGCATATATTCCAAAAGGACTAGTCAGTAGTATAATTGACCCCCATAAATTCATTATAAAAATCACATTAATTTCTCTTTTCCAATAACGTGGGATCTCATTCACCACCTATACTCATTATGGTGTAACACAATCTCTCCCTTATATTCTCAATGTCCTCGTCGAGCCATTCTATCATAGATGACACGACTCAAGTCCCACACGTCTGCATGAAATTAACTCTAGTGCCATTTGTAATAGCTAAATGAAGCCTCAAGCCACATCTAGATCCATACCCTAAAAAGACTAATCGATGGTACAATTGGAGCACCCATAGAATTATTATAAAGAGTAAGCACTTCTCCCTCATATGCAATGTGGGATTTTGTTCACCACCTATACATAATACGGAGGATCACAATCATGGTTGTGCAACAAAAATCTGTGCTGAAAGGGTGTGAACTGTGTCCAAAACTCAAAAATCCATGTAGGGGCAGAGTAGTCAATCTCAATGCAAGCAGGTCTAAGGGATTAGGTGGAGTACAATATGAAGAAAAGAAGCGTATAGGATTTAAAAACACCATCTGATCATTTCAGTAAAGTAGCTTCCTAGAGACCTGGCAACATACAATGCTCTCTGCAAAGAATTAAGTGGAGAAGAAAAGGGAGCAGGTCGAAAGTATTTTTGCAGTTGAAAGTATTTTTAAAAATCTGTAAATGCGCCAGGTGCTACTCATGTCAAAAATGAAAGGCTAGTTGGCCTCATTGAGTAAATGAGTCATGTACCTGATCCCCAGCCCATCAATACAAAAGACCCGCTTGTTGGCTATGGTTAGCAATCCCAAGTGGGTTTTCTTTCGTTGGTGCCTGGTGGTGGGCTTAAGTAACTCAAAGGACAAATGGCTGCTAGTTTGCAAAGCCTGTCAGGCCATATTTTAAAAAGACCAGGCCCAACCCAGTCACAAACTATTTAGCAGTAGTAGGCCTGAAAACAGCATGTAAAACTTAAAACTCAAAACTCAAAATTCAAAAAACCAAAGTGAGCAAATTAAGGGACGATGATGGTTAGTTTGCTCCCAAACTATCTCATTCAGCCACTTTGATTCATGCTTTGAGTTTCCGACTAAGCTTTTAAGCCTCTCTATACTTGAAAGGTAGCTAAAAGCTGACTATATCAATCCAAATCAACTTTGGGATTGGATGAACTCAAAACTGTCAGCCTGTTATGACAGTATCAAATGATTTAAGCCAAGCATTGGCCATGAATCAATATGCACGAAACAAACAAAATCAGTGGCAACCCCTTCATAACACATTCAGGATGTGATGGAATGAAGAAAAAAAACTATTTCATGTCAGACTTGAGACGAGAGATCATAGTGGGACAAGAGGGGACAGAAAACTTGGGAAAGTGCATGAAGTAAGAGATTTTACCCTCTAGTCCTCCAAACCAAAAATACAAATAAGAAAGAAAAAATTTTTAATAACAAGAGCAATTTTATTATTAATGTCAAGTGCATGGCTTTCAGTGGTGGATAAAGAAAAAATGAAAAACAAAAGCAGCTTCTCAAGAGAATACAGCCTCCTGCTGAAAAGTCTAGGCGGATTGATCGAGTATCTCAAATATAAAACATGCTGACGGCTCCCCCCAAGACATACAGACTAACCTGAATCCTGACCCAAATGGAGGCATTGCACTGAAAATGAAAGAAATAAGCACATTTTTGCGTGTTTTGGGGGGAGGGGGGTTGTTGATTCACCAAGACATAAATCAAAGACCTCACTACACAACAAGGCCCCTAATCATGTTTGGTGGGCCATTAGTCCCAAATGACCACCCATATTATATATCACATACTTAAACCACCACCCCACCCCCCCCCCCCCCTTTTTTCTCTCTACAAAAAGAAAAATCAGACAACCAGCAAACCTGATTTTAAATACAGGCATCACATTTGCAAAAAGAGACTAATTTTTCAAATGGGGTAAGAACCAAGACAAATCAAAGATCACACTCGTCAAGTAATAGTCTACATTTGTGAAGTATGATTTCCAAAAGCTTAAATTTTTGAGGACCTGGGCTAACTACTTGTCAAGCCTACAACTAGCTAACAACTTAAGCTAAAACCAGAAATACATTCAATCACTTGAGCATAAATGTTCTTATCTCAATTTTTGATAACACATTGATTTTAACATATCTTTTTATAAGTCAACCCATGTCAAGCATCATCAGTTCTACCAACAACATCACAGGATTGGCCTACAGAAGCAAACATTTAGGTTGTGTTTGGGTTTGGATCACTCCACTACTATTCAATATTTTATCATTACTTTTCACCTACTTTTCACTACTTTTTACTACTATTCACTCCTATTCAATATTTGATCATTACTTTTTCACTATTCACATTTTTGAGATCACCCACTAAGGTTACCTTAGCCTGGTACCTACAACATTAGAGGTTACCCAATCAATTTAATGGACTACGTCTCAACAAAACAAACAGCACACTTAAACCAGATTACATGTCTGTACCATAACTATAAATCTGTATAAAAACCCCTATGATAGGAAACTACCACAATAGGTTTGGCCCATCTGCCTTCCTTTTGTCACTAGAATTTGGATTTGCAATGTTAAACCATCACAACCTTCCCTTTGTCACTAGAATTTGGATTCACAAGGTTCTACCATCACAGCATAGAATTCATAACATAGTTAATATTAAATTCCACACAATACATAACGAAAGTAACATGCATTAACTTTTGCATACACCTCAAAAGAACATAAAACACGAGAAACATGTTTCAAGAGCGGAATGAATATGATAAAAGCAAGCCAATTTTTAAGGAAAATCTCAAGGGCAGGAAAATCTGTAGGCATATTTACCATGGACGAATATCACTTCCGTTCACTCTCAAAATATTTTCTCGCAGTGCCAAACCAGTGTAGAGGAACAAAAGCCAAGCCTGACAAAGTATGGTCCATTTTAAATCACAAACGGATCTTCAAAACCAGACGTGGACAATTTTTCAGGAGATACCTGGTACAGCTGAACAGGAAATGCTGGCAGGCACCCATCCCAAATCCAAGATCTTAGAATAAGTAGAACTGATGGGAAAAGGAGAAACAGAAGGGCGGTTCTATCCTGAACCAAAGAGAGAAAAAGAGAAATTTATGCGAGTTAAGCTTCTTCAAGAGTCACACAAAAGTACAGTTACCATATGTTCAGATTCGAGCTAAATTAAAAGTGCAGAAGAAAGATAATAGAAAAGTTTGATAGGACTCCAACAAGCAGTAGGATAAGTTTTATCTGTATAAACGTGAACTCGAGCTCTGCTGGAATAGATCAATCACATGATGATGGATGAAAAGAAAATAAGATTACGTTCTTTTGGAATATCGTACCTTGAAAGAGGAGAAGGATTTATCATGCAAACATATTTTAAACATAAGAAAAATACATGATGCATATAAGAATAAACAAGAAATGAGACTCGGGAGATAGATAGAAGCAATACTCTGTAACTGTTGTACTCTTCTTTAACCTTCAACTGAACGTCTTTACGAGAGGCACGCACATTAATTGGACCCAGAAACATCCTCAGAAACCCGCCTGCCCTCATACCACATCAGAACAAAGAATCAAAATAGGATAGAAATTAACAGACTTGCACTGAATTCACACTCCTAGTAACAAAAATATAATATAGGGAGAAAAAGAGAACAAAATGGGTAAAGCACCCTGAGTTTTGCCAGGAAGGAAGGAAGCGGCGTCTCCATCAACCATGATACATCTCGCTCTCTCCAATTCTTCTTGGAGCTGTTCAGATAGGGCAATAAATAAATAAATAAATAGTTTCAATCGAATCAAAGATTAAAAACTCGAACAATAAAATTTAAAACCAATCCAAGACGAATCCGATCCAATTGAACGGTGAGACATGCAGAGGCGCGAGACAAAGAGGAGTAAAAGAATTGCCTTGTCGGCTAACTTAGGATCGATAAGGTTATGGGAGAGCAGAGAACGTTGCAACGAACAGAGGCGGCGGATGGAAGAGTCGAGGGAAAGTGCTCGGTGACGAAGATTTTGCTCATCGGAGGAGCTCTTGGAAATGAAAGACGAGGCCGAATCTTGGAGATCCTTCGCCTGCTCCACCACTCTCCCGACTTCTTCCTCTACATTCTTCGCCGAATCCTCCAACGCAGCCTTCGAGTCCGCCATCTCTCTCTCTCTTCTCAGCCCAACCCAATTATTTTCTCTTACGTATTCAAACAATTCACAAAAACCACACCACACGGCATCAGAAAAGGAAGGAAGCAAAGAAAATCTTCCTGACTTTTTCAGCTTCTACCCACTTGCTTTTCTCAGAGTTGTGCCTTCGTTTTCTCTTGGGGAACTGAAAGCTTGGACTGAGGTGGAGAATCAGAATACAATACCCACCACCGCTTTGCTCACAATGTAATAGTAGATTTGTGTGCGTAGACAAAGCCAAGCCAAACCAACCCCCCTACCCCTTTCTTTTCTTTTACTTCTCTTCCTTAAATATGAAACATTTTTCAGACTTTTCCTTTTTTATTTTAATATATATGTAAATGGGAACTTCAACAACATGCTCTCTTTTTGATGGTCCAATGTATTGATTATTGAGGCAATATTACATTAAATTTTCATGTAAGTTTATATTTTGTGTAATATCTATCTTTCTCTAAACTTGAAAAGAAGATCAAAAAAATTTCTATTCTATTGATTATTCTATTTAGATTTAGAGATAGTTTTGACTTATTTCATCTCATCTAATCATTATAATTTTTTTTTAATTTTCACATAATATAAAAAAATATAAATTTCCAAATTCTCATCTCAATTCAGACAACTTTTTTGCATTAATAATGTAAAAAAAAGTGAAAATGTGATGGACCTCAACAAAAACCTGTAATAATTATCACAATGGTGCAAGTAAAATAGAGAAAATTAGGAATGGGGTGGCAAAATGCTAGAGGGAAATTATGCTCATTACATTCATGAATAACTTTGATGGATAACAAACATAGAGAACCCCTACTTCCTTTGCCGCTAGTAAAGGAGTAGCTTGACTCATGTCTCTATGGAGGAATAAGATAGATTGATATAAAGAACTCGACCAGTTAAAAATTATCTAACATATCAGGCACAAGAGAATTGTATTCAATATGTGAGGTTTATGCATCAACAATGTTGAGATGTGGTGATTCCAAAGAGAAGAAGGGAGGAGAGAAAATGAGAGGAAATCATCATAAAAACTCATATATAGAGTTGTAATCAAGCCGAGTTTGAGTGAGTAATGCTCGGGCAAATTCGCCTTAATTATTCAGGAGTTGAATTTGAGCTTGAATCAATGTCTAGTAGAACCTTTTTGTGCTCGAATTTGATTAGAGTTAGGCATTTTTATGTTTAGAAGCAACTTGAAACTTGACTAAAAATCAAATAATTAAACATTTGGCCCAACTCAACTTGTTTATCATTTTTCAGATAAAGTTCTAAATTTTAAAAAATAGAATAAAAAATAAAAGGAAAATAAGAGAATATTCTTATTCACAGTATACAATTAGATAAAAGTTTGTTCTTACAACACTAATCATTTATAACTATTCACAACTACAATTAAATGGTTACTTGGCTCTTATCTTACTATAATCATTTGTACTTGTATAAGATATTAGTACATTGATAATATTTATACAATTATACTTATAAATAGTGAACTATATGTATCACAATATATATATATATATATGTCATACATATATTACATATGTATTCATCATAATTGCTACATGTACCACATATATAGTGAGATAGTAAAATACATATTAATGAGATGTGTTTTCTTACAATAATATATTTGTGAGTTAATATATGAGCCAACTAACGAGTTGGTATGGAAAGAAAGTGTTGGGAGAAAATTTGGTCTTAAGGCCTAAGGGCCTTACGCTATCCCACTTTGACCACTAGTACAGGATGGAGGTTAGAACTAACCATTACTCTCTTGTTAAAGGTTTAATATATCAATTTTGAATAATATTAAATTCAATTTTAGAGTGCATAAGTTCTGTATATTCTTTTTTTTTTTTAAATATGGGATATATCGGTCCACCAATAGAAAAAAAAAATTAGTATTTTTTATATGACTCGCAGATTTACCAATTTTGTTTTTCAAAAGAAGTGTCCGGAATTAATATAAATGTCTTTTATCATCAATTTTTTAATACCCAAAACTCTTAATTAATATTGCATCAATTTACTTACATTCTTTATTAATATTGTACCAACCATATTTGGAGGTTGTTGAGATGCGATCCCCTTTATTTGGTGTTATTCTTATTTTAATAATACCATATTGAAAATGCTAAAGTCATTACTCATAACTTTATATTCCTGTTTCTGACTGGGTTTTTTTATTTAATATTTTAGTATTTAATGATGTTGTAAATTTTAAAAATAATAATAATAATAATAATAATAATAAACACTGGAGGAGATCCCCTCGTATGGATGTAGAACTACCCATACCATATTTACACCTTGATTAAGAAATGGCGGCTATGGCATTAAGTCCCTTATTCATGAGTATGGTAGATAACCGGAACCGGAATCGTAAGCGAATCCTTTTCACTCGTTCGCATATTCCCCTTTTGAACAAGTCCACAAACTTTACCAACCTTGAAGTCACCCAAAGCAAAGTCGATAAACATTATCTCCTAAAATCACAGAACAAAAGAAAAATTGTTACAGTTTCATGATAGAAAAAGCCCTTGGAATCCAATAAAGAACTGCAGAAAATGATGGAGATTTCCACTACCACTCATTTCTTGTGGATGGAATTCCTTTGTATGTCAGTGGATCTTGAAATATATTAAGAAAAAGTGAAAAAACAAAAAAAAAAATGAATAATGCCATGCCATCTAAAACAAGTTTCAAAAGTTATTCGAGATTTATTTTATATAAAAATAATTTATCATGTCAAATTATGTTATTTAATGATTGTTTTTTTTTTAACAATATCTTTTTACAGGTAAATCAAGAATTTTGTTTTAAAGGTGGAGAGTCTGCTAAATACATTCCCTTTAGAAAGTAATTGCCAATGTGATACCTGTTTACTTACCTCGTTACCAAGTTAGGCTTCAATAGTAGGAGGGGGGGTAGTTGTCTCCGTATCAGAGTAGGTTGAGTTGGCGTTGGGGATGCAATATGGAGAGAAAGATTGATTGCCCCGTTTAGATATAAAAAGAAACGATTTTATCAAATCTGGTTATTACAAATTTTTTAAATTTTTTATACAAAATATAATGAATAATTTTATTTTCTTCAATTTTAAAATAATAATAATATTTAATTTAATTTTTAACTTTCATTAAAAATTACTCATCCAAAAACATTTCCAACCAAATTCTCATAACTCTAACACCCTTATAATATAAGGAGTGTTTTGGAGTTTTACCCCAAAACATTCCTACATTTGGTATCCTATTTTGAGGGTAACCGATGAGAGGGGCTACAATAGCCCCCCATCTTTGAGGAGCTATTGTAGCCTCCATCTTAGAAGAGCTACTGTAGCCCCTAATCTCATTCTAGTCATCATGTACGCGATATTCGGTTCCTCTCTTCTCATTCTCTTTTGACGCTGCACCTTCTCCTTCTTCGTTAGGATTGAAGCACTCCGGCACCTTCTCCTTCGACCCCTTTTCTGTTGCCAATTGAAATTCCTCCATTGACCCCGCCAGTAAGTTCCTCTTCTACCTTTGCGCACGATTTCATCTCTCTCTCTCCCCCCTTCTCTCTCTCTCAATTTCACTATTTTCGTGGTTATTTTTGTTGATTTCTCTTGCAAAATTATGCTTTTCTTCCACTTAGGATTTGATCCTCTCCATTATTTTCGCCGATTTAAGACTCCTATTGTGATGTTTGGTGGCTAGGCTAGGGTTTTCACTTAGCGTGATAGTTATTTTCGTGGTTATTTCTGTTTATTTTTCTTACAAAATATCCCTATTTTCGACTTAGGATTTGATGCTCTTAACCATTGAGATGGATACCGTGGATTTCTTATGGCATTTGATGGCTATTGAAATCATTGTTGTTGCTTTGTAATGCTTTCTGTTCTTGGTATTTTCGTGGCATCTCATTTAGTATTGTGAACCCTTTGATGCTGGTGTATTGCCGTGTAGATTGTTTGGGGTTTTTGCATCCCCTTTGATTGTTCTTGGTGGAGGACGTTTGAGGCACCGAATGAAGTGCTCTAAATTGTTCTTAGTTCTGTTATACCCATGTTATTACTGCTACCTTGTTCAATTAATCTTTTTAAGGCATTGGTTGATGTATTGTCATGGCATTGCTTGGGGTTGTGATGTTACCTTGAACTCTTTGATCATTGTATCCTTGCTTTTTGCATCTTATTTCATGTTCT
Organism: Platycarya longipes; assembly: GCA_036559045.1. Taxonomy (NCBI): domain Eukaryota; kingdom Viridiplantae; phylum Streptophyta; class Magnoliopsida; order Fagales; family Juglandaceae; genus Platycarya; species Platycarya longipes. The sequence continues at coordinate 17,068,118 of CM071799.1, read as the reverse complement.
TAGTCCTATTATACTTTTGTTATTGCTGACTTGTTCTTAGTATTTTTTTTAACTTGAACCTTTAGTGTATTATCGTGAGGAATTGCTTGAGGGTTGTGATGCAAACTTGAACCCTCAAGCAATTGTTGTATCCTTGTTTTTGCATCTCATTTCTATTTGTAATTTGTTGGGTAATCATTGCTTGAAGTTGTGATGTTAACTTGAACCCTTTGTGTTCTTGGTATTTTTTGAACTTGGAAATTGCACTACAGTCATAGTAGTGTTTGAAGGTTGTAATGTTAACTTGATGAGTTTGATTGTTGTACCCATGTTATCTGATTGCGGTTAGGATCTGCATGTTTATCTAAACATCTCTACAGTCAGTAACCCTATTTGTTATGTCTCGAAGATGTGATCTATTGTTTGCTTGTTAAGAATGATTTGTTAGTAGTTAAAGTACATATATGATAAGTGGGATAATCATTTACAGTGATTAGGCCAAAGGTCCATTAATTACGGTGGAGTAATCCGTCAACCCCAGATAGCCACTACTCAGCAACTGGGGTTGACGATTTGCAACCGTTTATGCATGCCTCTGGCCTTCGCAGGCTATGCTTTTAGAAAAACCTACCTAAATCTCGATTATTTAATCACACACGTTTATAAGTTGGATAAATTCTCGTCCCTCTAGTGGTAGTACAACCACATCCGCATACCGAAGAAATATTCCTAGCATCGAATACCCAGTATGCTACTGTGGCATTAAAGCATGCTAACGCACCGCATATACTAAGGTGAATGTGGAACGAAGATTTCTTGGTTGCTAAAACTATGACGTAATGAAATCTATCTCTTAAACATGTTCAATATATTTCAGATGTTTAGGGAATTAAATTCGATGTTGCTATATCAAACTGATTTTTTTTCTTCACTGTCAACCGTGTAAGTTGGATAGTCATGCGGATTTTTTTGTTGGTATAACCCAGACATTCTAGAGTATGCAAAGAAGATGATGATCCGACTAAAAATCGACCTTCAAAAGATACAAGTCTCACTAAAAGTCAAGACGAGTAGGCTTAGATTAGAACTTGATGCAGAGAGATGTAAACGCAAAATGGAATAATCTAGTTTTATTATTATTATTTCAATGTCTAGACTAGTAATAGTTGTAATGTATTTTGGTAAATTTTAACCAAGGACTTTGTTATAATTATGATTTATTTAAATTTTATTTTCTTTCTTTGTTAGTATTTTATTAAATTTCTCCTAACTCAAAAAGGAAAAAAAATTACAGGAAAAAACTTCAATTTAATATATTATTTTATAATGGCATCCCATGTATTCTTAAGTTCGGATATCGTAGTAATAAATAATTATATTTAATTTGTTGAGTTTATTTGAAGTTGAAAATATTAAAAACAAGAAAAGGTTAAAATAGTAAGAAGTTGGAAATAGAAATGGAGGTGAGACAATAAAATAATAAAGAAATAATGGTAAAATATTTTTTTTTTATAAACGAGGAAAAGAATAGGGAAAGGGGTGTAGAAAGTTTTTTAAAAATAAGTAAAATTTAGAAAAAATTTATAGAAAATGAGATTTTAAGTTAAAATTTGAGGAATAAGATAGGAAATGGGCCGGAGATGCTCTAATCTCACTGTCCAAATGAGTCCAACATGTGTCTAAATTTCTCTCTTGCTCGTTCTAGACTCTAAAATTCGGATACAACTTTCAGAAATCTCAATCTATGGGGAGCAGTGGAGAATGGGAAATTGGCTGTTTGCGTGCTAAATTAATAGCATGAATGCCAACTCGGTAAGATACTGAATTCCCAGGTTTAATAGTAGTGGGAGGTGAAAAGCAATTAATTATAAAAACTATTCAAGCAAGACAAGCAGTGGTTTTGTGCAAGCTGAAGAGGAAGTGTGGAACTCTAAAATGAGTCAAAGGCTCAATATCCTTTGCTCTATATTCTAAAGACCAATTACCTCGTTCCTACACATTTCAACTTGTAATATACTGCTCTCAGTTCGCAATATTGGAACCCCAAAGCCCATTCCACCATACTAAAGACAAGATCGTAATAACATGCACCTGGAAGAAGATGACTCCTATGATGAAAAGAATACAAAGGAAATATACTTATCTCCAATTACATGATGGGTAAGCAAAACTAACTTCTTTTTTTTTTTTAAATAGAACAGTATGCTGGCAAAATTCAAGTAAACCTAGTAATTCTCAAAGGAGAAAACAAGTCACAGAATAACGAGAGAGGCAGGGGGGAGGAGGGACTAGCTTTGTTTTTTAGTAGCTTCACCGGTCCAGTAGCTTTTGACAGCAACTAGGATTTTCTCGGGATTGAAGGGTCCGCTTTCGTGGTCCATAATCCGGCTCTTCCATCTCATCCCCTCAGTTATACCCTGAATCTTCAGGAGAACCTCTACTGTATCCCTAAATATAACTGTCCCTTCCGGCCTCAGGATCCTATCCATTTCTATTAGAATGTAGGCGATGTCGCACCTTCCATACAGAAACACAAATTCAACAACGATATTTTTAAATTACAATGCCAAAGATCATTGAGCATAGAGTGTGGAATTGTACATGTCGGTATGTAAAAATTTTACCTGTCTTGATATATGCTGAACAAACCGCCTGCATGAATGAGATCGTATGTTCTTGGATACGTTGAGAATGCCTCGCACCAATCCTGGTATGTCCCTATGAAACCACGCTCATATATCACACCAAGAGTGTCCTGGTTTGAATTGACAGGAACCACATTCATAACCCACACAGGGTACTTCATCAAGGCTGCAGCAAATCCACCAAGGTTGGCATTCATGTCCATTATGTTCCTGTATCGTCCCTTAGATAGGGGAATGATCCCATTATAATGTGTCACCCTGTCTTTCCATAATTCATTGTCCTCGCGAAATTTCTCAGTAGTAATGCCTGGAATTGAACCACTAATAATTCTTGGAGGGATGGCATATGCGCGCTGGGGCCACTTCTCTATTGTTCCACCAGCAACTTCATCTGAGTTGCTTACCTCTGGTAGTGGGGTTATGCAAGTTTCCAAATTTCTGTACCTTTTCAGCACAAACAATGCAAATGGAAATGAAGTCAACCAGTAAGCACGATAGTTTTTGTGTTATCAAAGTAATGAATGATAGCATGAAAGATGCTGTGGGAGTACCAAGCGGTGTCTGGATTGTCAGACTGGCAAATGTGTGGCGTTTTATAAACCTTCCTACTCTTAATGCATTCAATGTGGTTGATGGGCTTTTGCCAAATTGCAAGATCACGATTTTCAGTAACTTTCTTCCAGCACAGGCGCTTGGCAACATCCTCGATTGAATCTTGCTCTTGTTTCAAATCTTCTTGAGTTCTTTCCCATCCTTTCCAGTGTTTCTTCCAGTTGATAGGAGGGCCAGAAAGAATCCAGTAACCACCAGGCCTTAGAACTCTGTCCACTTCAATTAGATACATACCATCTGCAAAAATCAAAAGATCCGAGACAAATATGTATCATTCTTACTACAAGGGTAATGATGATGTTTGATTAGTCATACTCTTTTGCAATTTGTAATTGGCGGGGATGAAGGATAATTTGTTTTACTCATTGCCTGATTGTTTAAGTAGTAAATTGACAAGATGCATGAACTCTTACCATATTTCTGCCAGGGAATCAAGCAACGGGAACAATGAGCCATATCAAATGCCCTTGCTGGGTAAGGAAGCCTCTGTGAAGCCATGATGCCAATCATGGCAGGGACTCCCCGCTCCAACGCAAACTGGACCTGAGCTTCGTGTGTGTCCCTTGGTGCAAAAGACATTGCCAGTATATCCCTCCTCAGCAGGTAAGCACCCCAACTTGCTACCTTAATACCAACAGCCAAGACAAGGCATAGGGGCAAACATGTTAGCAAATTGCATGCCGTCTAACATACATTTGAAAGTCACAATTTACAAACATGTTAGCAAAGACAGGTAGCTTAAATATCTGGCATGGTGTGGAAGTCCTTGGCCAATGTGGAGATGCCATCCACCATGATGGGCCGTCCCAAGAAGTAAAACTAACTGAATTGAAATATCGAGTACTTACACCACAGCCAGTATCTATTGCAGTTCTGATACTTCCACTTCTGAGAGGAATGAGCTCGTTGATGTCATCAATATATGCATCAGCTCCACGTGGGAACATGGTGCCTCCTCCAGGAAATCTGAAACGGTTACCTTCGACTTGAATCCAATTCTGAATAGCCTTCTCGATGCTGAGCTCTCTATGAGGTATATTGTCATACCAGGCATAGTCTCGGCTCTGAGGCCACTTGAAAGGAGTCTTATATTTTGGTGGAGCAGGTACAAGGCAACGGAGAAGCTCTTCCTTTTTGGGGCAATGACGTTCTCTGTATTTCAACATGTTCCGATCGAATTTCCTTGCCCTCACTGGATCTTGGCAAGGAGTGTACTCACTAAAGGACATATCACAAGGTGGGAACTTCTGGACTCCCACGGATTTGTTGATCTGAACTTGATGATGACTTTGAAAGTCCAATGCAGATGAAGACATCGATGAGGACGGTAGACTGTTGCCTGCTGGAGGTGACCCACTATCACAACCGCCTTTATCGAAGACCTCGGCTCGATTTGTGGGGGAAGAAGTATTCTGCCAAGCCCCAAAAATGTAGGACAAAATGCAGAGCACACTAACCCCTAGGATCCAAGTGAGGCGCTTCCTCTTGGATTCCAGATGGTGAACCTTTGGGGATCCACTGTACTCCTTTCCCATTTTTACTTCTGCAAAAAAAGAGGGAAAAAAATAGAACAAACAAAAAGAATCTCAAGAGAAATTCATTCACTTGTTCACTGTTCTTCAGAAAATAAAGATTTGAAACAGATGAAGCTGCAATGCTACCATGAACTAAGTGTTGCAGGGTTAATAATTCTCTCAAAAATAGGCAACAGGCAGAATATTTCTTTCATAATAACACTCTTGTCACCATACAATTTTTTCTTTTTCTTTTGAAAAGCAAAACCATAAATGAAGAAAGGAATCGATTGGTGAGTTAAATCACAAAAAGAACGAAAATCACAAGCTCATTTCACGTTCTACCACCTTCATAATAAAGGGAAAAAGAGAAATCAAGAGAAAAGAAGAAGACGCTTCAGGAATATGGAGGCCAAAAAGCAGAGGAAACAGCAACAGGTATAGTCAGTGAGGGAAGAACTAATAATGCAAGGCAGCCCAAAAACCCACTATCAAGATTTCACAGAGAAATTAAGTCGAAAACGCAAAAGGAGTGGGAAAATAACAGTTCAAAACATTAAAGACTAGAACTTTAAAGACAAAATTAACATAAATGTCAAGCAACATCAGATCCCACTACCAACTAAGCTGCTGAAGAGGGTAAAGAACTGAAAACATTACGAAGGTAAAAAAATATAAAAATGAACCCTAATAACAAAGGAAAGCAAGAACTAAAAAAAAACTCGAAATGTACCTCTTTCCAACGAAAGAAACCAAAACCCAAGAACCAGAAAAAAGGTATGGCCTTCTTCAAACTTTATAAAGCTCTAAACCAGAAATTAACTTTGCATAAACCCTTTTTCATTATGTTCCCAAATTTTCTATTGTTATAAACCCACAAATAAAGTCTCCCTGGATTCGCAGGGAAAGGAAAGCAACAGGAAAGATCCAAGTTGTGGATCTTTAAAACATTAAAGAAGATCAGAGAAGAAGCACACCTGATGGTGGTTATCAGCTAAAGACTCAAGATTCTGCAAGTGAAATGGAATTGTTACGATGCGCAGTACACATGGAACTCCTTGGTATTCGAGTTTTCTCCCTATTTTTCCTTTGGTTTTAAGAGTTATTAATTAACAGCTAAACATTATAAAACTTGAAGAGGAAACATGAACGAAGCTTGGAAGGGGGGGTATAAACGGAGGCAGCCAGCTGCCAGATAGAGAAAAAGAGGGAGAGGCTAAAACTTAAAAAAGGTCAGAGTAATGGGTAAAACTAAAAAGGAAGAAGATGGAAAGCCCCCGCCATTATAGGAAGTGTTAAGAGTGTCAAGCACACATAAATACATATATTTAAAATAAAAAAAACTAAAAAAAAAAAAAAAAAAGTGGGTCAGGGTCAATGTTTTCTATTGATCTACCCTTTTGTCTTTGGGCTTTAAAAATAACGGGACAGATGAAATCATGGATTTAGTCTACAAGACGATATGGCCAACGCCATTGTACTTGTAAAGAGTATTTGAAGGAGAGTGACCAGCCTCATTTTGCTCCCAACCCTCAATTTCTCTTTCTTCCTTGCCATTTCCATCATTTTCTCAATCACGCTTATTATTTCTCTTAGATGATTGGAGTCATATCTCTGATGTGCTTTAACTTATCTATTATTCCAAACACTTGATTCTGTTTATAACCTTTGCCGTATGATATCAGTCATAAGCAAAGGAAAAAAAAAAAAAAACCAAATAACTCTTTAGATTATAATTTTCTCAACCACTTAACAAGAAAATTACAATTAGAATATGTTTAAGATCATTTAATATAATTAAAAATAAAATGTTTTTATTTCTTATTTATCAGTACTTCAAACACACAATTTCTCTTTCTCTTTTGGCCTCCACATCCCAAAAAAAGCCACCGGCTGCAAGAAATATTTTTCATTTTGACATAAATGGAAATGACCTACATTAATTAATCCTCCTAAATATTTCGATCCCTTCATTCTGCATTTGATATTCATAAAAGCTGGCCGGGATACACAGGCGTACAGCAATCGGCACAGCAATATGCAGAATTTCTTACGGAAAATTCAGATACCGGTATATACACTAATCGGCACTTTGTTTCGGATATCCAATTTCTATATTTAAAAAATAAAAAATAAAAAATTAATGGTTTGAATTTTCTGCTTCGGAGTAGAAGATTAAGAAGTATAAGGATCTAGACTTGGTTTTAAGTTTTCATTATATCAACTTTATGGGATAAATAGTGATACAGTGATATATGGCAATATTGAGTATTATATATACATAATCATATCAACCCAAACCCATTATGAAAAATGCCAACGGTACTTTCGATATCACAGTTGTTGAAAGTTGAGTTAGGGTCTAGATGCTAGATTGTAGATACTGAAACCAAAATCGTCTTAGACTCAGCTGTTTTCAACTTTCAAGAGACTTGGCCCAGGCATTTTCCACCGAATGCTACTAAGGGCATCTCCATCCGTGGCATCAAATGCGCCCCAACTCTTAAATTATGAGATGTGTTATGGGGTTTTAACCCATAACACACTTCCATCTGATTTTCTATAATCAAAATTTGATATGTGATGTGAATAGTAGTTCTTTAAATATTATTCATAGTTTTATTTATTATTCATGGATTAAAATACTATTCATAATTTTATTTATTATGTTTTATTGGAAATAGTATTATGATGTGAAATAAAATAGTTGAAAAGTAATAAATAAATAAATTAATATTATTATTATAATAAATAAAAAAAAATATGGAGAATGAGATGTTGGAGATTTTTTGAAAATGATTAAAATTTTAAAAAAAAATGTTAAAGAGTGAGATTTTTTATTACAATTTGAGAAAAATTATAAGAAACTGAATGGTGATGCTCTAAGCTTCCTCTTTCAAAAGAGGTCAAAGCTTGCCTCAAAGTCAATACATACATTTAACGAATCCAATGAAATTTCTTAAACAAGTACCTAAAAAAGCAAGTAGATAGGGACATAGAAAAGGAGGGGGTGGTGACAAACTGACAATGACATGGTGTTTAAGATTTTAGGTTGCGGTAATTTTAAATATTTTGTAAAGAGTAGTGAAGAAATAATTAAAAAAATATTAAATAATAGTTAAAAATAATAAATAACTAAATAAAATAATAAATAATAAATAATAAATAATAATAAAAAATTTTAAAAATACTTAAAAATTCTCCATTAGTCAAATCTCTCCAAATTATACGGGAAAGAGAAAAAAGTTTCTGGCCGTACCTTCCAAACCCCCCAAAATATCCCTTTTTCAGCTCTCAAAAACTAGTTTTTGGCGAAAATACTTGGGGGAATTATTCCTAGCCCCATCCCCCTTTAGGGGAAGAAACCTGAAAGGAATCCTGCAGGATGACCCGCTATTCTATTGACAGACTGATACAAGTAATAACATTTCACGTGAAATTTCTGAGTGGCATACATCTCCTCCTGTTGCTGCAAATTTGGACCCCGCTTTAGGCTGTCCTTTCAGTCCGAAAGGAATGGCAACAAATAAATGCTAGGCCATGAAATTTACCCATAGATTAAAAAAAAAAAAAAAAAGTAAATTGTTAATGAAGTACATCCTTACACTCTGTAATGCCCCGTTTAAATATAAAATAATTTTATTTGATTTCATTTGATTTTTTTATTATAATTTTTTTTAATTTTTATATAATTTAATTTTTTTAATTTCAATATAATCATAATATTAAAAAATAACATTTTAAAAAATATTTTATTCAACTTTTATTTAAAATTATTTTACCTCATCACATTGTTTGAATAAGACCTAAATTTTTATAAAATATATTCGCTTAAAATAATGATTTCAAGATCTCTCTCATCATGTGTTACCCATAACAATAGAAACCCTTTTGGACTAAAAGAGTAATTGAATTGAGAGATTCTCTTTAGCTGAAATTTGTCTTCTTTAATTGCAGTTCCTATAACACAAATTTTTAAGCAAATTTGTATGTTAACAGTTACAGTTACAATTAAGGATAAAAATCCTAAAATAACATGCAACATTCCTCGATCATTAAAAGGATGGGAGCGCCTTTTTAAGCGCATATCTTTTTTCAAAAAGTAGTGCAAGTGTGCCTACACCCACTCGGATGTAGCCTGAGGATGGATCTCGAAGAAGATTAAAAGAAAAAATGATTGTATATATATATTTATATATTTTTATGCATTTTATTAATGTAAATGATCATAGTAGTTATTTTATATTGAATAATAATGCAACAAATCATATTAGTAAAATCCATAAATAATATGCAAAAATGAATATATAATTTTTTTATTTTTTTTTATCTCTTTAAATATTTTTAAGAGATTTATAATATTATTAAAAAACACATCCTCCATCATTAAATTAAAAAATAAATAAATATATATATATATATATATATCTCGGAAGCACGTCGGACAAACTCTCGCAGCTCTTTCAAATTGTGGGATTTGTGACAGTGAAGTAGCGCACAAAGTTCCCGCACGGTGGGACAGTCACCCAGAAAGGACCAAACAAATGCGTCAATAAAGACGGAAAAGCAAAGAAACAGAGATTTGATGTTAATAATTTTAAGTCATGCGTTCGAAGTTGGTGGTCACGCGGGGACTCTCCACATATCCAGTCATACGACGATTTAATCGCATGTTTTGTCGTTTCTTGCCCGTCGGGCCTCTACCTCTCTCTCCAATTTTCTTTTCTAAAAATTTCTTAATATCTCGTACAGAAATAATACCCTTATTATTATTTTACGATCATTTTATAATTATTTTATATTTAATTTTTTATAATTTTTCATTTTATTTAATAATTAAGAATATATATATTAATAAAATTATTTTTTTTAAATCTTTTCTTAATGATTAAAAATGTTAAAAAATACTTTTAAAAAATCAATAAAAAAATAAAAAACTCAATTACACTGAATAGTAAAAAGATTGTAAAAGACGTCGTACCCTTATCATTACTCTATCTCGTAGGTACAGGAGACGAGAGAGAATCCTATGACTCCCATCATCACCCTGTCAGTAGAATACACGTGCAGATATGGTCGCTAGAGAGACATTGACAGTTTTCCATGTTGCCCAGAACATTTCCCAGATGATTAGCATTACTAAACGAAAGGTCAATTTTAATACTAACTATAGGATGATTTTAAACCGAGGGAGTTTACTTTGATTAATGACCACCAGGGATGATGTTCATTACAAATTGAAAATATTTGTTTGGGAGGAGGAGGAGGAGGAGGAGGGGGGGAGGGGGGGGGGGGGGGGGGGGGGGGGGGTGGGGTGGTAAGGTTGTGTTTTCTCATTTTATGGCCACACCATAAGAGGATCAAATTAATTGTCTTATGATAATTTAGAAACAGCAAGAGCCCTTGCCATCTACTCAGATTCAATTCCCATCAAATCGGGTACCTGGGCGGCGTAAGCGAATCTGGCGCCAAAATTCTATCGACATTGTCTTTGAGGCTGCTCGTGGCCGATAATACCTAACTGATGCCTGGACACAACCCTCCTAACCCTTCAATGCTGGCATTATCAGGATCTTCAAATAAGAATCACTGCTCTTCGTTTCATGCAGGGTTCTGTAAGGGTACTAAAGCCATACGGCTGGGAACCGTAAACTGAATTTAAACAAGCAAGCAGGAAAACCGAGAAAGTTACCATATGCTTTTGTCCAATTCGTCAAATTTCAGGACAGTTGAATGATGCTTCCTGTCTTTGTATACTTCAATAAGGGATTGTATTGCTTTGGATATCATCTCTTTCTTTTTGTCCCCAAGAGATTTGTCTTCGATGTCAGACTGGGTACTTGTCTCCCCTAATGATGAGCATAGTTTCTTCAACCACTCCTCAAGAAATGGAGCTTTCTACATGGAAAAAGTTCAGAAGCCAAAAAGTGAGTTTTGTCACGCACAATGAGAAAAAGACCGTAAATCGATGAAAAGCAAAGTGGTCAAGTTCTCCCATTAAAGTTACAGACATACTGGTATTTATTAGATTACTCAATGTCAGAGATGCACCCCATAAACAACCAAATGCAAGCGTGTGAACAAGGCAGATTTTGAAAAATGGCCAATGGATATAGCAAGTTCAGAATGCCACAGGTATCATTTAGTGAACTCTTTTTAACAGGGCCTGAAGTTTTGATTATTTTATACTTTTAACTCATTTAATTAAATATTCCACTTGTTGAACTTACTCGTTGAGAGGAAGTCTGGCCCATAAGTGTAAAGAAATGTAAATAAATAAATAAAGTCAGACTTAAAAAGAAAGAATTAAGTGACATAATGGAACATAAATTTCGACAGCACACTGAGTACTATCCAATTATATAAAATACTTACTTTCACAAGAAAATCTTTCAGAGGTTCATGATCAGTGCTTGAAGCAAGGGTAAGAACGTGCAACATGGTCGAGGTTAACTGTGTGAGGCAAAAAAAAAAAAAAAAAATTAAATAATACACAGACACAAATTGAAGGAAAAAGGCTTACCAAGAAACATAATAGTTTTCCACGATTCAATACATATCTTAGTCAAGCGTGGAATACCATATTTTGTACATGAAGGCTTACTCTTTTTTTTAATGTGCAATATCTGAAAGGAGCACAACGCCTGTAACTTTGAAGATTGTGAGAAAACGTTGCTAGAGTTATAACCTCTATGCTTAAATCTTTGTATGAGTGAACAACAACCCAACCACCCACTTTTCTTTAGATTTTCTGAATTCTTGTTCCTCTCCTCTTCCTTAACTAGGTGTAATCTTACGGATGGCCTCAATATACCTAGGTTGTACCCCTAGTGCTATTTAATAAAATGTGGCATCTGTAATAATAAGAAATATTTCGATTTTTAGCTTTTTTATAGATAATAGTTGGATTCTTAGTTTTTTATCAATCTTTCAAAATGAATGCAGGTGTTTTTTATTCATACTGTAGGACATTGTGACTCATCTTGTTTACAGTTTATGATTGCAGACACCAATACTAATACTTGATACAGCTTATCTGCAGATACATGCAGCAGCACAACGTTTGACAGTAGATAACAGTCCTACTAATAGAGAAATTTTAATTTCCCATGCAATTGAAATAATAAAATGTTCAAACTTCAGATAAAATAGCTTCAGAATGTGTAGATCTACTAACTATTATATCATAAATTGTGGAAGAATGTTTTTCTTATACCAACTAACAACACTTCAAATTTATGTATGTATAATCTTATGAATGTATACCATGCACCATTTGTTATTTTGGAAACTTGTCTGAAACTTTTTATGCACTCTCAACTCAGCCAAGCTGCTATGGATTGGCTATATGAATTCATCTCAGCAATAGAGTGGTGATCAGCGGTTCAGCTCTATATGAGCCACATTGTCAGTTATCCAAATTATACGCACTAAAATATGACTTCATTGTCAATCCACACTACTACCAAATAGGTTGACCCATCATAATATCAATATAAAAGATTTCTTAAATACAAAAGATTCAGGAGCTTGACCTGCTTCTCAAGCACAACCCTATATTTGAAACTTGATGGTGCTGAAATCTGGTCTGAACCTAGATTTTCTATTATATGCTCCAAACCTTGGATGACATCTGGGAAAGATTTCCCATAATCTGCATTAAACAAATGGAGAAAATTTTAAGTAAACTTCCCATCCAAGTAGTTCAATTCAGAAGATGATGGACAAGGTCAAATTGAACAAAACAAGGTCTTTAAAAGGGAATGTTAAATGGAATGTTGTTTTTAAAAGGAATGTTAATGATTGGGAAGTGGAAGATGTTCAAACTCTACTGGTCAATCTCTATAACTCAAAGCTGTTGGTGGATAGAGAGGATAGCATGGTGTGGATTCCTGGTGTAAAGGGACAGTTTTCAGTTTCTTCTTATTATAGAATACTGTCCAGTCATAGTGCTTGTGTATTTCCATGGAAAAATATTTGGAAAGTAGAAGTTCCTTCCAAGGTTGCTTTTTTCTTTTGGGTGGCATCTTTGGGAAAGGTGTTGACTACTGATAACCTTAGAAGGAGATGTATGTTTATCGCAGATTGGTGTGTTATGTGTAAGAGAAATGGGGAGTCAGTTAACCATCTCTTTCTTCACTGTAAAGTGGCAAGATTATTGTCGAATGAGGTGTTGAGCTGGACTGGCTTTCAGTGGGTAATGCCCAAAAAAGTGAAGGAATTATTGGCAGGTTGGAATTGTTATAAGGGCTGAAAGAAGGTGAAAACTGTTTGGAAAATGATTCCTCCTTGTCTTATGTGGTGCATATGGCTCGAAAGAAATGGGCAATGCTTCGAAGACAGAGCGCTCTTAGGGGGATCTTAGGGACTTCTTCTTGAGCACTTTGAGTTTTTGGGTCAAGTCATATGTACTGGTTGATAATTTCCAGATTTTGTTTTAATTCCTTGGGGTTGTTTCTTTTTGTTGTATGGAAGATGTAGGTATTCCTTTTGTATACATCCAGTGTATAGGGCTTATGCTTACTTTTTTTGGAATAAAATCTTTTATTACTTATAAAAAGAAAAAAGGTCTTTGAAAGCAGGAAGTAAAAGAATGTTACCAACCATTACAATTCTTGAGTTACTACTACTACTCAACCACAATCACATGTTTGACCACAAACAATGGAAACAGGGATCAAGCCTACTACTCACCATGTATCGATGCTGGCACAGCCAAAGCTGCAGCAGCTTGTATCCTGATCTTAAAGTTGGAAGAATCACGCAATAAGAGTAGAAGAATACTAAAAACAGATGGAGCCCTGCCAGTATGCAAAATTATATTATATTACAATTGTAATTCAATATTCAAAAGAAAATTAATTACACATTAAGTGGGGGGGTGAGATGTTAACTACAACTGATTTTACCAACAAAAACTTGCAACTTGCCACAGCATTAAGGAACAACAGATATGTAATTGAATGTGCCACTTCAAGGCAAATGGAGGGGATGAGGCAAATGGGGGAGATGAGGGGGAGAACTGTGAAAATAACACATTTTCAATCTGATTAAACTGTTGAATGGGAAGAGAAAAGGGAGGAGGGAATGCAGCGACAGAGACACAAAAACAGAGACAGGCAAACCATCTACCAAGTTGGGACAACTACAAGCACAGATTAAGGCTCTGTTTGGAAACACAACTGTATTCAAGTATTCTTAGATATTCTAAGATATTTCCTTCCCAAACATCACTCAAACACAAAACACTTTCAATTTCAATTCTTCGACTTTTTCATAAAATCATTACCTAATCATTACAACTTCTCCAAACTCTCAAACAAAACATAAAAAATAATACTACTTTTTCAAATTTTATAACAAAAATAATATTAAAAAATTCTATTCAAACAATATTTTAACTTTAAAATATTTTTATTCAACTTTTTCTCTCATTTCCAAAACCCAATAAAACATCTTAACTCAAACCATTTCACTACTATTCACAGGTAACTGAGATATTCTAAGTATCCAAACCGGCCCAAAGGCTGGTCTGCATCGCCACTTTTTCCCCCAATTATTAGCATCTATTGTCATTATAGCATACAACTATTGAGAGGAAAGATAATCAGGAGATATATATCAGTGACACTACCTCAAGAAATAACGTGCCAAACAAGTGAACATGATAAACTAATTTTCTGTAGCATGATTGGGACCCACAAGTTGCCACTTAAATGTACAAAAGTCTCAAATGTTTCGTGTAATATTCTGCCATTCACCTAGTGCACTTGCTTCTGCTCTCTTCATGCAAACTAGTGTAGTCTACTTTGCATGGTGTTATCTATCCCACGTATTCTCAAGATTGAAAACCATTTAATACAACCATGACTTCAAGTGGAAAATGATGAAGAGAGAAGATAATTTTGGTAACCAAAATATCTAAAATGACAATTATGGGAATGAAACCAATGGGACACTTGCACTACCTGGTCCTGGATCCACCAACAAATATTCTCATACACAAATATAGCTAGCACTAAAACCAGGCCCCAATTTGCACTTAAATCTACATTCTCTATTGTTAAATCAGCAATCATCTCAAAAACTTAAACTTAAGGAAAACACTGAACTTGACAATTTTCATCAAAACTCCCTTTACGTGTAAGCCCGGAGTCCCCACAATAAGTGGGGCCGATCACTAGATATTTAACTCAAGTGGGAGGAATAATATGAAGTTGGAGTTGAAACTCAGGATTTCTGCTTTGATATCACGTTAAATAACTAATTTTCTCCAAAATATCAATATAACGGGAAATAATGAATTGCATCATTTAATTAACATCTCAACATTTATACATTCATAAACCGTTCAAGTTCCTATCCCCACATTCAACCATCATGTACAGGTGCATGTAAGTTTCTTACATGCTCAATCAAGAAGTTTTACAACTAGCATGAAACAGGAAATAAGAAACCAAAACCCAGTTGCACACCTAGGCGCAAGAACTTTTATTCATAATAATAGGCATAGCCAAGTACACAAGACATATACATGAGTACACCTAACTAGGTAAATTCACCATCACAGTTTACTCAGCTTATAATTGTGTTTAGCATCAGCATATATGCATATTAGGTTAACATGTAATATAGAGCATAGCTATGGAAACAAACGGCATCTCAATCACGTAATAATTAGCATACCAATCCATGTCTTGCAGTCTTAATGTCTCATTTAGAAATAGGTTGCTCAATGCATGACAAACATTCCACTGAACCTGTAAGAGAAGCAGTCACTAAGAATTTCCCAACGGAATTGTATTAAAAAAAAAAAAAGCATACTTCTCAAGTCCTGTTAGAAAGGTGGTTCGCAAACATAACAACAAAGGATATGATACCTTAACATTCCCAGTTGTGACACATGAGATAAAAGCTTGGACCATTCTATCAAGGCAGCATAAGTCTCCCGCAGAACTTGGACGAAATGAATTTGATGCATTTCCGTGGCTGCCTTTCATATCATTGCTTGATGTGGACTCTTCATTACTGTAAGTATTTATAGATAACCGCATATGGTCCATTGGCTTATCATGAGAACCAGATAAGCATGTATAGTTAACAAATCTTGAGAGATTCCCAAGAGCCCTCACAGCATTTGATTTTATCTGATGGGAAGGGAAAGGAAAGAGCTAATTGAGGAAATGAATGATTTCTACAAATTATAGAACTATTTTTTTTATAAGTAAAAATGTTATATATATCAAAAGGAATAAACAAGTACACTGATTGTATACAAGAAAACACCTATCCCATGAAAAACCCAACAAGCCCAAGAAAATTACCCAAAATAGCTCAAGCCCAAAATACCCATGGAATATAACACACCTCCTCAGCCCTAACCCGTAGTTTCCATAGACTGATAACCACCCAAAACACCCACAAAGGGAACAACTTCAAAATCTCCTCCCTTTTGGCCCCGTTTGGATTCGGAAGTAGGTTGAGCTCATCTCAACTCACTTCCATTTTATCATTATATTTTTATAATTTTTTATACAAAATACAAATTCCTATACACCTTTTGCAAATCCCAAAATAATAATAATATTAAAAAATAAACTAAACTCATCTCAATATATCTCATCTCCGAATCCAAGCAGGGCCTTAGTCTTCTCTCGAATTAAACTATCATAGTTAATTCCCCAAGAAAAACGCTACAGCTCCCTACTATTCTTAAAACTTGATTTGGTATCACATGAGTGGCTCTCCTCAATTGTAGTGAGTAGTGTGTTAAACTGATCTTCAGATCCTCCATGTGAGATTCCCACGATATGCTGAATCTCATTAACCTTTTGCAAAAGCCAATTAGGTGATGATCCAGTTATATTGCTTAGTGGAGGAAGAGATACCAAAGGGACAACAACTTCTCCCGAAATAGATCTCGATGATAACTTCTCATCTCAAGGCACCAATGACAAACCCTCCCCAAAAATGCCACTTGCTCTAAGAACTCTGCACACGCCACATCTGTCATGTTGTTCATCTCCATGTTATGCCCTGAACTTGTCTTAGATCTCTCGGAGCACGAATTGACTAGGCTTAGCCCAGACAAAGCAATCTCAACGACTGGGGTCAGCCCAGGGTAAGCTGGTGACTGGGTCTGTGGCCACCCGAGCACGGAAGCCTCCCCTTGCTAATAGGCAACTCGTTATCAGCAACTGAAATTATCGGTGCCAAGAGGGCTAGGGTTAACCCAAAGGAAGTCGACGACGGGGTCTGTGGCCCCTAAGCTCAGAAGTCTCCCCCTGCAAACAGAAGCCTCTCGCGAACCTTCCTGCACCTTCTCAATGTTCGCTGACAACGGCTTCAGTTTCCCTTTCATTTTTGGGCTTCCACGACCCAAGCCCTTAATTTTTCCTTTTTAAAGCTTTGAAACAGAGCCCTTCTTGTTGGTTATGGACAGAACTCGTGAGCTGCAACCCAAGCCCAGGCCTTTTAATAATTCATTAATCCACTTCTTAACATCCTTTTTGAATATTTTTAGTATATTCTTCACACCCATCACCTCTTTTTAAGTAAAACCAAAGACTTCTACAACTCGCTTTCTTCTACACAACTCTTCTCATAAAACTTGCCGCACCCCTCTCCCTTTTGCATGCCATCGCCCTCCAAAAGTGCCCCTGTCGAACTTCCCTTCATTAATTTTTCATTATTTTTCAGATGAAGGTTGGCACTAACCACCAAGCACAGTCTCAATGCTCCCTACACCGCTCACTGCAACCCTAGAACTATAAAAAATAAAAATAAATATAAAATAATCTATATAGCAGTTTATCGGTAGCTACAATCAAATCCTTTTCAACTTAAAATCGTATTTGCTGGGGACAGAAAATAAGAAGGAAGAAAGAACAACAGACCTGAAAACCAAGCACTAGAGAGAACTCATATAATTTAAATACTGAAAAGTTAGACAAGAAGGCAGATGAGACAAATGTATAATGAAATCGAAGTGTTTATACTATATCCATCTTGTGGCATATGTAGTTTAGAACAGATGCTTTGCATCAATATGTTAGGACAAAGCAATTGTACTTGGGCGACTTCCAAATCTCCCTCCCCTCCCAGGAAAAAAACTCATTTCTCTCCCCATATTGGCTTGAGTTACACTCTATACAATACCCTCGTCTTACTTTCATCCCACTATGATGAAGTAACACCACCAATTAGCCCTTGAATCAACTCTTGTTTAAAACAATAACTCAAAGGCTACAACAGGTCAAGAAAGACAAAAAGGAATATAAATATTACTCATATCCATTCCCACAGAGAGAGCGAGAGAGAGGGAGAGAGAGAGAGATTTGATGCAACCTCAACAAGTACACATAATTGCAAAAGGTGTAAAAGACAAAAAATTACCAATCAAAAACTTTTACCTTGTCTCCATCCTTTGTCAGACGCAAAGCACACTCGGTTAATGATGCAATTGATGGAGAGTCCACATTTGAGTCTATAAGGATAATAACAATTAAAAAAATAAGTGAATTGATACTCCCCCCAAAAAACAAGAGCTTGAGTCACAAATCACTGTTGTAACCTCAAGCCTACCTTTAGACTGCTGTGATGGAAGATCATCAATAGATGAATGGATTGAATCACATATGTTGGCCAAAGCCCAAGAGGCTGTTATCCTTACCTGAAAGCAGTACTTTTTATCAGTAACAGATTTCAAATGTGTTTTCCAAAATATAAATCTAAAAGAAAAATATATATACCGAGATTAAGGGATCACGACTATTAATCTCAACAGCTCGGATAAACTTGTCACGGATCTCTGCACTATATGGTTTAAAGTTTTAGTAAAATAATTACCCATGGTTCTTGAACAAAAGTTGGACAAAAAATCATAAGATTTTAATGCCATCCAACAATATTTCAGAATCACCTCCGAGCAACTTGAGGAAAACATGCGATGACACCAATGGCTCGACAGGCAGCAGACCTAACTGACGGCACCTCATCGCGTATAGAAGCATTAATCTACAAAGATTTTACAATTAAGTCCATAGCCCAAATAGAAAAGAGCATTCTGTTCCATTCATCATAAAACAAAAGGCAAATACAGTTAAGTACATGTCGCATCAAGACTTACTAATGAAGAGAGAATGAAATCTTGTTTTTCCTTTGCAAGAGAGAAGAACACATAGGAAGTTATACCGGCAAAACATGTAACTGATGCACCTCTCACCTTCCAGAAAAAATAAACAGCTTAGTGATACATAACGGTAAATCAAAATGCCCATATTAATAGCTGATGCCACCTTAGTACATTGTTAAGAAACTTCATTCTATGAAAATAACAAGCCCATTGTTTCATCAGATCCAGAGACTTTTTCAGCAGTGTCAATTACACTGTCTCAACATTATAATGGATTCACCTTGCCCAGGCTCTCATCCCCTGTTCAACATTTGTTGATGCCAGATCAAATTATCCACATAGACGTAGATTAGACAGAAGAAAACATAAATCCCATTTTTATAACCTAAAATGAACGAGCACATAAAAGGAGGAGGCAGGTAGAATGATATTTGGAGGAGGTCCTTGTCAAAAACATGCTCAATGGCCTTTGTCCAAGCATCAAAACCATAAAAATATTGTGGTGCCTGATCTTTCTCAGCATAATACTGCATCACATAACCTTGCTCTCAAGGTTCAACATGGATATAAAGCATCAAACAAAACCAACTAGCCATGTAAAGCTTAAAAATGCTGGAAGCAAAAGCATCAAGTTTCATCACTATTATATAATTTCTCCTCTGCAATGTTGAAGGATGCAAGAAATGCTACAAATAGCTCATCATAAAAGGAATATAGGCTTCATTTGATGTGGGACTTTGAAACATAAAAGTGAGAACATAAATACAAATCACATAGGGCACGTCTTTCAGAGCTTGAAAGAATGATCCTGTCTTGTGAAGAATGATCCTGTCTTATGAAGAATAATCCTGTCTTATGTATTGTGGTGTCTTTGGAGAAGAAATGAATGTAGCATCAAGGATTGTGAAAACTGAAAAGTCATTGATGAAACTTTTACCATCATTGTTAAAATGAGATTGCTTTTGAAAAAAGTAACAGCTGTATAAAAATTCACTGGTCTGTCTATGCGAAGCAGAAATATCAACATCTAATCATAGAAATTTAAAGCAAGCAACCGTAACATTTAAACAATTTTTTTTTTATCAGTAAATATGAGCTTTTAAAAAAAATAGGCATAGCCAAATACAACATTCAAACAATTCATTAACCAAAAATATTAATGACATTCAGATGTTCAAAAGATTGATGAGAGAACAAAAAATAAACTAGCATACCATTGCAGAAGTATGCTGCAAAATTAAAGGCATATGCTTCTCAATTGCCTCAGACCACTGCTCAATTCCCGAGTGACATGATTTGGGTTCGTCGTTGTTAAGTTCTGTGCTATCTAGTTCGTAAGATGGGGCTGATGAAACCTTCTTCATCCTTATGCAGTCAGAAGTAAATGGGGTAAGTTTATCATCTGAGAGATCTTCAGTTCCTTTAAACCCAGATAATGCACGGAGACATTCATCCAAAAGCTGAAAATATCAACACAGGCAAGGAGTTCTTGTCATAGAAAATTGAAAACATATTTCAAGCACATCATCCAGAAGAGGCGTTCCACCAAGCGGGAAAATATATCATCTGTATCTCTATCATATTTAAAATGAGAATCATTCAATGGAACTTGAGTTCTACTCAAAATATGCCAGATATCCTCGTAACTTCTAATACTGAGAAGTGCATTCAAACCAGCCAAAACTCATGCATTAAAGTCCCTTGGAAGGAGCTGTAATGGTGAAGACTTGATTACAAGTACTGCAGAGAAGTAAGCTGTAAAAGAAATCATAAAATGCGCAGAGTACACTATTTTTTATAGGTAAAAATATTATTTGATTTTATTTTAAGTAAGAAGATATATTGATATTGAAATAGGCATAGCCCAAGTACACAGGATGTCAGGAAGTATACATGAGACTAAACCTAGTTGGGAACTACAAAAGGAGAAAAAAAAAAATCATGAAATCTGAGACCATTAAAACTAAAGTCTATAACAATGGCCCACATAATCTTCCAGAAAAGACTCCTCCAAAGAGTGCTCTTGATAAATTCCAGCCATTTCTAATACTCTAAAAACTTCCTAGGTAAAAATATTATTGATACAAAATAGGCAAGCACAAGTAGACTAGCATGTAGTACATATAATTGAAGGAGGACATGCTTGCTTTGAGCATTGGTAACGATCTACACAATTTAGGAATCACATGGGGGAAATTTTGAAACTGAATGATCCTTTCTGCCTCTATTTCTTTACAAACACAGACTAAGGCTATTCCTTCTATTTCCTTTGTGTGTGTGTGTGTTTGGGGTGGCTTGGGGGAAAACTTGGCAAGTACATTCTACCTTGACAGCAGCTGTAATGACTTTTTCCCCAATAAACCCAACAGGTTCTCCAGTGTGTCCCTTCCATGGCCTTGAAGGAACTTCAGGAGTTGCTGCCGTCAACATGCCATAAACAATGGTAGAAACTTGTTCCCAAAATGCAAACATGGTGTTTGGGTAATTGTGTGATACAGCTTTAAGTGCCTGCAACCAATAAGGAGAAAATGGCAAGAACAGAGGATGACTAGACGATAAATTGTTAGAACTCAATCAACACAAATTCAATATATTAGCTTTCTTAAGACATTACCTGGAGAGCTTCGAAGCATATATTTGGGCTGGTTAGTTGTTCTGAGTACCGTAATAATGTAAAAAGAACACCTGACTTCTTTTCAGTCTCGGGGAAACCTGAATAAAGGCATCAATTGAGTTCAAAGGTAATTACAAAGAAAACATCAAAGGAATAAATGAAATTTGTCAAATTCATATGAAATCACAAAGCAAAACAAAAACAGCCCATAAATAATAGGCAGTAGCAATGAGAGAGGTCATTTGTACTGGCCACATTTGTAATGTTTCTTTCTTTTTTTTTTATTGGCACCAGGTGTCCAGAAACTACATCCCAACAAATCCCAGGGATGCACAGGCCCTCAGCAAGCGGTTTCCTGCAAATGTACCTCAGGTAATTCAAGGGAAAAATCCCATCAATCCGATAGCTCTTAGAGATTGTTTGCACCCAGTGGAATTCGGAACCTAGGGAGCATACCACCAAACCTAAAACCTTCACCACTTAAGCCAGGATCTCCCAGTTGAAAATAAATAGGCAAAAAAGAAAAAAGAATGAGAATGGCAAATTGGATTACATTTCTACAAAGCAGATGTTAGCATGCTTTTAGGTTCAATGTGGAGAAGGTTGAATAAAAAATCCAAGAGTGGGAAAATGCCTCAATAGGTTATGTTTTGGGAGCAAAACCATATTATTAAGTAACCAAAACAAGATGGGAATTTTTTTTTTATAAGTAAAAACAAGATGGGAATTTTAAAATTCCCAAAACAAGATGGGAATTTTAATTGACATAAGTTTGCAAAATTGTTAAAGAATCGTAAAGGGCACAAAACAAGTGTTGGGGAAAAAAAAGGGTGTTATATAAAGGGCCATGGCCCTTTTTTTTTTATAAGTAATAAAGGGCCATGGCCCTTTCCGGCATGGACATGAGTTTCATGTTTCTACATGGACATGACATGGTAACTCCCAAGTCTAGAAAGAGATACATGGTTATACATAGAAAAATATAACTTTCATATGTGTTTAAGGAAATTATCACACCAAAAATATAAAATTCCTAACATTTGAGCATTGGTTTTTTTTTTTTATCAATAAAAGATAAATTTTATTACTAACAATGAAAAAGGTAGAGCCCTTGTACATAGGAGTATAAACGAACGCCTAATTACATTCTAGGACCAGAAAAGAAAGACAAGAAGTCGTGAACATTATTCCTATTAAAGACAATAGCTGAAAACCACAATAGTAAATTGTAAACAAAGAAATCTTGTAACTCAGTCATTGTGCACTCCTTGTCTTCAAAGCAACGATCATTCCATTCCGACCAAATGCACCACATGATGCACGATGAAATTATCTTCCACACTACCGCCACTTGAGAACACCCTTGTAGCTTCTTCCAACAATCCAACAAATCGAGCACCCTTGCTGGCATTACTCAGGGAACATCTACCCTACAAAAAAATCCCATCCTACAACCCCTTTGCCACCTCACAATGCAAAAGAAGGTGGTCCACTGATTCACCATCTTCTTGCATATGTAACACCAATCCAACACGACACATCCTCTCCTCCTCAAGTTGTCCGTGGTCAAGATCTTCCTATGAGTAGTAGTCTTCACAAAGAAAGAGACTTTCGAAGGCACCCGGGACCTCCAAATACTCTTCCAAAGGAAGGGAGCACTATCATGTGTTGTCAGGATTTTGTAGTAGACCTTAATTGTGCATTTTTTCTTATCATTAGACCGCTACTTCAATTTGTCCCTCTGAGCTGATTGTCTTCCCACAGAATATAAGAAACTGAAGAAATCTCAAACGATGGATAATTCCCAATCATGGAAGTCCCCATTAAAAAGAATGTTCCACTGGTAAGAGCCACAAGAAAAAATCTGTAAGTCTATCACAGAAGCCTCACGATTACCTGCAATACGATAGAGTTGGGAATACTCTATCCAAATCACGCTCGCCACACCACACATCCCATCAAAAGCTGACCCTAGTACCCTCACGAACTACAAAAAGGATATGTTTCTCAAAACAAGGCCACCCCTTTTGTATATACTTCCATAAATACACACCAAAACAAGGCCACCCCTTTAAAACACCACCCCCCCAAGCACTACCATGCCTAGCATCAATAATTGCCTTCCACAAAAACTCCCCCTCCAAATGATATCTCCATAACCATTTCTCCAATAAGGCTTTATTAAACGATTTCAAGTTGCACACTCTCAAGCCCCCGTTCACCATTGGAGAGCAAACAATATTCCAATTGACCAAATTAAAATTTTTTCCCTCACCCAGACCCCCCCATAAGAATGCCCGGAATAGTTTTTCAATCATCTTCATCACCCCTACAAACATAGGAAACAAAGATAGATAATACGTGGGAAGGTCAGTCAACATACCCTTGATGAGAGTAAGTCAACACCCTTTAGATAAATACATCTGCTTCCACCCCGCCAATCTAGTCTCAATCTTCTCCACTATCCCATCCCAAATGGCTCTAGCTTTAAATGTTGCTCCCAATGGAAATCCCAAATATTTCATAGGTAGCGAGGATTCCTTGCAATCCAAAAGACTTGCTAGACGGTTGATGTTTGACACCACACCCACCGCCACCATCTCAGACTTCTCTAGATTCACTTTCAACCCTAATACTACCTCAAAACAAAGTAGTAAAGCTCTAAGCATTTGAATCTGACTAATATCCGCATCACAAAAGAGAAGAGTATCATCTGCAAATAATAAATGTGAGATGGTTGCGTTGCCCACCTGGAAACCAGATAAGCAACCACCCCAACGGCAACCTTCACCATCTGCCCAACCGCCTCCATAACAATAATAAATAGAATGGGAGATAAAGGGTTTCCTTATCTCAAGTCCCGGGAACTGTCAAAAAAACCAGCAGGCGTGCTATTAACAAGAACCGAAAACCGAGCAGTGGAAACACAATATCAAATCCAAGCGATCTACCTATCTCCAAAGCCATACCTCCCAAGCAAGTAGAATAGGAAGTCTCAATTCACATGATCATAGGCCTTTTTCATATCGATCTTGCATAAGATCCCCTGGCACACCCTCCCTCATTCTTTAATCTAAACACTCATTTGCAATGAGAATCAAATCAAGAATTTGTCTTCTTCAAATAAAAGCATTCTGGGACTTGGAAATAATACTCTCCAACACCGGGCTAAATCAGTTAGCAAGCACCTTGAAGATAATCTTATAGACACTACTCACCAGATTGATAGGACAAAATGAGCATTGGTTTGAATAACAAAATGATTAACATTCATATGAAAGCAAGAAGATGAGAATGCTCGAACTCAAGCTCAACAAATTGTTGATGAATAGTGATTCCGATTTCAAGGGAATGGCACCAAACCTAATGAAAATTATGGGGAGTGAAAAGGAAAGTGATGCCACTTGGAAGAATGTGATTTTTCTTTTCTTTTCTTTTTTTATAAGTAAGAATGTGATTTTCCTCAAACTTGGCTTAACAGTGAGTGATACTGCCAATCAGAATACAGTCACACGAAAAGGCAACGCACAATAAAAGACAGCAAAAGCTCTGAAGGATGAAATGAGGAGAAATGAAAGATGCACCCCGGGTTGATAGTTCTAACTAAATAAATAATTGATTGCTTGGCTAGCTGACATGGGCGAGGAGATGAATGCAGCATTCAGGATATCATAAAGCATATCAAAGCCCAGGAGGTAATTATGTGGAAACAATGTTGGAGACACAGAATTCTCTTCGATAGCTACTCACGAAGATGGGTGGATTTTGGATTTAAACGCAGTATGCCAGAGTTTTGAGTTTCTTATTCATTGAAGCTCAGAAGTTCTGCTATAAAGTCTTAAGTCTCTTAAAGATTTGCTTTGTTGAATGAGGAGAGACTGTGTTTAGGCAATTGTGTTACAGAGGTCCCCATCCCAAGGTTTTGGAGGTTATTTTTGAAGAGTTTTGAAGGAGTCCATCAATGTTCACTTTTCCATGAATTTTGATTTACCTACACAAAAATGGAAGTGAATCTAACCTGTGGATGTCTCTTTTAAAAGCATTTCTCTGACATCTAAGGAAGGTGAAGTAGACAGAGCTGCTGTCAAGCAACCAACAGCAGCAGCCTGGTAAAGGATGCAGAAATTTGATAAGACGTTACTGACAGAGAAAGAAGATTTGGGGTTCATAAAATACTTACACAACGCACATGAAGAGACTAACCAGAAGACCAGTCTGATTATTTTTGAAAGAAAACCCTTCATTGATCCTTGCTTGTAGAGAAGTAATAACTGTTGGCAACAACTCTCCAGGCATTCTTGAATATCTGAAGAATAGTCATAAATAAAAACAAAAATCATCTAAGTATGCACATTTTCTCAAAAGAAGAGGCCAAGTACGATCACATTGAAAGTCTCAAACATGCGGCATCAGAGCCTGCAGGTGGGAAATGCCAAATTAGATTCATTGCATGCTATCAACAAGAATTCAGCACCCACCAATACTAGTCCGCTACTCAAAAAAGAAAATTGATATCATATGCTTAATCTTGTCATTAGGCCCACTTATTGTACAAGAAATGAGCCAGGTAGAAGATCCTATTCCTTTTTGTCACTCATATTTCAAATAATGAATTGTAACAACATTCTAAATGTGAAGCAACATTTTCACTGGATCATTATAGGCAAATGAAACCCATGCTCCAAAAGGATATCCAAATCCAACAAGTAGGTGGCATTTTAAACCAAGTCTACCACATTTTGGTATGGATTAGCAACGACATATGTTTTGCACGAATGAGGTTTTGCAAATAAGTTGAGCATCAAAATGGACCATATGAGAAGCAGTGTACTGTGTGCAATAAAAGCAAATTTTAACAAATACGTGATCAAACAGAGGAGAAGAATCATACGGTGTGGATGCTACTAAAAGCGTGAGAATCTTGAATAAGGAGGCCAGCAATCTACTATGAGTTTCAAGCTGGATTAAGTGCAGAATCCCTACGCAGCATGGATTTGGAACATAAGTAATGACCAAGCATGCAAATAGAATAGAAACAACAACAACAAAAATCGAAATAAATAGAAGGTACAGCTTTCACCAACTTAAATGAAGAGTGCAATATTTCAGTACCTGTATGTAGTTGCATTAGTATCTGTCCAAGGGAACTTGAAAGTGCAGTAAAAGATCCAAACTTAGAAGATCCTTTGTATTCTGCTACCTGAAGAAAAATGGAAGATGGCCCGTCCAAAATGACTGCCAGAGCTGAGGCAGAAGCAATCCGAGCCTAGCCAGCAAAACCGCATGTGTGAGTGTGTTAGCTAGGGGCACCACTTAAGTAGAATCATAATCTAACTCACATAAAACGTATTTTTGAGGTGAAGTCTTGTTTCAATGAGTTTCGTCCCTTCAATTGGCCATTCATTTCCTTAGATGTGTATTTGGAGAAACTATGCACCGTAGAAGGTTGCTTTTTTTGTTTAGTTGGCAGCGTTTGGAAATATCCCAATGATAATCTGAGAAAGAGGAACAGTGTAGTTTTTGGCATACCATGTGTAAGCAAAATGGGGAAGCATTGATCATATTTTGCTACGTTGTGAATTGGCTAGGGAGTTGTGGGTGGCGATCTTTAGCACTTTCAGGATTAAAGTGGGTTATGGCCCAAGTGGAGTTGTTGGCATGTTGGCAGAATCTCTATGGAGGCCATAGAATTCAGATGTTTGTAAGATGGTCTCCCCACACTTAATGTGGTGTACTTGGCAAAAACGCAATGCTCAAACTTTCAAAGGCCAAGAAAGGATGGTGTCAAAGTTAAAAGCCACAATCTTCAGCACCCTCTATGTTTGGATGGCTGTTCACCACAACTTTGTATCTCTGAGTTTTCTAGAAACCATGAAGCCGAAAGTAATTTCATGGAATGTGAGGGGGTTGCATGATCTTAATAAGCGACTCAAGTGCGAAATTTACTTAGACAATGGAATGGGAATATTATTTGTTTATAAGAGAAAGTTGGAAACGATTAAAAGCTAACTAGTTCATAGCTTATGGAGAGGGCAACATGTTGGGTAGTCTTACTTGCCAACTAAAGGTGTTTCTGGGAGTGTTCTAATTATGTTTGATACCAAGGTGGTGGAAAGGGTAGAGGATTGTATTGGTGACTTCATCGTTGCATGTTCATTCATGAACCTCGAGGATGGCTTTAAATGGGCCTTTGCTGGAGTTTATGGTCCCAACCTTGATTCGGAGAGAAGGCTATTGTAAGATGAATTGGCTGGCCTTCTAACTTGGTGGGAGTTACCAAGTTGTATCAGGGGTGATTTTAACATAACTCACTTCCCAAATGAAAGGTCGGATATACCACACATCTCTCCAACTATAAGGGAGTTTTCTGATTTCATTGCAGAACAGGAACTTATGGACATTCCTTTAATGGAAGGCACATTCACCTAGTCTAACGACCGATAACTCCCTTCTTGGTTGAGGATCGACAGATTTTTGGTAACTCCTGAATGGGAGTCACATTTCTCAAATGTAGCGCAAAAAAAATTACCTCGTCCATGCTCTAATCACTTCCCTATCATGTTAAATTGTGGAGGGCTCCAAAGGGGTAGAGGGTATTTTAAATTCAAGAATATGTGACTTAAAACTAAAGGTTTTGTAGACAGGGTTCGACTATGGTGGACTTCTTACAACTTCGAAGGTCATCCTAGTTTCATCTTGGCAAAAAAGCTGAAAGCCTTAAAGCAAAACTTGAAGCAATGGAATGAACAAGTATTTTCCCAACAGAGACGCTCTCTTGTGGCAATTCGTAAAAACCAGGTAATCGCTGATCTTGAAAGAGTAGCTTTGTTGGAAGAGATATCGTGGACACAAAAATGGAGGGCGCTTTGGCTTAAGGAGGGGGATAAGCATACGAAATTCTTCCATAGGATGGCCAATTCTCACAGGAGAAACAATTCTATTGATTCTTTAATAGTAGATGGGGAAATGTCAACGGACCAGATGGCTATCAAAAACCACTTGGAACAATATTTTCAACATTTGTTTACTGAAGAGCATAATTGGCGACCAAAGGTGGATGGTTTAACTTTTTCTACAATAGATCAACATACTACAGATTAGTTAAAGAGGCCATTTACAAAGGAGGAAGTGCGCAAAGTAATCAGAGATATGGCTAGTGATAAGCCTCCTGGCCCAGACGGATTCACTATGAGCTTCTTTCAATCATGTTGGGAGGTGATTAAGGATGATCTTATGCTAGCCTTTCATGATTTTCACACTAATGCTAGATTTGAGAAGAGCATTAATGCTACCTTTTTAGCACTCATCCCAAAAAAAAAGGGATCAACGGATATTAGAGATTACCGTCCCATTAGCATGGTGAATGACGTGTATAAGATTATCTCCAAAGTGCTAGCCAACCGATTGAGCTCAGTGATGGAAAAGCTTATTTCGAGACCACAAAACGCATTTGTAGAAGGTAAACAAATTCTAAATTCGGTCCTCATTGCAAATGAAATTTTGGACGAATATCTCAAATATAGAGAACCCAGTTTGCTTTGTAAATTAGACATGAAGAAAACTTATAACCATGTAAAAACCATGTAAATTGGCATTTCTTATTGGACCTCGTCTCAAGATGCGGCTTTGGGGGGAAATGGCAGAAATGGGTAGAATTTTGCATTTCTTCAGTCCGTTTCTCCATCTTAGTTAACGGTTCGCCGGTAGGTTTCTACAAGTCCTCTTGTGGTTTGAGACAAGGAGATCCTCTGTCTCCTCTACTTTTCTTGTTTTTTATGGAAGCACTTAACAAGATGATTGAGGGCTTGGTGTTCGCAGGATTACTCCAGGCTTTTCGGTGGGGAATGGTGATCTTAACATTTTTCACTTATTATTTGCAAATACCACTCTTATTTTTTGTGGAGCACATCTTGGACACATTCAAGCCTTGTGGGGGCTTCTTCTTTGCTTCGAAACTGTATCAACTCTGAGAGTCAACCTTTCAAAGTCTACATTAGTTCCAGTGGGGGTTGTCCTTGAAGCTAAGAATTTTGCTACACTCCTAGGATGTAGGGTATCCACCTTACCCCTCACATAACTTAGTTTACCTTTGAGAGTCTCCTTCAAATCTGAAAGGATTTGAAATTGTGTGATCGATAAGGTAGGGCGCAAATTGGCTTCGTGAAAGAGGTTATATTTATCTAAAGGTAGTAGGTTGACTTTGATTAAGGGTACTCTCTCAAACCTACCCACCTATTTTCTATCTTTGTTCCCACTTCCTGCTAAAGTAGCTAATCGCATTAAGAAGCTACAAAAGGATTTCCTGTGGAGGGAAATGGGGGAAGAGTTCAAATTTCATTTGGTTAATTGGCCAACGGTGTATACTCCAATTTTCGGGGGAGGCTTGAGATTTCGACACTTGGTGAAATTCAATCAAGCTCTTATGAGTAAATGGTTATGGAAGTACCAAAACGAAAGAGAGGCGCTTTGGAAGTCGATGATAGACTCAAAATATGGAGAGTCTTGGGGAGGTTGGTGTTCGAATGAGGTTCAAGGCACACATGGGATGGGGTTGTGGAAGTTTATTAGGAGTCATTGGGAGACTTTTAGAGGACACGAATATTTGTGGTGGGGAATGGTTCTCGGGTCAGCTTTTGGTATGATAAATGGTGTGGTGGTAACAATAGCCTCAAAGACACTTTCCCCGCTATTTTTGATCTCACTAGGGAGAAGGATGCAGCTATTGCAGATGTTGTGGTTCTTTCTAATAGCCCCCCTCAATGGAATATTGTCTTCATGAGGGCGGCCCAAGATTGGGAGGTGGAGAGCATTCTGGAGTTCTTTGCGACACTGTATTCTTTTAGTATCCCAGGGAGCTCTAGGGATAAGCTTCTTTGGAGTCATTATAAGAAAAGGTTTTTTCTCAATTACCTCATTCTACAAGGTCATATCTAGTCCTGGCTTGGCCATGTTTTCATGAAAGAGTATTTGGAAGACAAAAGCTCCTTCAAGAGCGACTTTTTTCATGTGGACAGTAGCACTAAACAAGATCATGACTACAGACAATCTGAGGAAACGCTGAGTAATTGTGAGAGACTGGTGTTGTATGTGCAAAAAGTATGAAAAATCAGTAAATCACTAACTACTTCACTGTAAAGTGACCAGAAACATGTGGGATGATTTTTTCTCAATGCTCGAGTTATCTTGGGTCATGCCGCTCTACTTGGCGGACTTCCTAGCAAGCTGGCAAGGCCTCCAAGGTAACCCACATGTGGCATCCATTAGGCGTATGGTTCCTATCTATATGTGTTGGTGTATTTGGCGTAAGAGAATCGCAAGGACCTTCGAAGATTATGAGAGAACTTTGAAGGCACTTATAATTTTCTTCCACAAGTCTTTGCTTTTATGGGTGGGAACCATTCCTTGTAACGAGCTTAATGTTCATGAATTTCTTATTTCGATTGTAACCTCTAGCTAATCCTCATGTATACTACATGTGTACCTGGGCTTTAGCCTTTTTCTATTAATTAAATTCCTTTGATTACCTATCAAAAAAAAAAAGTTTTCTAGACTTCAAAGACTTTTGCTCTTTTTCATCTTCTTGTTAGTTGGGCATTGCCTTTTTATACTGTGTACTTGGGTTGCCCCCTTTTGTGATTTTAATCAGATGCATTAATTATAAAAAGAAATAATATAATTCCTAAAAGATCTACAAATCTGCAAATAATAGAAAAGGAAGCTTTAGCATAATATTGCAATTTACAAAGAAATTCAGTCAATAGTGGGGGCCTAGTTCTAATTACATGACCAAAGAAAAAACAACGAGGTGTTTGCATATGAACAAAATAACAATACCTTTAAATAAGGATCAAATATCAAGCAAGTCATCAAAGTTGCTTCAAACTTCCTGTAAATAAGAAAGTAGCAATGAGGTGGAGGGTTGAGAACTTGAGGGTAGAAGAATAAAATAAACAGGTCAACAAAGCTAGGAGTAGAACCAAGGCTTCACCTCGGTTGTAATACATCGCTGGTTGGCAAAAGCAGCGTCCACTGGGTAGTAAATGATTTGGAATCAGCTTGACAGAGATCCTTCCCATCAATGGTAAAAGTTTAAATTATTAATGGATTACAAAAATAGCTTTGACCAGAGGCAATGATAAAGAAACTATAAAGAAGCTAAGCTAACCGGCACAGCCAAAACTTTTCTGTTTTGTGATAGGTAGTAATAAAATATATATTTTGATTGGTAAAAGATGCATTGTTTAAAAGATCCTGCCGAGGGTAGTAATAAAAATATCAAAGGCAGCGAACACACAAATGGGACATCTAGAAATCAAGCAATAGATACAAATGAACTTAAAAAGAAGAAGAAGAGGAGGAACAAGCAATAAAAAAGAAAGAGAACCACTCCAGAAGGGTTGACATGAGTACATCCACATGTTACCATTCTCATAAGAAGAGGATGCTCTAAGGAATTAAACCTGAATACGTGCATGGCAGCTAGAGACTCTTATCTTCACAACAGACAAATTTTTTTTTTGACACGTTCTTCACAACAGACAATTTCTTCATTTAAAATAGGTTTATAGGATACAGGAAAAACAAAGCTATATTGAAACCACCACACGAGTGCCATTCCAGGTGCAATGGACACCTTAAGCAACCTTAACCAATTCCCATCATACTTAATCTAAGAATTTAATAACACATTTAATACATCAACCAGTTTAGTGACACATATGGATATGGGATATTATGCATTATTTTAAGCATCACCTCTCCTCCAAAAGATGTATAGGGAAAAAAAAAACAAATAACAAATACGAAAAACAAGATGCCAAAGTGAATAGCACAAGCATCAGAAGAAGGACAGGAATAAAAAAAAATTATGTTGTAAGCTCACCTGAATACAAACAATGGCAGCTACTCTGATCTTAGCTTTCTGAACAGTCTCAGTGTCTTGAACAAATCCATCACTGTCACTGTAATCTGAATCCGATGACATGAAATTAACCAAAGATGATTCGCAATCTGATGAACTTTGAGGATTCCAAGATTTCTTCGGCTTCATATGTGAAATTTCCTTTTTACGCAAATGTGGAGGCCTATACGGACCAGGTTCTACTCTTTTAGGTTCTTCCAAACTTGTCTTATTCAATCCATGGAGTTCCTTCTGCTGATGACCAACATCTGGATATGTAAGTTGTGTTCTGCTATTAAGGCCATAGGTAAAGAACATTCTTAATGCTGCTACAAAACTTGCCACCTGGAAAGAAAAATCACAGAGCTAGAGTTTGTAAAACAGAATGGCAGCAGACAGGTTCTTCACTTTGATCTAAAATCCCTAGACACAAAGATACTGACTTACATGGTCAGAAAGGGGATATTTAGGATCCATAAGAACCAAATGCAGACAGTGCAGGAGAGATGCATAAAACCTGCAGAGCAGAAGTACCACCACTAACTGCTACATGAGAAGGAATAACCTGGGGGATTTTTTTCTGTTTTTCCTTTCCTGGGACTAAATTATGGAGAGGAGGAATACCTGGACATGACACTGTCTTCCACAAGCAAGCTCTTAGATGCCAGGAAATCCATCACTTTCCTAAGAATCTATCAATATAGATTACCCTAATTAGCATTTATACACGTATATATCACCAAATAGACAAAGAAAGTATATCCACCTCAATCAATGATCTCCAGACATCAACTGGAATGGATGGCCCATATCTTAAGACAGTTTCACCAAGCATAGCAAAAGCAAGAGTCTGGAGCTCCCATAAACTGCTGTATCTGGGTACTCTCCTTCCTATTTCAGCAGCAAATCTTTGGTTTGTGATTGAACGAGATGACTTAATGAACTCTGCATGAGAGCTCACAATGACACGGACAAGGAATTTCACCAGTTGGGTATCGTCATATGGTGAAATTTTGTTATGATGAACAGTGATAAGACGTCTGAGTCGGGAAAAAGGGAAGTTAGACCATCACTGTTACAACACATTTTATGTGGTATGAATCGTATGATAGTGCAATTAGAAACCGTTGCAACTGCTACTTGCAACTGAGGTCATAAGTAAGTGAATCAGAAAGGGAAGTGAACAGAGGTCATAATAAAGAGAAGCTTGAAAAGAAAAGACGCCTAATTAACGGTGCAACTATTATTGCATAAAGTCAAACTGGCCAAAAATGAGGAAGAGCAACTCGCAGGACTACTTCAAAGACAAAGGCAGACTAACCTTATGGTCTCCAAGCAATCCACGATAGGTGTAATTGCAGCAGCATTTGCGGAAGAATCAGCGGTAGCCATAGGAGCAGCTTTGTCAAGAAGATAATCAAGCATCGTTGCAAAAGAGTCGAGCATGAGATTCCAGGAAGATGAATTTATCTCAAAGTTAACACGATGACATAAATCACGAATCTGAAGCAAACGTAAAAGAACATATCATGTAAAATAAGAACTAACAACCGAGGGAACAGAGAGTTCGAAGAGAAGAAGTGCCGAGAAAATACCATTTGTGATGTATGAGACAACGTAGCGGTCATATCTTGCGGCCCGAGACAACTATTGGCAACCAATTCCAGCAGGAAAAAGAC
This sequence comes from Platycarya longipes, assembly GCA_036559045.1. Lineage (NCBI taxonomy): Eukaryota > Viridiplantae > Streptophyta > Magnoliopsida > Fagales > Juglandaceae > Platycarya > Platycarya longipes. The sequence goes on along the minus strand of CM071799.1, from coordinate 17,034,041 downwards.
GTCGGATGCAACCTACACCAATCGTAGATCATATATTCATATTCATAGATATAAAATGGAAATCCTTGTTCAATGTGAATTTCCTTTGTTATTGCAATACGCAATGACGGAGAGAAAATGAAATGGGGGAGAAAAGTAAACCTCGTGAGGAGGAAGTTCCGGGGCGGTAGAGACGAGAGAATGAGAATGGGAGAAGACAAGATGCTGAAGGAGTTGGGGAATGGAAGAGGAAGAGGAAGCGCCGGCTACATTGGCGGGACGAGGACTTGTTAGGGTTTCGTCCCTCAGTGTCAGAAACGCAGTCCTCCATGACCTGATCGCTGCCGACGCCGAAGACGATGACGCCATTCATAACCGGAGCAAAGACAGAACTACCGAATAGTAAAGAACACCATTCGCGACATCTACCTACGATCTCGGTTCCTTCGTTCCAACCCAAAAACCAGTTTTGAAACGTATTACCAAACAAACGTGGCCTAAGCCTAAGGGTTTTTTTTGTTTTTTTTAAATCATAACATAATAAAATTGCTTTAGCCAAATTCGACAAAAGTAAATTTATACTTTTTTATTTTTTAAAAGAAATTATTTCATCAAAACATATTGGATGAATAACTGCATACATGAAGGAAGATTCTCCATGTCCATACTTATATCTAAGATAAATATAGCACTTTGAACTAAGTGTATGTTTAGAATTATAGTAAAAAATATTGCTTTTAATTTAAAACTTACAGCAGTCCTAACCGACTCGTTATTTTTTTTTGAAAATACATACTTAAAAATACACTTTTTTTTTTATTTTATCTATCCATTTTTACATTTGATCATCTATTAGCCGCTATATTTTTCTTCTATATCTTTTAAAATATTTATATTTTATGCTAATATTATTTATTTCAAAAATTAAAAAAAAATTTGGAAGTCTCCAACGCCGAAACTTATATTTCCGACGTTGGATCTGTGCGTGGAAGACAACCGCCAACTTACCGAAACTCAAATTTTAGGAGGTTGGTCGCTGGCATAAGAAGCTCCCGATGAAGGGGCAGGCGGTGTGGCTAATAAAGGCCAATGGTGGGTCGAATGATCTTCACAAACATCGAAACCCAATTCGGACGGCAGAGTTGCGCGTGGGGGACAACCAGTCCGTTACAGGTGCTGGGATCGTTGGGGGTTGGTCGTCGGCGTCGTCTAATGCTGTGATAGAGACCTCGGTCTTGTCCCGATCACCTGAATGGTCCTCCTTGCGTGGTTTGTTCCCTCCAACGACCGAGTTAGACTCCAATGCTTGGTAAGGGAAATATGGATGAGGGAAAGGGTTAAGTGAGATTAGGATTTAGTGGAGCTAGGGTGAAATGTGAGGTTAATGGGATAGGCAATGTGCAAAGTGATGCATGGCAATGGGTACTTTTGGTGGTTTCGGCTAGGCTTGATTGTGTTTAGGCAAAATGGTGTTTGTTTAGGGTTTGAGGTGGCCGAACATGGATTATGGCATGCTAGGGTTTTTGGCACATGCAATTAGAGTTAGGAATATAGAGTTTTGAGTGGTTTTGGATAAGTCCTAAAAAGTAGGAACATGGCTTATAGGGTTTTGAAGTGGGCGGCAATGTGGCTATGGTGTTGGCCGAATGTGGCTTGATGATGGGGTTGATTTTGATTGGTTCTCTTCTTCACTTGATGACCAATCAAATAAGAGTATGAGGTGGCAATTAAATGAGGTGGCAACGAGATTTCGGCTAGGGTGAATGGATGATAGCCGAAATTGAGAAATTGTAGGAGTTTGGATTTGGTTTGAATTTGACTTATTTTGAATTCAAATCCAAATGGTGGCCGGTCTTGCTAGGGTGAGGGGGGCACGAAATTGGTTTATTTTGAATGAGGGATGAGGTGGATTTAAGTGAGGAAATATAGGAGTGGATGGGGTTAGGTGGCCGGCTAGGGTAAAGGGCAAAGTTTAAGCTAGGGTTTCATGCACTTGGCCTTGTGGTGTGGGTAGGGTTTTGGGGCTTTTGCCGTGGCTGCTAGGGGGCAAAAGGAATACCAAAATAATCAATTGAACAACCAAATGATGATTGAACAAAAAACCATAGAAGAACAAGGCAACTCCTTCAAGGCACCAAGGGGTTTCGGCACTTTCTTCTTCCTTCAACACTTCTCTCTTCTTCAATCACTCACACACACTCAACACTCACTTGAGCAATCCGAATCTCTCAATGGTGGAGGATTTCGAATTCCTCTATGAACACACACACAAGTTCTCAAATCCACAAGTGGTGTGGATTTGGCCTCACAAACACACAACTTACACAACAAACAAACAAACCACTCAAGAACACAAAAAAAAAAAGAAATCAACCAACAAAAACTCACAAACACCAAAACACTTTTTATGAATAACCTTAACATTTTTATAATTAAACTAAAAAACAAATAAAAGGATAGATGTAGATCACCGATTCACGAATTGCACGATGATCCTCTTCCAAAAGGATTCACGAATTGCACCCTAGGGAAGCCCAAGTGCTAAGCACCGAAATCCAAACCACAATGCTTGTGGCCGGCCTAACTCTTTTCTAAGAGCAAAAGTCTAATTCTCAATTTGTCCAAAGATATCTAAAATGAAACCTAGAAAACCTATTTAAAGAGTCTTACAACTTAGAAACCTCCAATATGTCCCTTATTAAAAATAGCTAATTACTAAAATGTCCAATGCATTAAAATAACAAAATAACATAAAAATAAAAGGGATAGGTGGCACCAATGCATGGTGGCCGTGGGGTGCTAGTGGCCCCAGTTGGGCTTACGTGCTGCTTTATCCACGGTCAGACATATCTCGTGCTATCTCGCTGCATAGCGCCTGGTTGTGCGCGGGGCATAGCTCTATGGCGGCCAACTGATGGTGCTCATGGCAATGTGCCATGCATGGTCCTGGTGGTAGGCACAGGGTCAAGCCACGTCGCTCTGGTGCTGCCCAATCAAGGTGCTCGGGCGGTGGTCCTGCATGGCCTGGGCTAGGTGCCGGGGTGGTGTGCATGCATGGCCCAAGTTGATGGTCTGGGCGCGGGCTGGTGCCGCGCGCTGGATGGCATGCATGGTGTGCATGCCACTAGCCTGCTCTGTAAGGCGCGCTGGATGGCGTGCCTATGAAGACACGCCACTAACCTCGCTAAGTGGGGTTGTGGGGCGCAGTGATGCGCACAGATGCACGCGCACGCGTGCGCGCAGGTGATTGCGCTATGGGGCGCGCCTATGCACACGCCGGCTTGTGCGCATGCATTGTGCATGGCCAGTAGCCTCGCTGGGCACCTGCTGCGTGTCAAGGCCTAAGCCAAGGCATGCCTGCAGGCTAGCCAGGGAACTGTCTTGGCCCTCCAAGGCCTAAGTCAGGGCTTGATCCTGGGCATCTCTTCTAAGGGTTCTGACATGCCCGTGATGCCGAAGGTGTAGCTCTTAACGACCGGCGGTGGGTCGACCCACATCACACGCATCGACAGGCTTGAAGCAACGCAGCACAGTGAAAAAAAATAACAATATAAAATTTTTGAAAGATGAACAATACTTGCGCTACATGTAGGCAAGTACTGTTCATGATTTCATTTTTCTTTCATTTTAGCGAGTCCGTTGAAGCACAGTTTGGTCAATTTTGAGTTAAATTTTACAAGAAAATCGTTTTTAGTGAGTCCATTGGGACTGCTCTTATAGCTTAAAATTTAATATAATAAGCTTTATTACTAAAAATTCATTTATTATTAGGATCTATATAACTAAGCGATTTTTAAAGTTAGTTATGTTAGTTTTTTAAAATATCTAGTTATCTGCATGAGCTTTTTGATAAAAGATCCAATTTGGTATTTTTTGAAAAAACTAATTTTTAGCTTTTCTAACCGCCTAAAACACTTTTGATAAAATTACCAAACATGTCATTTTTTCTTTAAATGTGTTTTTAACTATTTAAAAGCATTTTTTAAGTCTCGAAACGCAATTTCAAACAAGCTCTAAAGCATAAGCTGCTTTGTTAGTGGCTCATCCCACGTGATCGACTAACAACTTTACATAGTTTTGAATTTGCTTCTTGATATTACTGACAATAATTCTTGTTATAGCTCAAGATTCATCCTCCTGGGTTTTGTCTTTAACAATATGTAATGAGTCACCATCAAGCATGATATGACAAGGCCTAAATTAATCCAAAATTGATAGCTTCGAGAGCAATAATAGCTTCTACCAACAGAGGATCAGGAAATTAGGATCAATTCATTATCACAGTTGCATCTACTAATCCATGTTTATCTTGAACAAAGATTCCAACTTCATTTTTTGTAATGGGTCTTATCCATAACAACATCCCAATTTAATCTTGAAAGTGTTTATAGGAGGGGTCCATTTGTTCCATAGATTTGGTAATGCTTGAACTTTCATGGACTATAAGTTTTTTTTTCTTTTTTGGTTTTTAAATAGAGTCATAGACTATAAGGCCTTCATCTCTTGCAAATCTTCTAATGACTGCTTCACCACTGCATTACGATGCTTGAACTCTTTTTAAAAGACAAAAATATTTATTCTCTATTGAATTTTCTGAACACTACAGCTAATTTCTCAATAACTTCTCTTTTTGAATTAGTTCACATGTTTTCTATCAATTCTATAAAAATCTTCTTAGATAGATAACTTTTTTGGATATTTTTGGAACATTGGCCCTAGATATCATGTGATACAAGACAACTCTATAAAGCTTGAGCTACTGATTCCTCCCCCTATATGCAAATGAGACCATTAGGATTTTCCACAACCTTCTTCTTAAACAAATTTGGATTAATAGGAAGTTCTTTTCAGCAAGCTCTCCATGAGAAAATCTTGTCTGCTAGGGAAATGTTTAGCTTCCATATGTCAAACCACACATAGATTCTATAAACACTACTTGATGGCTAACCATTTGAGTGTTCTTTCAAGTCATTCTGAAAATGATAAGCACTTCTTATTGTGAATTTTCCATCTACAAATCTTTTCCAAGTCAGTTCATCAGGGCTATTACAATTTACTGCAACTTTGAGAAATTTCTTTGATAATATAAGCTTCTTATCTAAAAAAGATTTCATCAATTGGAGTTGATCTCCATTGCTTAGTATCAGGATCAATGAGTTATTGCATTTTTGTATTTCCTTCCAACACCTTTATAGCACTATAGATTTTGAATAAGGATGGTTGTGAAAGCCACTTGTCTTTTCAGATATAAACATATTTTTCATTCCCTATTCTCCAAAATTTGCCTTGTTCTAGTAATGATGTAGCAACAATGATATTGCTCCATATGAAAGAAGGTTTACTGCCAACTTTAGCTTGAAAAAAATGTATCATTCGGAAAATATTCCATCTTTAGAACTTGAGATACTAGTGACTGAGGCTACTGTAATAAGCGTCAGCCTCACTTTGCAATCATGGCCAGATTGAAGCTCTCTAGATCTCTAAATGCCAAACCTCTAGCTGATCTCTTTTCCCATTATATTATGTGCTCCATGAAATTCAATGAATTTTCCTTTCTTGATCTTGTTTACCCCACCAATAATTCTACATAATTTGTTGCCCAGATGACTAACACAAGAGGGGGGGTGAATTGAGTTGTATTTAAAAAAAATAACAGTTATAAATCAAATATACAATATAAAAGGTAAACAGAATATAAAGCAGTAAGAAATGTAAAGAGTAGGGTAAGAGAAAGCAAACTCAGTATTTTTACGAGATTCAGCCCCACTGCCTACGTCCTCGCCTCAAGCTACCTCTTAAGGATCCCGAATTCACTAGTCAATCTCCTTTAGGTGGAGATAGAAACCTATTACACTTTTGAGCAGCACCGCTCCAAAGAATCCGTGTAGAACACCCTCTACACTTCCAATCACCTCACACTTGGTGATTTAACTATTCCTCATGTAGAACACTTTCTACACACAGAAGGGTTATACACACCTTTTTACTGATACAAAAATTGATAGTGGGTAGGCTATCAGAAAACACTCCTTAATGAGTGAAATAAGAACAATACAGCACAAACTATATCTCTCAAAATGAACAAGGGTTAAGGCTCAATGCTTAGAGAAGAGAGAATGAAAGCTTTGAATGAATGATGTATGCTCTTGGTGTTGTAAATGTGAAACTCTCAAATGATCTATTTATAGGCATATGAGACTTCATATTCAAATTTAAAAAGATTCACATGTCAAAGACATCATCATTCACTTTTCAAAAATTTCAAATCTAATCTTTTTACTTTTTGCATGTGACAAAAGGAACACACTTTACTTTTCAAAAATTTCAAACCTAATATTTTACTTTTTGCATATGACAAAAGCAGCACACTTTACTTTTCAAAATTTTCAAATAAAGATATCTATCTTTTACATAAGTCAAGAAAAGCATCCATCACTTTTGAAAATATTCAAATAAAACATGCACATGTGAAAGATGACAATCAATCATCTTAATATTTTCAAAGTTCAAACATTTAATCATGTCATGCACATGTGAAAGATGACAATCAATCATCTTAATATTTTTAAAATTCAAACCTTTAATCATGTCATGCACATGTGAAAGATGACAATCAATCATCTTTCAAAATTTTCAAATTTAATTTTCAAAATATTCATGCACATGTGGAAAATGTATTTTAATGCTTTATGATAAAATATTAATTTTGAGCCTTAATCCTAATTTCAAATTTTTAAGAGATTTACAACATTACTCTATGATTTTAATGTGAACTTATTCCCTTCTTGCTCATGCTTGGTTCCTTGATGTGCTTGATTCTATTGTGTGGACAACTTGAGCTTGAGACTCCTTTATTCTTTGAATTCATTTGTTATCATCAAAATCCATGTGTAAATTTATAATTACACGAAACTTGAAACCTTGGGTTCAACAATCTCCCCCTTTTTGATGATGACAAATACTTGATAGAACCTGAAACTTATATTTAATACTTAAGCTCCCCCTGAGAATGTGCGTTAGTTTTTCAAGCAAAAATATAAATATAATTCCAAGCATATATAACAAGTTTAGCAATTTAAACAATGTTAATGTTTTAGTCTAAAACTTCTCTAAAAAAGAATCATAATTAGATCAATAAGATATATTCCTGCAATAACCAATGGACAAATAAAACGCTGCGTTAGTAGAGACTGTAGAGAATTCGGTGCGTAGCCACACGTGTTCGACAAAACCTGGAAAGGCTGGAGGCCTAGTTCTGGCAATTCGGTGCGGAAGAAGATTTTGTAAATAGCTGAATAATTGAAACCATCCGTGCCCGACAAAACCTGCAAAGGCTAGTTATGGAAATTCGGTGCAGAGATTTGATCTGCTTGATGTTGCTGAAAAATGAGATATTATCAAGATTTGTAAGCTTGTCTTGTTCTTATTTCCGTTTCTATAAGAGCAATCCTTAGTTTTATCTATTTCGCATTAAGCTTTCTTCTCATCTTTGCAATTTGCTTGCATTCTCATTCTACAAATTTTCAATGGCTTGTAGATTTCCCTTCAGTGATTCTCTTGATCAAGATTTGAGGTATCCTTCACCTCAGTCTCAATCTATTTCTGCATCTGTCGTGGGTGCCATGAAGCAACAAGAGACTGATTTAGCTAATTAATCAGATCATGACACCATTTACGAGCTTGTGAGTCTCGGAACTCGATACTCATCATCTATCGTTGCGTTTTCTGCTCGGTTGCAGTCCAAAACTCGCGAAATTGAGAAGCTTAGCGAGACTGTTTCTGTACTTCAACGACTTGTTTATGAGTCAAACAAAAAAATAGTAGAGTTAAAGCAACAGAATAAGGATTTGAAATCATTGCTTGCCTCTTCATTTCGATTGTCTAATCCTTTAGACAAGGATGGCATGATGATTTATGATGAGCAAATGCATTTGAATGATGAGGCTAAACGTCTCAAGTTTCTGTAGATCATTTAAGATAATGAAATAAAAGTATCTAGCAGATATTCATGGCATGTATCATTCATATTTCTCTTCTAATCATGCATAGTCTATCTTCTGGTAGGGGTTTTGTGAAAATGTCTGCCAATTGATCATGTGTACTAGTGAATTCTAATACAATATCGCCCTTCTACACATGATCTCTAAGAAAATTATATCTAATTTCAATATGTTTGGTCCGAGAATGTTGTATTGGATTCTTTGAAAGATTTATAGCACTTGTATTATCACATTTGATTGGAATGTGATTATACATAAGTTTAAAATCCTCAAGTTGTTGCTTCATGTAAAGAACTTGAGCACAACAACTACCCGCAACAACATATTCTGCCTCAGCAATAGATAGTGCAACAGAATTTTGTTTTTTACTAAACCAGGAAACTAGTGCATGACCTAAGAAGTGACATGCTCCACTAGTGCTTTTTCGATCTATTTTACAGCCAGCATAATCTGCATCTGTGTAGCTAATTAGATCGAAAGATGTGTGCTTAGGGTACCATAACCCTAAGTTAATTGTACCACTAAGATATCTAAGAATGCGCTTAACTGCAATTAAATGTGATTCTTTTGGAGATGATTGAAAGCGTGCACATAAGCACACACTAAACATAATATCTGGTCTACTGGCTGTCAAATATAATAAGCTACCAATCATACATCGATATACCTTCGAGTCAACTGGTTTACCGGATTCATCTTTATCAAGTTTAGTGGATGGGCTCATTGGTGTTCCAGTTTCCTTAGCACCTTCCATCCCAAACTTTTTCAGTAATTCCTTAATATATTTCGATTGATTGATGAATGTCCCACTTTTTGCTTGCTTAATTTGCAATCCGAGAAAGAATGTAAGCTCTCCCATCATGCTCATTTCAAATTCTTCCTGCATAGTCTTAGCAAAAACTTGACACATATTTTCATTAGTAGCACCGAATATTATATCATCAACATAAATCTGAATCAAAAGAATATCATCATTTTCGTATTTAATGAAAAGAGTTGTATCAATTTTTCCTCTTGAAAAGCCTTTTTCAATCAAGAAACCACTGAGTCTCTCGTACCACGCTCTAGGAGCTTGTTTGAGTCCATATAGTGCTTTTGTGAGTTTAAAAACATGATTTGGAGAAATATGATTTTCAAAACCTGGAGGTTGCTCAACATATACCTCTTCATTTATAAAACCGTTTAAGAAAGCACTTTTAACATCCATTTGAAAAAGTTTGAAATCTTTATAACAAGCATATGCAAGTAGCATTCGAATAGCTTCTAATCTTGCGACTGGTGCATATGTCTCATCATAATCGATTCCTTCTTCTTGATTGAAACATTGGGCTACAAGTCGAGCCTTATTTCTAGTAATGACTCCGGACTCATCTTTCTTGTTTCTAAAAACCCATTTTGTTCCAATAATAGTATGATTTTTGGGTCTAGGAACAAGTGTCCAAACATCATTTCTTTCAAATTGATTAAGCTCTTCTTGCATAGCAAGAATCCAAGATTCATCAAGAAGTGCTTCATCAATATTTTTAGGTTCAATCTGAGATAGAAAAACAGTATGATTGCAAATATTTCTAAGAGATGATCGAGTGCTTACACCTCGTGAAGGTTCTCCCAGAATTTGTTCTACTGGATGATCTTTCACAAATTTTTACTGTTTAGTTGCATCTTGTATTAAATTTTGATGATCTTTCCTGATGTCTCCATATTGGACTTCCTCTATTGTGTTCTCTTTGTTGAGATTGAGACTTTCCGTATTATTTATACCTCCTGTTTCTTCATCAATGGATTTCTTGGAGAGTAGAGAATTAGATTCATCAAATACTACATGCATAGATTCTTGTACAGTCAAAATCTTTTTATTGAATACTCTATAAGCTTTACTATTAGTAGAATATCCGAGAAGGATACCTTCATCAGATTTTGCATCAAACTTGCCTAAATTATCCCTGTCATTTAAAATAAAACATTTGCATCCAAATACATGAAAGTAACCAATGTTGGGCTTTTTCTCATTCCAAAGCTCATAGGGGGTTTTATCTAATTTGGACCTTAACATAACTCTATTTATAACATAACATGCAGTACTTACCGCTTCAGCCCAAAAATAACTAGGCAAGTTGTTCTCATTGAACATTGTTCTTGCCATCTCTTGAAGAGATCTATTTTTCCTCTCTACTACCCCATTTTGTTGAGGAGTTCGAGGAGCAGAAAAATTATGCATAAAACCATTTTCATCACAAAATGTTTCAATATTTTTATTAACAAATTCTTTTCCTCTATCACTTTGGATACTTGAAATAGTATAACCCTTTTCATTTTGAATTCTCTTGCATAACTTGGTAAAGGCATTATGTGCCTTATCTTTATGAGCAATAAAGATGACTCAAGTATATCTAGAGAAATCATCAACAATAACAAATGCATAATATTTTCCTCCTAAACTTACAACTCTATTTAGTCCAAAAAGATCCATGTGTATCAATTGTAGTGGTCTAATAGTGGAAATATGTTTCTTGGTTTTAAAAGAAGTTTTTGTTTGTTTACCAAATTGGCATGCATCACAAATTTTGTCTTTAAGAAAATTTGCCTTTGGTAAACCTCTCACAAGATCATTTTTTGAAAGTTTGGAAATAAGTTCCATGTTGGCATGACCTAGTCTTCTATGCCATAACCAATTAGTTTCATTTTGAGCTGAAAAACAAATAGCATCTTGTGAGATAATTTCTTCAAAATTGATTGTATAAACATTGTTGCTTCTAAAAGCAATAAAACAAATATTACAATCATGATCATTCAAAATAATGCACTTATCCATTTTGAAAGTAACTGTAAATCTTTTATCACATAATTGACTTATGCTCAAAAGATTATGTTTTAGACCTTCAACAAGTAGAACATCTTCAATTATGAGAGAAGACTCATTACCAATTTTACCTATTCCCACGATCTTCCCTTTTGAGTTGTCTCCAAATGTCACGTATCATTCTTCTTTAGATCTAAGATCAAAGAACTTAGTCTTGTTTCCCGTCATGTGTTTTGAACATCCACTATCTAAAAACCATTTATTTTTGTTTGTGGAGGACTTCATGCACACCTATAAAAACAATTAAAATGATTTTTCTTAGTACCCAAGTTCTTTGAGTCCTTTATTTATTAGTATTAGAAGAAATAAGATTTTTAGGTACCCATATGGCCCTAATAGTCATTGTATGTTTTCTTCTAATAGGACAAGCAAGATAATTATGACCATTTCTATTACAAAAATTGCAAATAGCATGTGACATATATGAAGAACTTGAATGATTATAATAGTATCCTTTTTTAACAAAATTATTTTTATGAAAAGAATTTTGAATATTGGATTTTGATGTAGAAGGATTATCAAAGAAGTTTTTATAAGATTTGTATTTTTGTTTTGGCATATATCCCAAGCCTGCCTTGTCAAAAACACATCTTTGACTACCAAGAAGTTTTTCAAAATTTCTTTTTCCATTTGTAAAGTTTTCAACAATATTTTCTAAATCAGTTTTCTTTTTCTTCAAATCAAGATTTTCATCTTTCAAAACAATATTTTCTTTTCTTAAAATATCAATTTCGTTTGTTAAAGAAGAATTTTTCTTTTTCAAAGCAGTATACTTGATACCCAATTTTTCAAATTCCTCATATACCTCTTCTAAAACATTTTGCAATTTTTCATATGAAGGATCTTCAATATTATCAAGATTTGTTACCTCAATGTCATCTTTAACCATAAGACAAAGATTTGCTGATTCTCCATTGCTTGCTTCACTATCTGAGCTACTTGAATCATCATCCCATGTAGCTTTCATTGATTTTTTGCCTTTGTTTCGATCTTTCTTTAGCAGGGGAGAATCTGCCTTGATATGTCCTGGCTTTTTACATTTATAACAAATTAATGAATCATTTTTACCTGCATCTTTGTTGGAAGATTTTTTGAAAGGTTTCCTTGGAAGAGCTTTATTTTTCAAGAATCTCTTAAATCTTCTTGTGATCATTGCAATCTCTTCGTCATCGCTTTCTTCATCTTCTTCGCTTTCACTTTCATGAGGAACGGCTTTGAGTGCCAAGCTCTTCTTTTGCTTTCCTTCTTCTTCTGCTCTTTTCAATGTGTACTCATGGGTGATAAGTGACCCGATGAGTTCATTCACTTCGAGCTTCTTGAGGTCTCTAGCTTCAAGAATCGCTGTTACTTTTGATTCCCAACGTTTTGGTAGAGAGTCGAGAATTTTTCTTACTATCTTCACTTTGGAATAAATTTTGCCAAGAGCTGTCAAGCTGTTTATGATATTAGTAAAACGAGTGTGCATACTAGAAATAGATTCATCATCATTCATCTTAAACATTTCATATTCATGAGTAAGAATATAAATTTTTGATTCCTTCACTTGAGAAGTTCCTTCATAAGTAACTTCCAAGTTATCCCAAATTTCTTTTGCTGTAGCGCAAGTCATTACTCTATTAAATTCATTACCATTGAGAGCATTATATAATAAATTCATAGCAGTTAAATTCAAAGTATAAAGTTTATCGTCTTCACGATCAAACTCTTCTTCTTCCTTTTTGACCTTTACTCCATCAACCACTTTTGTTGGAATATAAGGTCCATTTACAATGCATTTCCAGATTTCTCGACCTTGAGCCTGAAGGAATATTCTCATTCTAACTTTTCAGAATTAGTAATTGTCTCCGCAAAAGAGTGGAGGCCGACTGCTAGATTGACCTTCACTAAATGAAGCTGCAATATTAGCCATAAGATCTTAACTCAAAAGATAGTTAATCTTATAATAGAGCTCTAGCTCTGATACCAATTGTTGCCCAGATGACTAACACAAGAGGGGGGGTGAATTGAGTTGTATTTAAAAAAAAATAACAGTTATAAATCAAATATACAATATAAAAGGTAAACAGAATATAAAGCAGTAAGAAATGTAAAGAGTATGGTAAGAGAAAGCAAACTCAGTATTTTTACGAGATTCAGCCCCACTGCCTACGTCCTCGCCTCAAGCTACCCCTTGAGGATCCCGAATTCATTAGTCAATCTCCTTTAGGTGGAGATAGAAACCTATTATATTTTTGAGCAGCACCGCTCCAAAGAATCCGTGTAGAACACACCCTCTACACTTCCAATCACCTCACACTTGGTGATTTAACTATTCCCCGTGTAGAACACCTTCTACACACAGAAGGGTTATACACACCCTTTTACTGATACAAAAATTGATAGTGGGTAGGCTATCAGAAAACACTCCTCAATGAGTGAAATAAGAACAATATAGCACAAACTATATCTCTCAAAATGAACAAGGGTTAAGGCTCAATGCTTAGAGAAGAGAGAATGAAAGCTTTGAATGAATGTTGTATGCTCTTGGTGTTGTAAATGTGAAGCTCTCAAATGATCTATTTATAAGCATATGAGACTTCATATTCAAATTTAAAAAGATTCACATGTCAAAGACATCATCATTCACTTTTCAAAAATTTCAAATCAAATCTTTTTACTTTTTGCATGTGACAAAAGGAGCACACTTTACTTTTAAAAAATTTTAAACCTAATATTTTACTTTTTGCATATGACAAAAGGAGCACACTTTACTTTTCAAAATTTTCAAATAAAGACATCTATCTTTTACATAAGTCAAGAAAATCATCCACCACTTTTGAAAATATTCAAATAAAACATGCACATGTGAAAGATGACAATCAATCATCTTAATATTTTCAAAGTTCAAACATTTAATCATGCCATGCACATGTGAAAGATGACAATCAATCATCTTAATATTTTCAAAGTTCAAACCTTTAATCATGTCATGCACATGTGAAAGATGACAATCAATCATCTTTCAAAATTTTCAAATTTAATTTTCAAAATATTCATGCACATGTGGAAAATGTATTTTAATGCTTTATGATAAAATATTAATTTTGAGCCTTAATCCTAATTTCAAATTTTTAAGAGATTTACAACATTACTCTATGATTTTAATGTGAACTTATTCCCTTCTTGCTCATACTTGGTTCCTTGATGTGCTTGATTCTATTGTGTGGACAACTTGAGCTTGAGACTCCTTTATTCTTTGAATTCATTTGTTATTATCAAAATCCATGTGTAAATTTATAATTACACGAAACTTGAAACCTTGAGTTCAACATAATTCTATTAAAGTTTCTTAGAATGTTGTAAAGAAGTTTGAAGACTCTCATGCTATATGTAGGAAGAGTATGCATTACTAACTTAAGAAGGATTTCTTTGACGGCTTGAGAGAGGGTCTTGTCTTTGTTGCTAATAATCCTAAATCTAAGTCTATCCAGGATACTTTTGAATGAATTAACTTGATATATACCAACTAGAGTTGGCAAACCAAGATATTTCTCATAAGGCACAATTGATCTGACTCCTATTACGTTCAGAATGATTTTTTGAACTTCTCTTGGTGTATTTATGTTGAATTGGATATAAGTTTTCTCCTTATTTAACCTTTGTCCAAATGCCTTTCTATACAAGTTTAACATATAATTAATATGCTCTGTTCAAGAGAATTGCTTTACAGAAAAAGCAAACTATCATCTATAAAGAAAAGATTATTAATATGTAAGTTGCCTTAAATAATTGAAAACTTGTGATAGCCCCTAGCCTTTCTGCATGGTTTAACATAAAACTCAGCACCTTTGTACATAAAATGAATAGAGAAGGTGATAATCACTTTGCCTAATTATTCTTGATGGTTTAATGGCTTGTTGAGAGATACCCTTAATCATAATTGAGTACGAAACTGATTCAATGCAATTCATTACTAGATCAACCCATCTCTGAGCAAAATCCAACTTGGTAATTACTACATTGAGAAACTTTCATTCGATTTGATCATATGCCTAACTCATGTCCAATTTTAAGGTTATATGTCCAAACTTACCTATGAGCTCGATATTTATAATGTGCATTGCCTCAAAAGCAACATTAATATTGTCAAATATTAATCTAATAGGCACAAATGCAAGTTCAGTATGGGAGATAATCTTTGGAAGATTTTTTCAATCTATTGGCAAGGGTTTTTTAGATGATTTTATAAAGGACATTATACAGACTTATAGGTCTAAAATCAATCACTTCAGAATGAGATTTTATCTAGGAAATTAAAACAATATGGTTTCATTGAACTCAACAACCAAATATGAGTTTAGCACATGTAGAGCGGCTTCACTAATCTCTTTGCTAATAAAGCTTCAATGATTCTCATAGATGACATGTGAGAATCCATCTAGTCCAAGAGAGCTAAGAGAGTTCATGTGGAATATAGCCTCCTCGACTTCTGGAGTAATGAATTTACTTATGAGGTTGTTATTCATGTCAGTAGTCACTTTAACATTCAAAGTCCTTAAGTAGCCAACAATGCCTTCGTGTTTAATATTTGTTATAGTATTGGTCTTCCTTCTTTCGTTATCACATTGATGAAAGAACTTTATATTTCTATTCCCTTCCCTTAACCACTTCTATTTTGTCTTTTGTTTCCAATTTATATCCTCCTCTTCAAAAAGCTCGTCAGCCTTCATTTGTAAAATCTTTATGTTGCTCACTTGATCACCTTTGTTAGACTTTTGGAGATTCGAAACTTGATGAAGTGGAATTAATAAGCTTTTTAGAGTTCTCAAAGCTCTCTTTACTCCACTCCTTTAGCTTTAGTTTGCATCTAAGAAGATTTTCAATAGCATATTTAACTTACCAACTACTATTATTGGCTTGTTCCAGACTTCCTCGATTAGCATGTGACACTTCTCTCTTTGGGCCCATTTGGCTTCATAATGAAACGGTTATTCTCCTCCTCTTTCACCTTGCACAATAGAATCCATAGTGATTATAAGAGGTCTATGATTCAAGCTCTAAGATGCTTTCGTTTTCACTCTGGTATTAGCAAATAAATCATGCCATCCAGAGTTACCAAACTCTCTATGAAGCCTTTCTTTAGTAAACTGGGACATTTCACTATTGTTGTACCCAATATATTTGTCATCTTGGAATTCCAGGTCACTTAAGTCACATTCTTCAATTGTTAATCTAAAATCTTCCATTTGACTGTGAGGTCTCACAATTGCTCCAAACTTCTTATTCTGATGCAGAATCTCATTGAAATCTCTCATGCAAATCCAAGTCATCTCAATTGTTGGTTTCAGAGTTATAAGTAGTTTTTAACTGTCTATTCTTTTATTGGTCAATGGTCATTAGATTATCCTAAAAGCCAATTACCATGTTCTCCTCCCTCTTACCAGAATAAGAAATTTTTAGAATTATGGTGTTGAGAATAGGATTCTACAGTTGCCTTCATATCATTTTCTAACAGAAAAGCAATTCCACCACTTAAATATTTATTGTGTCCACCATGAGATGAAGTTTTCGAAATACCCAAGGGTTAACTATCTGAGGGTTCCTAACCCTCACCAATTCCAACTTATGTAATTCATAGATGTTGGTGGTGATGCTCAGAAGCCACCTCCAACTTTTCCTAGTACAAGTTTCCACTCGATGAAGTCATTGTTTTTTCTTTTAATACAACTACTATCGATACCTTCCCTCACATAATTACTACCACCTCTTTTGTCAAAGCTAGTGATAGTAGACAACTCATTAGTCACAAGATCAATAGATAATTTATTAATGAAGTTATCTCTAGCTCTCTTTTTTTATTTAGCTTGTTTTTTGGAATTAGCAAGTTCTTGGATTTGATGACAAAGGAATTGGTCTGAGGAGCTTACTTGATTTGGAATAGACAAACTTGGTTTAAAGATGACAATTGTAGGTGAGTTTGCCTTCCTGTGCTTGATCGGCCTCCATCTTCTCGATTTCCTCTTCATGTATAATGTCATTATCCCCTCAGATTGTGCTAACTTTCCTTCTTCATTTCTTTCCCACCAAATACTAGATCCATTGTATTGTGGGGAGAGGAAGTCAAAACTATTCCCTCTTTGTCCTTAATTGTTCCCACCATTTCCATTTTATAAGGATTTCATCCATCTTTTCCAATGATTGATCCTCGAATTCTAGTTCATCAAAATTCATTTCCTTATTGAGCAGTTCTCCTGAGCTCCATTGGTGCTGGTTGTGCTGTGGTTATTGAGTAGTGTCTCCACCATACCTCCTAATTGCATTTTCGTTTGACTTTCCAAGGTTTGCATGTAACCAAGGACCATACTGATTATTCCCCTCCATAGTGTTTCTATCATGATTAATCCTTGAATAGTGCTTATATACATGTTTGATGACACCACATTGAAAACAAAACGAAGGAAGTCTTTCATACTTGAATGGGATCCATAACTACTTTTGGTCAATGGTTAAAAATTTCCTTTTGTTAATGGCTTGGTGATGTCGATATCTATTTTGATCCGTAGAATTTTTCCCAGCCAAGCTCTTTTTCAACTGTCTCAATTTCCTTTACCTTCCTTATACCAGAACCTATTTGAAACCCCACCTATTCTATCATACTTGTAAGAGGCATATTGTGGACTTGAGTCCAAAATGTTTTGGTAGAGAAAGGAATATACTTTAGTAAAGTGTTACCATCAAAGTCTTGAAACTCAACTAGAATTTCAAACGACCAAGGTCTTCCCTTCATAACTTTTCATTTGTCACATTCATATTGAAACTCATCCAAGACATGATTTTCTCCAACATCTTTAAACTGTGTCTATCCTTCTGGTCTACGTATTTTAGACATGGTTGTCCTAGAAAAGTCTGTTTGTTAATCATCTTTTTTGCCATTATCAATACTAGAAGACAAGTCTTTCCTTTTGTTAATAACTTGCTCATTGTTGTCGGATCCAACAATACTTCATGTTTCTCTTGTTTAGTAAGACCGAATCCTTCCCACAATCTTTCTAGTTCTTCCTCTATCATTTCCTCTTCAAAAAAAAAAAAAAAAAAAATTAAGAGACAACTCTTTGTTAAGGCAAAGATAGCACCTTATCCTCAAAGAAGGAGAACCCCTTTTCAAACTCATAAATTAATTTGATTGGACGAGGTACGTTAAATTATAAAATAAATTTTATTATAAAGTAGATATAATATATCCTATGAAACTATATCCTTTTGCAAGTTTACTTTTGTGAGATCTCTTTTTTAGAAGTATATTTTTCTAAATGTGCATTTGTTACTAAATTATGATGATGTAACCATTAGTTTGGTCTCTTTCTTTTACTTTGCTGTAAGTATAAATACATTGATACATGTACATTCTGCATGATAGTACTTTTTACTCAATTGAAATAAAACAAGATATTTTCCCTCTTGGTATCTCTATTCTTGAAGCTTTCTTATTTTTTCCTACATCTTAAGTTCCCAAATCACCATGGCAGAGTTCCTCTTTTATCATATTATCAAAGCAATCTAATTATTTTGGGACATTTTTGCCATGACTTTGACTATGATTTCTCAAATTTCACTCAAAGATCCTTCAACTCTTATTTCTTTGTCATGAAAAAAAAAAGACCTTGGGATTTTGGTCGTGATGAAAAAATCAACTTGTTAGAACTGTCATCTATGGGCAAAATCCATGTCAAAAGCCCTCAATGCCAAAAACAAAATAGGATTTATTACTAGAATCCTTAAGAAGCCAATTTATAAAGCTGCTCCTCTCTATTCAATGTGGGTCCTATGCACTAATATGGTGGTTTCGTGGATCATAGACTCCTATGCTAAGAACATCGGTTTGAGCATTGCTATGTTGACAACCCAACAGACTTACGGAAGGATCTAAAGGATTAATTTTCACAAGATAATCGTCTGAGAGTTTTTCAATTAAGAAAAACTATTAATTCTTTAAACCAAGAACACAATTCTTTGAGTGACTATTATATAGATTTGAAATCTTATTTGGATGAGTTGGCAAATTACAACATAATTTGCCACAATATTAAGTTGAAACCTAAAGGATTTTTAGGAGACAAAGCAAGAAGAATATATCATATAGCATAGGGAGTTAGATTTTGTTGATCCTTTTTCATCCATTATTAAAGTGATTGCCTTAACTTTACAAGAAGAGAAATAGAGAGAAATTAATGTCAACATTGTTGTGCCTAGTCTAGAGTCAATTGCTACTTTGACAACAAATCCTACTAAAACTAGCAAATTTACTTCAAAGCAAACTAGTTTTTGCAAGGACAAATCTGTGTGTAGTCATTGTGGATACATAGGACATACATTTAAGAAGTTTTATCGAATTCATGATTTTTCTCCTGGTTTCAAGTCAAAGGGAAGAGTTACTCCTTCAATAAATCAAACTTATTCTTATGCTATTAAAGCAAGTGATGATGTCTCACAACTCTCATTATCTCATTATCAAACTTATTCTTATGCTAAAGCAATAAACCATCAACCATTCTGCCAATCGAGCTACTTCTCTTTCAACCTCTAGTATTCTTCCAATTCCACAAATGCCTCCCTCTAATATTTTTGCAAGTAAACATATACCCTAGATAAGTGATACTAGAGCAACAGACCACATTGTTAACCCCACTAGTTATTTTTCTTCTATAAATTCTTGGATTACTTCTTCTGTTAAATTAACAAATGGTGATTCAAATCAAGTAACACATATTGGGATTATTCACCTATCGGACAAATTCATCATACAAAATGTACCATGTGTTTTTTCATTTTCCTTCAATCTTATCTCTGCCAGCAAACTAGCACATGATCCTTCTTACTGCCTCATGTTTGCTTCAAATTTTATTTTATTCAAGACCTATACACACAAACAACGATTGGAATTGCGTACTCTAATCAAGATTTGAATATCAACTACTCTAAAGATCCTTGGTTTGTTATTCTGGTTATTTTTCAATAATCAAGATTTGAATATGTAGCACTGTAGGCTAGGTCATCTTCTTTTTTCAAATTAAAACTTCTCAATAATTGTGTACCAGCTATGCACATAACAAAATTTTCAAATTCTTCTATTTGTACAATTTGTCTATTAATTAAACAAAAATGCTTAACTTTTCCATTTAGTGAAACTATTTCTACTTTCACTTTTGATTTTTTACACTGTGATTTGTAGGATCCAATTCCAATCTCTACTTTGGACGGTTCTAAGTATTTTCTTGCCATAATGGATGACTATTCCAAATCCACTTAGGTGTACCTTCTACAATATAACTGTCAAACTAGACCTTATTTGTAGTCTTTATTTAATTTAGTTCAAACTCAATTTCAATCCCAACTCAATTTAATTTATTTAATTTTATTTGTAGTCTTCATATGCCATAACATTTCTCTTCTAAAGGCATTATATATAAAGAAAAGTTGTGTTGAAAAATCACAATAAAATGGTATAGTTGAAAGAAATATCAACATCTGTTAAATGCTGCTCGAACCTTAAAATTTCAAACTTCATTACCACTCAATTTTTGGGTTGATTATATCATAACTGCCACTCACTTGATCAATCTCACACCAACTCCATTACTTTTCAATAAATCTCCATATGAAATTTTGTACTTTACAACTCCTTATAATCACTTCAAAGTCTTTAGTTGCCTTTCTTTTGCTTCTACCCTAACTCGAGGCAGATCCAAGTTTGATCCAAGAGTCAGAAAATGTATATTTATTGGCTACCCCTATACTATCAAATGATACAAATTGTATGATCTTGTAAAAAAGATGTATCTTCCATGAAACTATTTTCCTTGTACAAATTGTATATCCAAGAGTCAGAAGATGTTATATTTCATGAAACTATTTTCTATTTTCCCTATTCTTCTCCTTTACCCACCTCTTCAAATTCATTAGTCTTTCCAAATAAAAGATCCAAAATAAAGGATTTGGGTGATATAAATATTTCCTTGGGTTGGAGGTTGCTAGATCTTCTAAAGATATTAAATTATGCCAAAGGAAATATATCTTAGATATTTTACAAGGCTAAGGCCTGGTTTGTTTTGGGAGACAAAATCAAAAATTTCAAACTCTTCTCAAATTTACCATTATACTTTTTTAAATTTACATACAAAATATAATAAAAAATTCAACTTTTTCAAATTCTAAAACCAAATTTGCAAATCTCAAAATAAAACTAATATTAAAAAAATATATTACAATAATATTTTATTTTATTTTTTAGCTTTTATCTCATCTCATCTCATATCTAAAAACAAATAAGGCCTAAAGTTTCTTAGCTGCAAAATTAATAACATTTCCTATAAAGCAAAATGTGAAGTTCTTCAAAATAGATGGCGATCTTCTAAAAAATTATTTTAGCTATCGTAGGCTAATTGAGAGACTCATTTACTTATAACTATATTGAGACCAGATCTTCATATTCAGTGCAGGTCTTAATTCAATACATAAATAAACAAAGGGGCAACCTCACTTGGATGCTATTCACAGAGCGCTTAGATACTTGAAAGGCACTCCTGAACAAGATCTTTTCTTTCTTACAACTTCTAATTTCCACCTCAACGCATTTTGTAATTCACGCTGGACTAGATGTGTTGATACTAGAAGGGTACTAATTGGATTTTGTTTCTTTCTTAGAGATTCTTTAATCTCTTAGAAGTCAAAGAAGCAACAAACTGTTTTAAGATAGCAGATTATAGGGATACGACCTCTACTACTTGTGAACTTAGCATTTACTACTTGTGAACTTACATAGTTGCTTATTTGTTGAAGGATTCTTAGATAATACATTCACAACCAGCACTTGTATTTTATGACAATAAGGCTCCACGTTATTACAAATCCTATCTTTTATAAAAGAATAAAACACATAAAAATAGATTGTCACATTGTAAAAGAAAAATTGCAAGACAATGTCATCAAAACACTTCATGTTACATCTTAAGCTGAGTGATATTTTTACCAAGACTTTATAGACTCTCTTCAATTTCATTATTTACTTAGCAAGATGGGTATTCTAAACATCTATATTCTATCTCGAGGGAGATTTTTAGAGGTATAATTTTCTGAAATGCATTTGCAACTATCAGTTGTAATGATGTAACCATTAGTTTGGTCTCTTTCTTTTACTTTGTTATAAGAATAAATACATTAGCACGTGTACTTCGGGATGACATTACCTTTTACTCGAGTGAAATAAAATAAGATAATCTCTCTCTCTCGTATTCATATTTCCTCCCGCAGTTCAAGTTCCCAAATCAGCGTGGCAGAGTTCCATTTTGTCCCTCTTTGTAGCTGTATCACTTCTCAAATTATAACACATACCATTAGCACAACATATACGATACTATCATATTAATTCTTTAAAAAATATTATATATTATGTGACATAAGTCAAAAATACTTTAAAAAATCACTTGGACAAAGGAGTGCCTGTGCTGCACCTTTTTTTTTTTGAATGTTAATAAGCAACTACTGAAAAAACAATTCCCTACTTCAATACAGAGCTACGGCCACCCTCAAAAACCTGAAAACTGGATCAAGTTGCAAGCCGTCTAGGATAAATCGCAAGGTCAATATCAGGGCCAAAACTTTGTTAACGAAATAAATGACAGCAATAGTGGTTAGGCGCTCCTATTCCAACGTCCAACATTAGATGAACCGAAAGGCCTCTGGTCCTCTGCTCAAACGGCAGAAGTTACCCACAAGCAAGGGCGCTGAATGAAATTTAGAGGCCCCACCATCGTGAAGATCTCTAATGAATACGACTTATCATCCGAAAACTTGATCAACACATTCGGCTTAATTAGAACCCGAGAAAAATTATATTTGCAAGCCGACACGACTCGATAGGTTGTTTGTTCTTTAACTCCCTATATGTAGATTAATTATTTGTAACACCTTCTCTACTCATTTGTAATAATATTTGGGACATCTTTTTTTTTTTTTTTTTTCCATCCTGTGCTAAAAACTGATTTGACCATTGGCAATTAGCAAAAGTAGGTGGAAAAACAAGGCCAAAGTTTCTTTTATTAACATGCAGAAAGAGAGGTATGTTTCAGGATGGGTAACTCCCTATTAGATATAAGAACATATAAACAATCTGGCTTATCAGAATGTGGGATGAAGGGGAGGGAAAGCGGCTCTTACCAAACATATTTATTAGACGCATGGGCATGGCTGCAGCTGAAAAAGACCCGGCCCCAGTCGTTCAAGTAGATTTGACATTTGTGTTTAGAAGACGAACTTGTGATCTGGTAATTTGTTACGTGTGACGCAGGCAATCTCCTTTTCTATCTGCAATCAATATATATATATATATATATGTGTGTGTGTGTGTATATATAATTGTCTGCTATATTATTTGTCTGATGCGAATGATAAATAACGAAAGTTCCAGTTCGAGAAGTAGGGCCTTTAAGGGGTCCAGTGACTGATAATACATGGACCAGTGTCCTTGCACGGGGCTTCTGTTCTTTGCCTCAAGCTTAATGTAAGATGTCCGATTCTTCAAACACTTCTTGTAGCAGATAAAATATGGATCGACATGAGGCTTTAGAAGTGTCTACGTCTTTCTCAAATCTTTGAGACCTCTCTCTCTCTCTCTCTCTCTCTCTCTCTCTCTCTCTCTCTCTCTCTCCTAATAGAACAAAAACGACTCTATGATCAGCTTCTGTTTGTTTAGCTGTTTTCGAAGCCCATGACTGGTTTATCCACCTTTTGTTTTGGCTGTTGAGATTTAAAAAAAAAAAAAAAAAAAAAAAAAAAAAACCCAAAATAGAGGCATTTAAGTTCGCTATGAATTAATAAAGAGTTATGAATATATGTTAATCTAATCATTTGTTTTACCTAAAAAAGATATTCTTCATTTTAAATATTGATGTGGCATAATTTGAGCAGGCTATGATCTACTCAAATTGTGCCACATCTTCGATCTTTGGCTTTCTCTAATTACATATATCTCTTTCTCTTTGTAATCTCAACACCGGCCATTAAGATTTAAGACTAACAATATAGTGTTCACATGATTAGGTACCAACAGAGACGGGATTTAGATGAATGAGAGCTGATGGACGATGAAAATGCACCCCGTTAGTATATATATATATATAGGACTTTTTATTAGGGTTAATATTGTAATTATCTTTTTATTAGGGTTTGGTCTTATTCCACTTATTAGACCTCTTTTGTATGATTTGAGATAAGCAAAAATAGACAATCACATATGATTATTCAAAATTCTAACATTAATTCATCAGATTTTATCTCAATTTTCTAATATTTTATTTGTTATCTCAGGTATATTTTCTTAATTTTTTTCACCACTTTACCAGAAAATATATTCGAAAATGAAAGGTGAAATAGGAAAAAGAAAATTATGGTCAGAGGGGCAGGTGGGGGGCATGGGGGGATCCCACCCCTATTCTAAAATAAAAAAATTAAAAAAGAGATAATATATGTTTTTTAAAAAGAAATCAAAAAATTGAAAAATATGTTTATTTTTTTATAATTTTATAGGATAATATTAATTTTATTTTATGTTGGTCTCCTCTCTAAAAATTATTTTGGTCTCTCTCTACAAAATTAATCTAATTTAAAAATAAACTACATTTCATATAAAATAATATAATATAATATAATAATGAAATATTTTTATTATAAATAAAAATAAAAATAAAAAAAGAAGTTGGATGATTACTAATATATTTTTATTATACTGACATGTTCTTATCATATTATATACTTGTTTACTATATAAGTTGTATTAATCGTATTTTATTTTTATTATAAATTTTACTATCAAATTATTTTATATCGTACAAAAAATTATATATAAATAAAATAATAAATATTTTATATATTTTATTTTAATTTTACTATCCGCAAGTTTTTGGCTCCGCCGTTAACTGTGGTATAACAAATATAATCTGAAAATAATAAAGGACAAAATAATAAATGTAAGTTGATCCTTCTAAGCATCCCATAGTGCTTAAAAGATTATTATTCCACGGATTTGGTTGAAGATCGAGAAAGGCTTTTTTATTTAATCGAGTGTGGTAAAGATGTTTATAAAGCTGGGGGGAAAAGGGAATAAACAGTACATGCAGGCCCCATTTCTTGAAAAATTATATGTCCCAACAAGAAGAAAAATCACAGTTGCTTTATTATCATCAAAGATCGACTTCCTTTTCGGCAAATTCGAAAAGTAAAATGTTAATAACCTCAAGTATACGATATGCATTTCTTGATGCCTTTTTCAGAATTCAGAGCATTTAAAATGATACCAGACCTCTACTCCTACGCAATCTCTCTCTCTCTCTCTCTCTCTCTGAGAGCATAAGTACCTAAACTCAAAAGCCTGAAAGTCGAGAAAGATACCATCTTTCCTCAGTTTCAGCCGTCAAAACTATACCCAAAATGAGACCAATACCAGAACAAGTAGCAGAAGTTGCGGCAGCAGCAGCTCCATATGTAAGACACTTCTCTCCACCAGTCTCTTTTCCAACAACAACAACTACATCAAGATGCGAAACACACGCTTGCCGGCGACATCCCCACTCAAATTCTTCGGGAGATTTCGAAGCAAACGTGGCTATAGTTCTCATCGTCCTCCTCTGCGCAGTAATATGTGCTCTGGCTCTCAATGCCGCCATCCGCTGCTTTCTACGTGGCGGCAACGATCACCACCCACCATCGGACAGCAGCAGCAGCCTCCCCGAAAGCGAACAACAGCTACGGCATCAACGGAAGGCCGACATGGATAAAGGTGCAGCCGATGATCCGTTGTTGGCAGCGCCCACGCTTGTGTTCTCGTATGGGATGAAGCTGGCTGGGACAGAGGCCGAGTGTGCCATTTGCTTGTCAGAGTTCGTGGAGGGAGAGCGCATTCGGGTGTTGGGAAAGTGTACGCATGGGTTCCACGCGCACTGCATCGAGGAATGGTTCTCCTCCCGAGCCTCGTGTCCCACTTGCCGCAGCAGCTGTCTCCCTGCCTCGCCATCTTCACAGCTAATATCCGCGTAATCATGAGCAGAATCAGGATTTTGTATTTGAGATGATCTAAAATAATATGATAGAAATATCATATTTTGTTGTTGTCAAATTTTCTAAATATATTACTCTTTAAATTATCTAGGTTCTTTTAAAAAAAATTAATTTTTTTATTCGCTCATATTATTTTTTGATTTTAAAAAAATTATGGATAAAGAATAAATATAAAAAATTTCTAATAATTACTAATATATCGTTAGATTTTTAACGAAGTATATCTCATAATCATATAATCAAGTTAGAGTGAAACTATATAAGTAAGTATAATTAATTAATTTTGACAATCATATAAATTTATAATCATATTTTTTTTAGAATTAGACTGTTAAAGTAATTTTGAAATTAGGTGAGTTGAAATTTAAATTTTAATAAAATTAAAAATTATAATAAAATTATATATGTATTGACATTTGAAAAAATAATTTTAATGAAAATTTGGGAGGTAATTTTTAACTTTTTTATAATTTAAGGGATAATTTAATATTATATATATATATGTAAATATATATATTTATATATTAATTTTTTAAAGAATTTTGGGGCCTACACAAGTGGGGTCCGCCCCTGCCGGCGTAACCCTGCCAAAGGAATATAGCATCCCAGCAAAATCCGCCGCTGCAGCTAGGCTAGATAGCCAAAAACGGGAGGATTGATTATAATTTGTCATGTTTTTTTCTTTGGTGGGATGCAGTAATTCACATGCTTATATCTACTGAGAGTTAAATTAGTGAGCTTCTCTCTCTCTATCTTGCGTCTTTGAGGAAGTACGACAACTTGAGTCATCCGAATGGAGCCTGATCATCAATTACAAGCATCACCTCTGGGCCGCTGTGTAAATTAATTTGCTTTCCCCATCGTTTTAATCGTTTCAGAGTAATAAAAATTAGGGGTGGAGATAGAATAGTTAAGTTGAATAAAATATTATTAAAATATTTTTTTTTATATTATGAATATTTTAGAATTTAAAAAAATTAAATTATTTATTATATTTTATATAAAAATTTGAAAAAATGTATAATAATTTTAAAAAATAAGATGAATTAAAGTAAATTTGAGAATCAAACGAAAAGATGCATTTCTTGATGTCTGTGTCATATGAGATAGTCAAATTGCGAAGTGTTTCTGTTTTTGATTTCCATTTTGCCGTGGTTTTGAACGTCTTTTAAAACCGAGTTTACTAAGAAGAGGAACATTAATTTTGAACATAAAAAGCCATTCAAAACTGTGAGCCATATGTTTTGTTTTCAGTAATAGATGAAAACTACTAGACACAAAAAAAAAAAATTTACCAAAAAAAAATTACATATTGATGTGATTTTATAGCATTTATTAGATCTACATTATATATATATATAAAATAACTTTATAATCTACGTACCACATTAAACCACATAAATTTATAAATTTATTTGTATGTAATCTATTCGTAATGGATACTTAGGCATTCGCGTTATTTTTTTTGAGAGGGCATAGGCGTTATTGATTGTATAAGAACATGCTTATATTATGCACCCAAAATAGTCTCATGTTCAGTCCCTTATTTAGAGGGGACCGGATGAGAAGGGTTACAATAGCCCCTCATATATGAGGGGCTACCCCCCCCCCCCCCCCCCCTTCCTCCCTCAATTACTTTTTGTGCGCAAGACCGTTGGCTCTTCCTCTTGTCCTCACCATCTCGAGCTCCCACTTCCTCCTTCTCTAGAAAAGCTTCACACCGGTATGATATTTCAATCCATTTTCCTCTGACTTTCGTCAACGAGCATCGCTCTCTCTCTATATCTCACACGACTTCCATTCGATTTCTTTTGTTTTAACCCAGTTCAAACAAATATAAAGCTAGATTTCATTCTTATTTTTGAACAAAAATGGGTTTTGAAACCACGTATATTCCCTAGGACCGGCTGATTCCTTGATTGTTTTGTTGCACGTTTTGGGGTTTTTGCTAGTAATATCCGCATCTACATAGTGAATGACCATTGCAATTTGGTGCTTATAGCCCCTTTTCCGATTTGTGTTGTCGATTCCTCTGAATTTGAAACCCTAGGATTTCATCGAGATCAATGATTTTGGAGGATTTGTTGTTGTATTGCTAGGGTTTTAATTTTGGATTTGTTTTCAATTTGGTGCTTATAGCCTCTTTTCCAATTTGTCTTCACCACTCCTTTAAATTTGAAACCCTAGGGTTTTTTCGAGATGAATGATTTTGGAGGATTTGCCGCTGTGTTGCTAGGGTTTCAATTTTGAATTGTTTCTAATTTTGGATTGTCTTCACCATTTCCTTTTGAAGATCCTCATTTTTTGTTGGGGTCGTGGCACTCATCATCCCCATTGTGCTAGGGTTTTTCTGAGAATTTTCAAAAATCAACTTTTATGAATTGTTTATGTGTTTTGTTTGCACCATGTTGGAATCAGTGTTGGCATTGTGTTTTTTTGGTGCTTATCTTGACAACATCAATCATCTCATTGGGTTGGTTCTGGCATTGTGTTGGTATTGTGGATGTTTTGTTGGTGCTTCTCGTGAAGGGCCCCTTTTCTTGACCCTTTTACTTGTCCTTAAATTGATGTGATATTGGCAAGAGTATTAATTGGTTGTGATATTCACATACTGAGCACATTGTTTAAACAAATTTATAACCCATGTTGACTTATTTGGTTTTGAACTGAGCTTGTCGTTGACCCTAAATTTGTTGTGGTTTGGTGGTTTGTGGCTAATTAGTTGTGATGTTTATATACTGAGCATATTGTGTAAAAGTTAAGACTCCTTTGTAATTGATGTTTGGATCTGCATGTTATTTCGATTAAGCTAGACATCCCTACATCCGGATCCCTATTTGTTATATCTCTGAGATGTGATCTATTATTTGCCTGTCAGGAATGATTTGTTGCTAATTAACGTAAGGATATGATAAATGAGATAATGATTCATAGTGGTTAGGCTAGGAGGTTTACTGACTACGATAGGGTAATTTGTGAACCTCGGAATGCCACTTTGCAGCAATCTGAATTCACAGTTTGCAGCTGTTCATGCTCGCCTCTGGCTTTTGCATGCTGTGATTTTAGAAAAACCTACGTGAGCCTAGGTTATTGAACCACACACTTTGACATGTTGGGTATTTTCTCACCCATTTTTTTAACGTTTATCTACAAACTTGAAGCCTAACAAATTCCAAACCAAATATGCCAGCCTTTAGTGGTAGTAGGACCACATCCTCACGCTCAAGAAATAGTCATTGCGTCGAATACCCATTATATTACTGTGGTATATAAGCATGCCGACGAACCGCGCATATCGAGGAAGATGATAGACGGTGATTTCTCGTTTGTCAAAACTATGAGGTAATTGAATCTAACTCTTAATGTAATAAATATTTGGGATGTTCGGGAATTAAATTTGTCATTGATATACTGATATGATTTCTTTGTTTCTGGGTTCATTGTCAACTGTTTAGGTTGGATAGTCATGCGGATTTTTTTGTTGGTATGACTCGAAAATATCAATGTATGAAAAGAAGACCATGACTCGACTAAAAACCGACCTTCAGAAGATACAAGCCTCAATGAAAGTCCAAACGAGTAGGTATAGATTAGAATTTGATGTAGAGAGACGTAAATGAAAAATGGAATAATTTACTTTTTTATTATTATTTCGATGTTTTGGTTAATTGTAGTAGGAATGTATTTTGGTAATTTTGGACTAATGTAAGGACTTGATTGTAATTATGATTTATTTAGATTTTATTTTATTTATTTGTATTTGTACTTTTTTTAAAAATTTATCCTTACTATATACTAGAGAAAAAAAAAACTCCAACCCCTTTCGATCCGGAAATTATTATTTTATAATGGCATCCCATGTTTTTTTAAAATCGAGTATTGCGATAACAAATCATTATATTTAATTTTTTGAGTTTAATTGAAGTTGAAAATATTAAAACAGGAAAAAGACAAAATAGTAAGAGGTTGAAAATGAAAATTGAGGTGAGAGAATAAAATAATAAATAAAGAATTATAAAATGTTATTTTAATATGTGAGGGAAAGTATAAGGAATGAAATGTAGGAGGTTTCTTGAAGATGAGTAAAATTTAAGAACAAATGATAAGAAGTGAGGTTTTTAGTTAAAATTTAAGATAAATTTTGAAGATCCGAATGTTGATGCTCTAACAAAGATGAATTTGGGTCTAAACGATGATTGATGCCTAAACAAGTGAGTCTATGCGGTTGCTCGATTTAGGTAGCGGCATTGGTGAGATGGGCAACTTTATAAATTTTATTATTGTATTGACAACAGACGACTGATCTTAGTCCCAAGAAAAACTCTACAATGCCATCTCAAGTGTATTGTTCCAAATGACTACTCCTCAAATTTATATATATATTTTTACTTAATAATTAAGGAAGTGATTTTAAGTATACAAATGTATTTTTTTAATATTTAAATATATTAAAAAAATATGAAAAGAAAAAGAACAAAAACTTGTCAATTGCAGCAGGCATGCTAGCATAACCCTAGGGCCTAAACCCAATACAAAATAGTATATTATGACGAGTTTATCCTCTTACCAAATACTTGTCACTTGCAGTCATGTCCACACCGTTCCCCAAAGAAAACAAAATGCTTTTCTTTTAATAGCTTCTCATTTGGAGCCTTTTTTACTAGGGTGTGGATTTGAAGACAGATTCGGATATCAGAGCATTCACATTAGATTGGTCATTTCAATCTTCAAAATTTGAAGAATATGTATTTTATTCGAGTCATACCAACAGAAAAATCCAATGGCAAAAGATGCTTGACACCACTCATAGAATAATTATGACTCGTGACTATCTTCACGATCTCTTACGGGTGTAGATGTTGAAAAGGGCACGTGTTCTCGTTTACTAGAATTAGAACCAAGCGCAATGTTATACTCTACATATAAGTCTGCTAATAATTGTCTTACACTATACACCAACTACTCCTCAACTTGAGTCTTATCATGAATTTTATTCGGGTTGAAAGTAAGAAGTCCTAATTTATTTCATGGATCAAACATAACTCCAATCAACAACAGATTCATCCTATCCAATGAAACATAATACTTATCATATTTCATTCACATGTTTATAACCATGTTTATTAAACAACTATTTCCATTTACACTCAGCCTAACCAACTCTTTTTAGAGCATAAAAATCTCCAAAAAATTGGTATTTGTCGTGACATAAAAGGGATCTAAAAAATCAACAAGTGCATCATAAAACATCTTTAAATTTTCACAAAAAAGTGCACTATCTCCCACTCATAAGCTCTAAGGGGCCTTGTGTGTCTCTTATTAAAGTAAGAAAGAAAATTGTAATCCTCACTCTCCATTTGTCTAAAGCCTTCTCAAATTTCTTAGCCGTCTCCAATATCATGGAAGTTGAATTCTATTGGCTTTACATATCAAGAAACAACATTTTTTTACAATCAATTATTTCTTTCTCTGCATATTTTTTAAACTTGCCTAATCTTATAAAGGAGAAGCCCACGTGTCTAATCGTATTTTTAACCATTATGACGGTGTCATTACACTCTTTTTTAGACCCTTATTCATGATAAGGTTTAAAATATGAGCACAACATCTCATGTGTATATACTTCCCTCCAACACATTTCCTGTTAAAAAATGTTTCAAATATGAAATAACAATATCATTTGAGCTAGTGTTGTCAACAATAACAAGAACTATTTCATCAATGCCCCCAATTAAGTAGGCACGATTTAATATATCTTCCAATAGTATCCATTCGATGATTAGGGATTAAAGAAAATTTAATAATTTTTTTGCAACTTCCAATCACTATTAATGAAATTAGCAGTTAGGTACATATAATTCAGATTTTATACTGATGTCCATATATCGATAGTCAATGAAATCCTCATTCCTCCATCATTACAAAACTTTTTGATCTTGGTCTTTTAGATGCAAACAGTTTTATAGTCTCTTGCAATCGTGATTGACATGACACTTTAAATTTTGGTTCAAGCAACCAAACCATCTTCCTAAATCTTTGCCCTTCAATTTCTAAATGGAAATTCATTAATAATTACCATCTCTACAATGAGCAACCTCACATCCTCTTTATTATATTTGTGAGTTATAGGATTCTTTACCACACTATTATCACTCTCTCAATCTTTTCCTCGAATGTTGCCTCACCTATCAATATTTTTTAGTATCTCTTTAGAGGCCTACTCTTATGAGAATTTTGGACATGAAGGTATGTGGTTTTGCATAGTTGAAGTCTAATTTCTCTTAGAGTGGCAAGCGTACATCTTACCACAACTCTCAATCTTTGTAAAATGGTCTCAAATAATTGACGGTCTTTCCACATCTGTTTCTAAAGAAGTAGAGAACTACTACTATTAGGAGCACCTAGAGATCTTTGTGCGTCTCTCCCAAATTAATTGTTTGTTCATTGAAATCAAGATCAAAATCCATCTAACATGTGAAATATTAAACTCATAAATAATTACGAAACATAACAAATTAAAACAAACAAGAACAAATATCAACACAATTACATAGCAGCTAGTTTGTAACATGGCAAATATCATAAATCTAAGACTCTAATTTAGATTTTAATTCCCTCATGAGTTCACAACCTCACAATTTATTTCAAAAAACAAAATTTTTTACACCAGAAGTTAATAATTTAATCTAACATAAACACTCATAGTAGGTGTAGATGTCTAGGATTATTGTTTACAAAGTCTAGTAGTTTCATTGAAAAATCTTCAATCATGTACAAAGTTACAAACTGTCAAATACATAAATTAGTTTTAAAAATAAATAATACAAAAAATTACAATCCCTTTAAAAGTTACAAACTGTCAAATACAAAGTCACAATAGGCGTAAATGGGCTATTTGTCAGTTTTTTTTAGATGAAAACCATTCATCAGATAAATTTGAAACAAGAGGATACAAAGAGTTTACAATTGAGAGATACATGGATGGGACAAACAGGAAAGATAGGGAAGAAAAGAAGAGCAGGTTAACTGATACACGCAAGCCAATTAAGTCTATAGAAAGGCCTCGAATAGATGAAAGGGGGGCTAGTTGGAACGATTTCACGATATCTTCCCCAACATCATTTTCTTCAGCCTTCTTGGAGGGATTCGAGAGCTTCAACCAGTGGATTTTATTTGCATATTTATATATTTTTCTTTGTAAGTGAGTCATGAGAGATTGTAAAAACATCTATTACAGTGGATCTTCATCCCTAAACTCTCGTGGACGTAGGAAACTCTTTCTCGCTTCCCAAACAACATAAAAAACCAGAATGTCAATTTTGTACTGATGGTTCATTTACTAATCGATGGGCATCTATTAAAAAAAGTAAACGACAAGCCCGATGACAATGTGGAGATTATTGATGAGAGACCGCTAGGTAAGAAGAGTAAGAAAGAGCGAGAGAGAGAAAGAGGAAGTTTGAAGATGCTGAGTTTAACAAAGTTTTGAGTCGCATGACCGAGGATAAAACCATATGCATAGTGGAGATGAGAGAAGTGTTCACCAAGGCCGAGAACAATCTGATGCATCTAATTGTACTTGAGAAGAATAAACTTGCTATAAAAAAGAAGAAGATTGATATAGAGATCATGAAATTAGATCTCGTTGGTATGAATGCAATGCAACATTAGTATTTTCAAACACTTCAAGGGGAAGTTTATGAAGAAATGAAGAATAGATCTACATCCACATCTATATTTTCATCCATACCTTTTGGAAGAAAATAACTTAGGCTTTACATTAGATCAAACCGTATGCTGATATTAGCGGCTGCCTAGTCACATATGTTGGAATTGCATGTGACTAGGCAGCCACTATGTGATTATTTTGTGGATGTATTTTGATTAGCCATGTATGTGATGAGTGGATGTATTT
This sequence comes from Platycarya longipes, assembly GCA_036559045.1. Classification (NCBI taxonomy): domain Eukaryota; kingdom Viridiplantae; phylum Streptophyta; class Magnoliopsida; order Fagales; family Juglandaceae; genus Platycarya; species Platycarya longipes. The sequence continues at coordinate 17,000,200 of CM071799.1, read as the reverse complement.
TGGTAACCATCCTTAAAATTAATTTGTGGATGTATTTTGATAACCATCCTTAACACTAATCTGTATTGTGTGGATGTGAAACAGATTGTAGCACAGATTTTAGTTCATTTTGGGTTATTTGAATATGTTTTATTGGTGGTTTATTTTAGATTGTTGTTCATTTCACTGCTGCTTGGTGCACGCCTTCTGAGGCCATGAATCCCTTTTTTGAGGAAGGCTGCTTGATGCATGCATGCCTTCTGTGGCTATGATTAATTTTCGATTCTGCAGCTAAGCCTGGGTAGTGCAGATATGATCTGTTCTTTAGCAGCATCAGTCTGTGAATGGAATATTTTCAATGAAGATTGACCACCGTCGAAATGAGTCTTTGACTTAATTGTTTTCAGGTCATCTGATTTTGAGACAACTTTATATTCCAGTTACTTTGTTTTCAAGTCATCTGTTTTAAGCAGTCGTGAAATGTGTGCATATCTGCGCATTATCATAGTGGTTTCGAATCTGTTGTTGATTACATTATTCTGCTTGACTTCAAAAATAATTTTCCTAGAGTTTGCATACAGCTTCGACCAGCTTGTGTTTCATTCCTTTTAGAGAACTTTCTAGTGAAGCACTTTCAAATTCCAATCCAAAGGAAACAGCCAACCATGAAAGATAAGATAATTTTTTTTTATAGTAATTTAATTTAAATAGAATATAATTATTAATTAATTTATAATAGATAAAATAATCAATATGATAAAATTAATTAATTTAATAATTATAAATAATTAAATATTTTTTTAATTATTAATTACTCATCAATGTAGAGATTTGATATAAATAGTTAAAATCAAAAATTAATTATATTATTTTATAATTATATTTTAAAAAATAACTATTCTAATGTAGAGACTTATATAAATACTAGGTAAAAGTAAGGTGCAATGTACGTTTGCTTAGTTTAGTTACACAATTATTTTTAAGAAATGATATAATTTTTATGGTTTTTATGATTTTGTGATTATTTTTTGTGCGATTGCTTGAGTTTAATATAGGTTTTAAATTTTTAGGTTCTTAGATTATTTTGAGGAGATTGTTGGAAATAATATACTGAAAAAGAAGTAATATACTTTTTATATATTGAAAAATATTTAATGAACAAAATACAAAATACATCTACAAAATACATGGATTGAACAGATCATTATTCAAAGATAATAAAATTTTTATACAAAAAATTTAGAAATGAATTACTATAATAATTACATGTTGGTGTACATAAGAAAATACTTATCTAAAAAGAATGGAGGCAACAAAGTAACATCCGCCAATGCACTTTTAAATAAAACCCCCACACCTGCCCCCCTCCATCCTCTTTTAGTTTCCCTACTCTTGGGACCTTCATACCTGAGAAAATATTTTGCCAAACAAGAAGTTGCTGTGTATGGACAAAGTTGATGGGATTGGCATGTTTGGCCGTTAGCTTCATTTCAGAGGAAAGAACATTTTCATTAGTTGATGTCGTCCTATATGAACAACAAAGAATATGCTCATCACTGTCGTTATGCATAATTAGAAGCAATGTTGAAGAGATACATTCAAATAGTACAGTACACAAAATCTTACATAAGCCAAAAATAAGGCTAAATGTCATTGAGATTTGTTTTTGAAATTATAATTAATGCCTAGGAATTAGGATTGCAGTTTTTGCTCTCGCTAATTCTTTTCTTTGAAATTATGAAAATATGATGTCAAAGGATGTGTTTGTGGAGGTGTGAATATAGGTGTAGGACTTTCAGATCTCTGAGGGAATATTGCCCCGGCATGCCGAAATAGATAAGTGTTTTCACTAAGAATTCCATAATACTGTAATGGCCATGAAAAGGGCAAAGTCAAGCAAATTTAATGAAGCATAAAAGGTGCTTCTTATTTCACCATTCATACTAAGTATCTTCTTAAAAAAGTACTTGGAGAAAAAAATTATTTGCTAACGTACCAACAATATGCAACATAATACTACGGATATCTTGCCCTTAGTCTACCAAAAGCTTCTTGCCAAGTATCTATCAGGATCAATATCTTCTCTTTGACATGAAAGTCAGGCTACAATATGCGAAAGATATATTTTTAACATATTTGTCAAATGAGAATAAATATAACATTCGTTTCGAACCAAAATATTTTAAAAACATGATTGCCTTCTTTTTTACCATCTTTCACCATCTCATGAAGAACATCCTTCTATGCTACATGCATATGACAACGTCCCCTTAATTCTTTACGACTGTCTCCAATAGCTAGAATATGGCAACCAAAAAATAACCAAATTAGTGCTCCGCAAGAAAAAAGTTTGTAAAAATATGACAAGCTATATAACAATTATGTCACTAAACCCTAAAAATGACGAGATTTTAAAATAGAATTCATGTAAACATCTAAACACAACTAAAGCACTGGAAAGTTTGACATTCTCATCAAGTTTGTTTTAGGATGGATACAAAGATACAAACCTTCCTCTCCCCCTTTGACAATTGGTGAAAAGAAAGAAAAAAAAAAAAGGAAAAACAACGTTATTCACCCGTGGATAAAACCCATACCTTCCTCTAACATCTAATCCAAAATTAGTCAAAATTAAGGTACAAGAATATCCATTACCTTCCATTACTTAAACGAATATTCATCTGATCAGCTCTCCCTCTATTTCTCCCATCTCTCAGCCACCATAATTAAAAAAGAACTCGAGTCAGGTAAATCACAACAGGGAGATAAATAGCTCAGAGAAGAAGTGAACATCAACGAAACAAAAAATAAAACTGAAAAAATTTGAAATCTTTACTCACTTTAATTTGAAATCTTTGTTGTCAAGTATGGATTTGGAGTTTTTTTAGGATATGGTATTTAGGATATTTACCATATCCTAAACATTAAACCTCTGTGAAAAGGTTAATATCTCTCCTATACACTTAGTTATTATAAAACCCATAAGGCAAGGTACGACATTTTGGATGTTCAAAACCTAAAAAATGCAAGTGGCATAAATAAATTAGCCAAAATTAAAGAACAAGAATACTCATTATCTTCCCTTGCTTAAACCATTCATTTGATCGACTCTCCCTTTGTTCTCCCATCTCTCAGGCCCTTTTCCTTCTTAAACCATTTCACGGAAAAGCCTTAAGATCCCAAAAGCATCTCCACTCTTTTTTCAACCAGAAATCATAGAAAATGAGTTTTGAGGGACTCAACTCACATGGATGAACAATCAAGCATTAATTAATAGAATTCATAGTAATAATTGCGTGTAATTCCAACACTAAGAGATGGAATAGGAAGCAGAAAAGGCTTTTTCCGAAATAAATAATACAGAAAGAACTTACGAAAAATAATAACCGAGTTAATGAAAAACTACAAAAAATCGTTAAAATCGAAGCATAATCGCTTCGGTTTCCTCTTGAAGTCTAGAATGGACGGATCTTGTTTTTACTGAGAGAGGTAGAGGGAGAGAGAGCAAGAATGCAGAGAGAAAATATACAAAAATCGAAAAGACGCGGAAGTGAAAAGATGAAAATATAGACGAACTCAAAATAGACTGACGGAGAGTTAACGAAAAATAAACAATTCTGTTAAACTAATAATTTTGTGTTAAACTAATACTTTTCTATTTTTTTTGAAGGAAAGACCACAATTCATTTCATAAATGAAGTTTACAACTGAGACTGATAAGTCCGGAAAGATCCGTATTACAAGCCTAACTAAACAGGAGGATCTGTAGCATCCCCGCACACACAGTGGCGGACTTTGTCTTAACTTCTAGTCTCTCAGACGATCAGGTCACATAAAGTGGTTTGTCTGAGAGAAGTTTGGGTAGCCAAACTCTCACTGCATAAACAGGGAGAGGAGATTACCGTCTCCCTTCTCCAAAGGAGAAGGAGGAGATCGCCAACCTCCACTCTCTAAAGGAGAAGGAGGAAAGTCAACCACATCTTCCAAAAGAAGAGTGGGAGCTAAACAAGGAATAAGCCTATTCCTATTTATTATAACAAAACACCAACAATACAGAAACAACTATAGCAACCAAAATACAAAAGAAACCAAACGAAACTAAAACAATAAAAATTGGTTCGGGACAAAAGCAGGGCCGACGGCGGAGGTGGCGCGTGAGATGCACGCGCCACCCTGGGAGAGTGCAGAACCGGCAACCCAAAAGCTTCCGATGGCTCTGGGTCCAGGGCCACCTCGTGTGAGGGTGGTGGGCCTTTGGAGTTGGAGGCGCGTGGAAGCACCGCTCCAACTTAAACCCGCGCGTGCATCTAACGCGCCGCTATCTCGGCAAGGCCATCGACAGTTCTGAACATCGGCGGCTGGCAGGTCCCCTGGTGGCGCGCGTGCTAGTCAAAGACCGCCGAAGGGTGACGCGACTCTAAAGTGCATCTCCGTCCGAGACCCAAACTTGCAAAAACCACAAACACCACAAAAGCCACAAGAAAGAGGAGGGAGAGGGGATGAAACAGCCACGGGAAGAGGAGAGACGGGGAGGAAGGCACGATGGAAGACACAAGACGAAAAACTGGAAAACCAGGGTGGGAAGGAGAGAGGCGAAGCGGGGGGAGGAAATGAGGGGGAAGTAGGAACTAAAAGGGAGGGAGGGGAGGGGGGAGGAGGGGCGGAGCGCGGCTCACACCCCCACCCCCATCGACACCCAGGGTTAAAGAAACCCTAGGGTTTCCAAGCAGAGAGGGAGAGAGCGTCGAGCGAGAGTATTGGCTATCTATAGGCTGGAATTATAAACGCTTATGAATACTTTTCTATTAGATAGACTCTTTATATATATAAAAATTAATGGCTAAAAACTAAAATTTAAATCACATTAATTAAAACTTTATTTTAATAATGCGAATCCAATGAGATTACTCTCATCAACTCATTCGTTAGTAAATGTTAATCCAGTGATTCGCGGTAGGAAAATTCTTTTAAGGGAGACAAGTTGGGGCACCTCTCGCGCACACATGTATTGTGAATAGATATGTGATTTTAAATGAAACGGTACGCATTGGTGAAATTCTAAACGTGCTTGCCTCACGCGAAATTCCCCTCGTCGAAGTTGAAGCCCCCAGGTTCCCCCAACAACAACTGCAGATCCGTGAATGGAGACGCCAGAAACCGAAGATCACTGAATCCACTCCATCCCGCGACGGAAGGCGAACCCTTCCATCTGCCCTCCTCCGCTTGACGACGGAAACTGAAGCTTCCAGAGATTTTTCTTGCGGTCTCTCTCTCTCTCTCTCTCTCTTCTGTGTGTGATTTTATAATTTGATTTAGGTTGATTAGTATGTTTGGGTATGACGATGGTTACAAATCTGTCCTCCTCCCTCCTGTGTTGCAATAAGGAAATGATATGGAAATGGATGGTTGTTGCGGGGATGGGTAAATAGAATGCACATAAGCTGTATGATGAAATGACAAATAAAGTCAAAATTTTAAATCGATGCATTGTATTTTCATGTAATTTTATGCTACGGGTAGATGATTTTCTGGCATATATATAGATGGTTTTCAGTTATGAAACCTTTGCAAATCCTCAAAGATTTATGCAACCCAGAAAAACTTAAATACCCTAACATCACTTATAATCAATGGATGTATGTAATTTAACACCATTGGCAATTAATTTATTGAGACTATTTGAGTAGATAGAAGCTGACCCTAAACTCAAGAGGAAACACAGAGCTCAAGTGACCCAGGGTCGGAACTACACTTGGACTTGGGCCCCCCCAAAATTTTCAAAACCTGATGAAAATAAAATTTTGAAATGTATTTTTATGAAATAGACTATATAAAAAATTAATATTTGCCCCCCCCCAAAAAAAAAATATTTATTTTGTAAATTAGCCCCCCCAAATTAGTTTTCTAGTTCCGCCCCTAAGCTCAACTCTGTGTACATGAGTCTCTGCTCGAGTTTTGAAGTAGTGATTATCCTAATGCCATGTCTAATTTCTGTTTTGAAGATATAAGGGAAGTGGCAATGGCAATGGAAATGGAGATTCTTTAAATTTCTTGGGAGTTTTTTTATTTATTTTTAATTTCTTTAAACGAAATTTAAGTGGATATGTCACTAAATACCCCCATTAGTTCTGCATAAGATAATGATTAGAAACCTTTAAAAACCTTCAAAGATTTGATGGCTGTTTCTGCTTGCAAGCTTTAGTTATGGCCTCCTCAGTCTACTAAGTCCTACAAAAAGATAAGCTTTAAAATAGTTCCATTTTGCCGTGGCATTGTCCAAAGTCTCGGAAAAATTAGAAAATGTGTGACTATGATCATAAATGATGATACTAAGTGTAATATAAAGCATTGAATACTTGCATTTTAGGAGACTACAGATTCTGCCTTTCTTTTTGCATTATTTTTAGAGCTGTTGTCGAAATCTTTATATCCAAGTTAACTGTGGAAATTTCTTTCTTCCCTTTTTTATTTGTGCTCATCTCTTTTCCGAAGTTGGGCATTCCGTTCATAAATTGTGATTGATATGAAACTTAAGGAATTGCCTTCCAATTTCTGATCATTTGGGCCAGTTTTGAAGTGAAGCATTGCATGAGCTGAATCACTGATGGCCATACGTCTTCACCTCACTCTTTGGCACCCTCATGGCCATACTTCCAATTTTCTGCTTTTATTCTTCATCCCTGTTTTTAAGATTTACTGTTCTCATTGACTCTTTCTCTCCATCGTCTCTGGCCCAACAAACAGAACCATACTGCAGAGAACGCTGGAGAGAGAGACCCCATGGCAGGGTTAGGCTCTGATTGAACTCTGAATCTGAAGTTGGCTTATCGACTATATGAGTAAGAGGGTTGATGATAGGTATGAGGATGGTGATTAAGGAATTGTGGAACGCTCTGCAATTCATTTGCTCCATAGAATTCTGGAGAATGTCAGTGTTTTGGACGCTCTATCTCCTCGTCTCCCATTGCCGCTTATTGCTTGCTCCCAAATCCAAGTCCTACCCACGTTGTCCCCCTGCAATTCCTATCAATAACAAGCCCGTCTGCATTATCACTGGCGTAATTCCATCTTCGTATTTTTCTCCCAAACTGAAGTATTTACTCTTTACTTTCTGTGTGATTGTTGTTTAGCTTTTTGCTGCAGGCTACATCTGGGCTGGGTAAGGCTGCTGCTTATGCTCTTTCAAAGGAAGGTTTCTGCATTGTTCTGGGTACTTTCCCCCCTTCTCATTCTTTGACATGTTGCTTAGCTTAGCATAGCTGCTCACAGGAAGTATAATTGGATGGCGTGTTCAACCCAAAAAAATACACGCCTATTTTAAGTTTCCTTAATTTAAACCATTCAAGCTTGCTTGGTCTTTGTTTTATACCCAAGCTTTTACGAGACTTGCTCAATGATTTCATATTCTGACACACAAGGATTCGTTTTGTGTTGTAAACAAACTTGTTACGTGACACGACTTCTTGTATGTTGATAGTTTGACACTCTGGGATCTCTGAACATGTAATTTATCTTGATGTTTTGAGATGTAAATGGATACCCAAATCACAATTGTTTTCTTTGGATCATGAAAGAAACGTTTTGCTATATTTTATGCAAGGAGCGAGTTTTATTTGACAAGTTAAATAGTGTGTAGCTGAAGTTCATTCTGTCTGCAGTTGGACGGTCCTCTGATTTGTTATTGAAGGTATAACTTATATGTGAAGTTTATTGTTTGACATGCCTCCTCCATCTCAAGCGTTTTCTTATATTTTCTCTTACTGGTTGTGTGACAGACTGTTCTTGAGATAAAAAGTTCAAATAGAGATGCCCAGCTCAAAGCTTTTCAGGTTGACATATCATCTTTCCATTCAATATTGAAATTCAAATGCTCCCTTCAGCAGTGGCTTTCAGATACAAGAATGCATTCTTCAGTCCAATTATTGATTAACAATGCTGGGATACTAGCAACATCGTATAGACTTACAGCTGAAGGCTATGATCAGTAAATATCTATACCTGCTATTTGTTTTTAATGGACTTTGGCTGCTCTCCCGAAACAAGAATTGTATATGATAAGCCCATGCTAATTTGGTCGGACGTGCGGACCTTATGCCGCCAACTTGGATGAGTTTCTTGCTTTTGTTGATTTGTCTAATTTGCATAAGTTGCTAGGTGAGCTCATGGGCTCACCTAAACTTGACCTTCATGGGATTGAGATCCAAAATATTTTGTGGAAGTCTTTTTTGTTCTTTCTTTTGTATTTTAATCTTCGGTACTTCCTTTTCTGTTTCAGAAAATGTGTGTTTTCTTTGTGCTACTTTTTCCAGCATATTCTGGTTGTATATGCATCTTATCTCTTCAGAAATTGTTGAAGCAAATATCTTATTCATTTTGGTGCTTGGTGCTACATCCTGGTTCTCTGTCTGGATACAGAATCCTGGATTGTTCAATTATAAGTTTACCTGTGTTTTCCAGGATGATGGCTACAAACTACATTGGTGCCTTCTGTCTGGCCAAACTTCTGCTCCCACTCCTCATAAACAGTCCTGTTCCTTCACGGATCGTGAATGTTACGTCCTTTACGCATCGAAGTGGTAAGATTGATTGCCGTTTGTGTATTTGAAACATTTTCCAGCAAACAATTAGTGGTGACTTTTAGTCTTTAATATAACTATCTTCATTAGGAAATCACGTTATAAGTTCTGTCTGCTACTACTTGTTCAACCTTGTAGAACAGTAGAAGAATGTTAGTACCCAAAACTTGTTGACTCATTGATGTGTTAAAGAGGCCACCAAGCTTAGGTTGTAAAGTTCCATCGATGTGGCAAAACAATGTATGTGTTAACTCACTGACAAATGATTGTTTTCTGCCCCAAAGATGGAAAAAGAAGAGTGCATATTAATGGTCAAATAGGACAAGATATGCTGTGATGACAGTGCTTGAGTGCATATTGATCATTCATCAAAGTAGGATATGTTATGATGAGAGTGCTTGCAGTATTGTATTTTTCCAAACAATGCTTGATACATTTTGAACATTAACAGATTATATGATAAAACGTTTTAGTAATCCTTATTCTTCAGTTTTTAATATGCAGGTTGACAAGGAAACTGTCACTGGGAAGTGCTTCGTAAGATCAAAACAATACCCATGTGCTCGTATTTATGAGAACTCCAAATGTAAGTTATAAAGGCCCCATCAGATATTCTCTATTACTTTTTATCTGAATCCTAGCATTCTCACTTGATTGTCTGTTGTAGTATGCCTACTGCTGTTCTCCTATGAGCTTCACCGACAACTTGGTTTGATGGAAAAACCTCATCAGGTCTCTGTCATGTATGTGATTACAAACTTCTTGTTTTTCATTTTTTTTGGGCTATGTATATATTTGAAAACACAACATATTGAATAAACAGTTATGGGAAAATTTATTTGATTGTAATTTTTTGATTACATCGTTGATATTTTCTGGTCTTCATGCATCGAAACTAGCATTTTTTTCCTATTTACATTTGTCTTCTGACCATCTGTAGATAGGGTTTTCTCTTTTTCAAGTAAGAAGATATTTTATTGATATTGAAATAGGGATAGCCAAAGTACACAGGAAGTCTACAAGAGATTACAGCCAAATCAGGACCTAGAAATGAATATAAGGAACTGTAGATAGAACTTATTGTCTGCCATTCTCTTAGAACTCCCATTTTTTTCTTTTGTTAGGCTAATGCGACCTATTCTCATCAGCCATATTTAAGAATTTCTAGCTTTATGCTGTCATCCATCATACTAATCAAGATCCTTTTATTAATGATAGTTTCCTCTTCATCTCTCTTTTTGATCTGTTTTGATTTGAAGTGCCGCGGATCCTGGAGCAGTGGAAACTAATATTATGCGTGAAGTTCCCTCATGTCTTTCCCTATGTAGCTTTTATAGTCTTGAAACTTATGGGCCTTTTGCAATCACCTGAAAAAGGCATCAGCTCTATCATTGATGCAGCCCTTGCCCCACCAGTGAGTTTTACCCGCACCAATTTGTTTCTCCTTTAAATGAATGTTGAGATTCTTCAATGGAAAAAAATGTTGTCCCTAATTATTTATATCTTTATAACTTAATCAGACCTTATGTTCTTATTGTCTCATGCATCAGTCCAATCTGGGTATTTATGTAAGCTATTTAATTTTGCTGCCAAAGCAATAACTATTTCCAGAATTTGGCATACTATTAGGGTGTAATATTACCTCAGCTATAAAGTAGCGCTTGCATATTTTCATAGAGGATCTTTCTTTAGTATGATTAAGTGACTTAGGCTCTGGTCAAACTGGTAGCCCTCTTTTCTTCCTTCTCTTTTTATTAAAGTCAAACAGGGGAAATTTTGGGTTCGAGTCGTTTAAAAATGTTTTAGCTTAAATATACAAGTATATTATAAAAAGGGGAAATTGGCATTTCACTGTTACTCTGTTTATCTTGAACATTTAGGTTAATGAGAATTGATTTGAAGACCTTTAAGAGTCGTTCTTTCTTGGTTCTGATCATGCAGCCCTTGTTTAGGGCAAGTGTGGATTGCATTTTATTCTTTTAGTGTTTACACGAGAGATCCAAAATAAGATTGGTGATGACCGGCTGTTGAGCACTTCTAGTATATAGCGATGAAGGATTTCAGTTCCTCTGCATGTTTTCTTGAGTTACAATAGTCAGAGAGTCAGTAGAACGCTCTTGATGAGTGGTGACATTATTTACCTTTTTGAGGTTGAGAACTTCTGAGTTGATTACTGAGCTAACCTAGTTTATTTTTTATTTTTATTTTTTTTCCAGGACAAATCTGGAGTTTACTTTTTTGGCGGAGAGGGTAGAACTCTCAACTCTTCGGTGCTGTCGCACAACACAGAACTTGCGCAAGAGCTTTGGACTACTTCATGTGATCTGTTTTTGCAGTCTCAGCTTGTTGTCGAGCCAATTTCCACTTGAGTATTGGATTGCATTAGGGATTAATCTCTTCATCAACCAAAAGAAAAGAGAATGGGTATTCCTTCAGTGTCAGTCAATCGGTACCAAGTGAAGTGGGTTGATGGTCCGTTCCTCGAGATGTGTTCTCAATTATTTTGCTACATGGATGTTTTGATAAATGCAATGGGAGCTTGTTGAGATGAAATCTGTGTTAAACCCTTGAGAAATTTTCAGGAGTCATGGTACTCTCTAATACCAAGGCTAAAGAGACATGAAAAAAAAGTCTAAAACCAAGGCTAAGGGAGATGGTCATTGGTTTCTGCCCCCAAAACGAATTTATTTTTTTTATTAATTCATATTTACATGATGCCATCTCTGATGTGAATTCACATAATAGCAACTGAATAAAGCACTGTTTTGTTTTTCCTCTTCTTATTTTGATTCTGTAATTTCTTTCTATTTCCGTACCAATGGTTGTTTGCAATATGAAAAATGATAGCCATACAATTCCTTTACAATTCTTTTATTAATTTTTTAAATTAAAAAAAAAAAGATCTTTTACTTAATGAGTAAGTACATGATTATTATTAAAAATGTATATTTTTAAATTTTTTTAATGATTAAAGATGTTAAAAATATATTTAAAAGAAATTAATAAAAAAACAAATACACGTAGAGTGACAAACAAGTAGTAGTTAAATTGTAAGGGTATTACTATCTGTTGAACCCAAGGTTTCAAGCCTCGCATCTACGTAAAAATTTTGATGATAACAAATAATATTTAAAACTCAAAAATCAAGTTGTCTACGCATGAAGGGAGTTAAACACATCAAGAAATCAAGCATGAGCAAGAAAGAGATCAAGTTTTCAAATGAATCTCATAGATTATTTTTGTACATAAAATTAGAAATTGGATTAAGGCTCCAAATTACTTTTTTTTTTCTCATAAAACATCAAATTACTTTTTTCACATATGCAAGACATTGTTAAATGTCTTAGTTTTGAAAATTATGTTTTTCACATGTGCATAACATCATCAAACAAAATAATTTCAAAAATTATATTTTTTTTATAAAAACTGGAATTTATAAGATGATTGATTATCATATTTGACATGTGCATATTTTGTTTAAAAGTCTTGAAGAGAGGTAGTGTGTTTTTTTGACAAATGCAAAATGTAGATGATTTTGTTTGAGAATCTTAAAGGGTGGTTGTGTGTTTTTTTTGACAAATACAAAAGGTAGATGATTTTGTTTGAAAATCTTAAAGGGTGGTTGTGTATTTTTTTTACATATGCAAAAAGAAGATGATTTGATTTGAAAAATAAATCATGCTCATTTTGTCATGTATGAAAAGTAAAAGATTAGATTTGATTTCTTTGAAAAATTAATAGAGTTGTCTTTGACAAATGCAAAAAAGAAATGCTTTTATTTGAATTTTTTGAAAAGTAAATAGTGCTCTTATTTGACATGTGAATATTTTTAAATTTGAAATTGAAGACTCATTTGCCTATAAATAGCTCACTTGAGTTTTACAAAAATCACAACAAGAGCTTACACATCTATTGCTAAGTTTTGCATCATTTTTTCAAAACTCTCATTCTCTCTTTTCTAAAGTTTTGAGCCTTAATTCTTGTTCTTGTTAAGAGAGATATAGGTTGCGCTGTATTGTTTCTATCTCACTCGTTGAGGAGTGTACTTTGATAGTCTACCCACTATCAACTCTTGTATTTGTAAGAGGGTGCGTATAACCCTTGTGTGTGTAGAAGACAGTCTACACGGGGAATAGTTAAATCACCAAGTGTGAGGTGATTGGAAGTGTAGAGGGTGTTCTACACGGATTCTTTGGAGCGGTGCTGCTCAAAAGTGTAATAGGTTTTTATCTCCACCTAAAAGAGATTGACTAGTGAATTCGGGATCCTCAAGAGGTAGCTTGAGGCGAGGACGTAGGCAGTGGGGCTGAACCTCGTAAAAATACTGAGTTTGATTTCTCTTACCCTACTCTTTACATTTCTTACTGCTTTATATTCTGTTTATATTTTATATTGTGTATTTGATTAATAAGTGTTAATTTTTATAATATAACCCAATTCACCCCCCTCTTGTGTTAGTCATTTGGGCAACAATTGGTATCAGAGCTAGAGCTCTGTTATAAGATTAACTATCTTTTGAGTTAAGATCTTATGACTAACATTGCAGCTTCATTTGGTGAAGGTCAATCTAGCAGACGGCCTCCACTCTTTTGTGGAGACAATTACTCATTCTGAAAAGTTAAAATGATAATATTCCTTCAGGCTCAAGGTCGAGAAATCTGGAAATACATAGTAAATGGACCTTATATTCCAACAAAAGTGGTTGATGGAGTAAAGGTCAAAAAGGAAGAAGAAGAGTTTGATCGTGAAGACGATAGACTTTATACTTTGAATTTAACTGCTATGAATTTATTATATAATGCTCTCAATGATAATGAGTTTAATAGAGTAATGACTTGCGCTACAGTAAAGGAAATTTGGGATAACTTGGAAGTTACTTATGAAGGAACTTCTCAAGTCAAGGAATCAAAAATTTATATTTTTACTCATGAATATGAAATGTTTAAGATGAATGATGATGAATCTATTTCTAGTATGCACACTCGTTTTACTAACATCATAAACAACTTGACAGCTCTTGGCAAAGTTTATTCCAAAGTAGAGATAGTAAGAAAAATTCTCAACTTTCTACCAAAATGTTGGGAATCAAAAGTGACAACGATTCTTGAAGCTAGAGACCTCAAGAAGCTCGAAGTGAATGAACTCATCGGGTCACTTATCATCCATGAGTACACATTGAAAATAGGAGAAGAAGAAGGAAAGCCAAAGAAGAGCTTGACACTTAAAACTATTCCATATGAAAGTGAAAGTGATGAAGATGAGGAAAATGTCAACAAAGATGAAGAAGTTGTGATGATAACAAGAAGAATTCAGAGGTTCTTAAAAAAAAAAATAAAACTCCTCCAAGGAAATCCTTCAAAAAGTTTTCTAAGAAAGATTCAGATAAAAATGACACTTTAATTTGTTATAAATGCAATAAGCCTGGTCATATCAAGTCAGATTGTGTCCTCTACTAAAGAAAGATCGAAACAAAGGTAAAAAGCAATAAAAGCTACATGGGATGATGATTCAAGTAGCTCAGATAGTGAAGCAAGCAATGGAGAATCAACAAATATTTGTCTTATGGCTAAAGATGACATTGAGGTAACAAATCTTGATAATATTGAAAGATCCTTCATATGAAGAATTACAAAATATTTTAGAAGAGGTATATAAGGAATTTGAAAAATTGGGTATCAAGTATACTACTTTGAAAAAGAAAAATTCTTCTTTAACAAACGAAATTGATATTTTTAAGAAAAGAAAGTATTGTTTTGAAAGATGAAAATCTTGAGTTGAAGAAAAAGAAAAACTGATTTAGAAAATATTATTGAAAACTTTACGAATGGAAAAAAGAAATTTTGAAAAACTTCTTGGTAGTCAAAGATGTGTTTTTGACAAGGCAGGCTTGGGATATATGCCAAAACAAAAATACAAAACCTTATAAAAAACTTCTTTGATAATCCTTCTACATCAAAGTCCAATATTAAAATTCTTTTCATAAAAATAATTTTGTTAAAAAAGGATACTATTATAATCAACTCAAGTTCTTCATATATGTCACATGCTATTTGCAACTTTTGTAATAGAAATGGTCATAATTATCTTGCTTGTCCTATTAGAAGAAAACATACAATGACTATTAGGGCCTTATGGGTACCTAAAAATCTTGTTTATTCTAATACTAATAAATAAAGGACCCAAAAGACTTGGTGGTACCAAGAAAAATCATTTTAATTGTTTTTATAAGTGTGCATGAAGTCCTCCACAAACAAAAATAAATGGTTTTTTAGATAGTGGAATGTTCAAGACACAATGACGGGAGACAAGAGTAAGTTCTTTGATCTTTAGATCTAAAAAAGAAGGACACGTGATATTTGGAGACAACTCGAAAGGGAAGATCGTGGGAATAGGTAAAATTGGTAATGAGTCTTCTCTCATAATTGAAGATGTTTTTACTTGTTGAAGGTCTAAAATATAATCTTTTGAGCAATAAGTCAATTATGTGATAAAGGATTTACAATTACTTTCAAAATGGATAAGTGCATTATTTTGAATGATCATGATTATAATATTTGTTTTTATTGCTTTTAGAAGCAACAATGTTTATACAATCGATTTTGAAGAAATTACCTCACAAGATGCTATTTGTGTTTTTCAGCTCAAAATGAAAACTAATTGGTTATGGCATAGAAGACTAGGTCATGCCAACATGGAACTTATTTCCAAACTTTCAAAAAAATGATCTTGTGAGAGATTTACCAAAGGCAAATTTTTCTTAAAAACAAAATTTGTGATGTATGCCAATTTGGTAAACAAACAAAAACTTCTTTTAAAACCAAGAAACATATTTCCACTACTAGACCACTGCAACTGATACACATGGATCTTTTTGGACCAAATAAAGTTTGCAAGTTTAGGAGGAAAAATATTATGCATTGTTATTGTTGATGATTTCTCTAGATATACTTGGGTCATCTTTCTTGCTCATAAAGATGAGGCACATAATGCATTTACCAAATTATGCAAGAGAATTCAAAATAAAAAGGGCTCTACCATTTCAAGTATCCGAAGTGATAGGGGGAAAAGAATTTTAATAATAAATTATTGAAACATTTTGTGATGAAAATGGTTTTGTGCATAATTTTTCAGCTCCTCAAACTCCTCAACAAAATGGGGTAGTAGAGAGGAAAAATAGATCTGTTCAAGAGATGGCAAGAAGAACAATGCTCAATGAGAACAACTTGCCTAGTTATTTTTGGGCCGAAGCGGTAAGTACTGCATGTTATGTTATAAATAGAGTTATGCTAAGGTCCAAATTAGATAAAAACCCCCTATGAGCTTTGGAATGAGAAAAAGCCCAACATTGGTTACTTTCATGTATTTGGATGCAAATGTTTTTATTTTAAATGACAGGGATAATTTAGGCAAGTTTGATGCAAAATCTGATGAAGGTATCTTTTTCGAGTATTCTACTAATAGTAAAGCTTATAGAGTATTCAATAAAAAGACTTTAACTGTACAAGAATCTATGCATGTAGTATTTGATGAATCTAATTCTCTACTCTCCAAGAAATCCATTGATGAAGAAACAGGATGTATAAATAATACGGAAAGTCTCAATCTCAACAAAGATAACACAATAGAGGAAGTCCAACATGGAGACATCAGGAAAAATTATCAAAATTTAATACAAGATGCAACCAAATAGTGGAAATTTGTGAAAGATCATCCAGCGGAACAAATTCTGGGAGAACCTTCACGAGGTGTAAGCACTCGATCATCTCTTAGAAGTATTTGCAATTATACTGCTTTTCTATCTCAAATTGAACCTAAAAATATTGATGAAGCACTTCTTGATGAATTTTGGATTCTAGCTATGCAAGAAGAACTTAATCAATTTGAAAGAAATAATGTTTGGACACTTGTTCCTAGACCCAAAAATCATACTATTATTGGAACAAAATGGGTTTTTAGAAACAAGAAAGATGAGTCCAAAGTCATTACTAGAAATAAGGCTCGACTTGTAGCCCAAGGTTTCAATCAAGAAGAAGGAATCGATTATGATGAGACATATGCACCAATCGCAAGATTAGAAACTATTCGAATGCTACTTGTATATGTTTGTTATAAAGATTTCAAACTTTTTCAAATAGATATTAAAAATGCTTTCTTAAACGGTTTTATAAATGAAGAGGTATATGTTGAGCAACCTCTAGGTTTTGAAAATCATATTTCTCCAAATCATGTTTTCAAACTCACAAAAGCACTATATGGACTCAAACAAGCTCCTAGAGCGTGGTACGAGAGACTCAGTGGTTTCTTGATTGAAAAAGACTTTTCAAGAGGAAAAATTGATACAACTCTTTTCATTAAATACGAAAATGATGATATTCTTTTGATTCAGATTTATGTTGATGATATAATATTCGGTGCTACTAATGAAAATATATGCCAAGTTTTTGCTAAGACAATGCAGGCAGGAAGAATTTGAAATGAGCATGATGGGAGCTCACATTCTTTTTCGGGATTGCAAATTAAGCAAGCAAAAAGTGGGACATTCATCAATCAATCGAAATATATTAAAGAATTGCTGAAGAAGTTTGGGATGGAAGGTGCTAAGGAAACTGGAACACCAATGAGCCTATCCACTAAACTTGATAAAGATGAATCCGGTAAACCAGTTGACTCGAAGGTATATCGAGATATGATTGGTAGCTTATTATATTTGATAGCTAGTAGACCAGATATTATGTTTAGTGTGTGCTTATGTGCACGCTTTCAATCATCTCCAAAAGAATCACATTTAATTGCAGTTAAGCGCATTCTTAGATATCTTAGTGGTACAATTAACTTAGGATTATGGTACCCTAAGCACACATCTTTCGATCTAATCAGCTACACAGATGCAGATTATGTTGGCTGTAAAATAGATCGAAAAAGAACTAGTGGAGCATGCCACTTCTTAGGTCATGCACTAGTTTCTTGGTTTAGTAAAAAATAAAATTCTGTTACACTATCTACTGCTGAGGTAAAATATGTTGCTACGGGTAATTGTTGTGCTCAAGTTCTTTACATGAAGCAACAACTTGAAAATTTAAAACTTATGTACAATCACATTCTAATCAAATGTGATAATACAAGTGCTATAAATCTTTCAAAAAATTCAATACAACATTCTCGGACCAAACATATTGAAATTAGATATCATTTTCTTAGAAATCACGTGCAAAAGGGCGATATTGTATTAGAATTTACTAGTACACATGATCAATTGGCAGACATTTTCACAAAACCCCTACCAGAAGATAGACTATGCATGATTAGAAGAGAAATAGGAATGATGCATGCCATGAATATTTGCTAGATACTTTTATTTCATGATCTTAAATGACCTACAGAAACTTGAGACGTTTAGCCTCATCATTCAAATGCATTTGCTCCTCATAAATCATCATGCCATCATTGTCTAAAGGATTAGGCAATCGAAATGAAGAGGCAAGTAAATATTTCAAATCCTTATTCTGCTGCTTTAACTCTACTATTTTTTTATTTGACTCATAAATAAGTCGTTGAAGTACAGAGACAGTCTCGCTAAACTTCTCAATTTCGCGAGTTTTGGACTGCAACCGAGCAGAAAACGCGACGATGGATGATGAGTATCGAGTTCCGAGACCCATAATCTCGTAAATGGCATGATGATCTGATTTATTAGCCAAATCAGTCTCTTGTTACTTCATGGCACCCACGATAGATGCAGGAATAGATTGAGACTGAGGTAAAGAATACCTCAAATCTTGATCGAGAGAAGTACTGAAGGGAAATCGACGAGCCATTGAAAATTTGTAGAATGAGAATGCAAGCAAATTGCAAAGATGAGAAGAAGATTTGATGCGAAATAGATAAAGCTAAAGATTGCTCTTATAGAAACGGAAATAAGAATAAGACAAGTTTACAAATCCTGATAATATCTCATTTTTCAGCAACATCAAGCGGATCAAATCTCTGCACCGAATTTCCAGAGTTAGGCCTCCAGCCTTTGCAGGTTTTGTCGGGCACGGGTGGTTCCAATTATTCAACTTTCTACAGTTTCTACTAACGCACCGTTTTATTTGGTTATTGCTTATTGCGGGAAAAAATCTTACTGAAACCAATTACAGTTCCTTTTTAATGATGCCAAAAGGGGGAGAAGTCTTATACTAGTATTATACTACCCTGTTATATATGCTAGAATCATGTTTATATTTTTCTTGAAATACTAACGAATATTTTCAGGGGGAGCTTAAGTATTACTGCAGGTCGCAGATTTCTACTAAGTATTTGTCATTATCAAAAATGGGGAGATTGTTGAACCCAAGATTTCAAGTCTCGCATCTACGTATAAATTTTGATGATAACAAATAATATTTAAAACTCAAAGATCAAGTTGTCTACGCATGAAAGGAGCTAAATACATCAAGAAATCAAGCATGAGCAAGAAAGAAATCAAGTCTACAAATGAATCTCATAGATTATTTTTGTACATCTCTTGATAAAATTAGAAATTGGATTAAGGCTCCAAATTACTTTTTTTTTTCTCATAAAACATCAAATTACTTTTTTCACATATGTAAGACATTGTTAAATGTCTTAGTTTTGAAAATTATGTTTTTCACATGTGCATAACATCATCAAACAAAATAATTTCGAAAATTATATTTTTTTTTATAAAAAATTGAATTTATAAGATGATTAATTATCATATTTGACATGTGCATATTTTGTTTGAAAGTCTTGAAGAGAGGTGGTATGTTTTTTTGGCAAATGTAAAATGTAGATGATTTTGTTTGAGAATCTTAAAGGGTGGTTGTGTGTTTTTTTTGACAAATACAAAAGGTAGATGATTTTATTTGAAAATCTTAAAGGGTGGTTGTGTATTTTTTTGACATATGCAAAAAGAAGATGATTTGATTTGAAAAATAAATCATGCTCATTTTGTCATGTATGAAAAGTAAAAGATTAGGTTTGATTTCTTTGAAAAATTAATAGAGTTGTCTTTGACAAATACAAAAAGGAAATGCTTTTATTTGAATTTTTTGAAAAGTAAATAGTGCTCTTGTTTGACATGTGAATCTTTTCAAATTTGAAATTGAAGACTCATTTGCCTATAAATAGCTCACTTGAGTTTTGCAAAAATCACAACAAGAGCTTACACATCTATTGCTAAGTTTTGCATCATTTTTTCAAAACTCTCATTCTCTCTTTTCTAAAGTTTTGAGCCTTAATTCTTGTTCTTGTTGAGAGAGATATAGGTTGCGCTGTATTGTTTCTATCTCACTCGTTGAGGAGTGTACTTTGATAATCTACCCACTATCAACTCTTGTATTTGTAAGAGGGTGCGTATAACCCTTGTGTGTGTAGAAGGCATTCTACACGGGGAATAGTTAAATCACCAAGTGTGAGATGATTGGAAGTGTAGAGGGTGTTCTACACGGATTCTTTGGAGCGGTGCTGTTCAAAAGTGTAATAGGTTTCAATCTCCACTTAAAAGAGATTGACTAGTGAATTCGGGATCCTCAAGGGGTAGCTTGAGGCGAGGACGTAGGCAGTGGGGCTGAATCTCGTAAAAATACTGAGTTTGCTTTCTCTTACCCTACTCTTTACATTTCTTACTGATTTATATTCTGTTTATATTTTATATTGTGTATTTGATTAATAAGTGTTAATTTTTATAATATAACCCAATTCACCCCCCTCTTGTGTTAGTCATCTGGACAACACTATCCTATTAGAAAAATAATTGGTCTCCAAAGCACTTAGATGGCCTTATCACGATTCAAAATTGAGATGAGTTTTGAAAGTTGAATAAAATATTATTAAAATATTATTTTTTATATTATTATTATTTTAAAATTTTAAAAAATTGAATTGAGATTTAAAATTGAATTATTTATTAAATTTTATATGAGAATTTTAAAAAATATAATAATAAATTTAAAATGAATTGAGATGAGTTCTTATACCGGAGTTCCAAAATTGTGTCTGGGCGTGCGTGATTTTTACAGAGCGTAAGAGCATCCCATCCAACTGCCAAAGACTATTTGAAGTGAAAATTCATAGAAAATAACTTCAAAATTCTGAAGACTGGGGTTGGGTCTAACCGACAAAGTCGAATATCAAAACTTTTGGTTTTTCGTTTTCATTCCACTCTATTAGGGGTGGCAAAATATTACACGACCCGTTAACTCAACACGAACACGACACGATAATAGCGGGTTAGGGTTTAGTCTTAATGGGTTTCGGGTCAAAACGGGTTGACACGTTAAGACACGATTGCTTAACGGATTGATAGCGGGTCATCCTGTTTTAACTCGTTATGATACGTTAAGAAAATTAAAATTATAAGTATACATTTATATTTGAAAGTAAAATTGATAAAATTTTAATTTTGATATTTTCTTTATTTAAATTGTAATTCATACTTGTAGTTAGTATTATAATTTTTATAAATATTATGGTTTTAACATTTGTATAAAATTATGCTAAGTTTAATTAAGTCAAACGGGTTAATTTTAGGCATATTCAACACATTTACATAAATAAGTTAAAACGTATCATATCTTGTCATGTTAATTTATTTCATAATATTCACTAATGGGTCATAACAGGTTGACACGACACGACATGTTATGTTAACGGGTCGTGTTAGGGTTTGAGATTTTGACACGATAAGCTTAACGGGTCGGGTTAGGGTTGACCTATATAATATAATATACATGTATTAACACGACACGAACACGACCCGTTGACATGATTTGACACCTCTACACTCTATTATACCAAAAGGAGAGAGAGAAGAGGAGGAGGGGTTTTGAACTTTTGAGATCTACCCACATGCGACAACAATTTCATTCCACTTTGATTTTTTGTTTCGTTCCACTTTATGGCATCTCTTATTGTCAATTCTCATGTTTTTCTTTACCACCTCTGCAGATGAAGATATTAGTAAGTGCAACTCAGATTTCCTGCAACAAAACCTCTGAAAATCCATTGAGAGAGAGAGAGAGAGAAGGGGGGAATTGGAATGCGAGCTTGAGGCGAGATTTTCCCTTCGATGTTCAAGAGAGAGGGAGAATGGGATGGGCGAATGCAAACTTAGATCTCCTGTTACCACCTTACATTACAGCTTTAAGAATTCTCTACGTGGCAATTTGTTATAGGTCTCCGTTAAACAATATTTAAAAGTTTCACCTGTTGGAAATTTTTTTCGAGGGTGATGCTGGAATCGAATAGGCTGTTAAATATTAAAAAACAACTATTTAATGAATTGCTACGTTAGCAAATACAAAAAATACAAGGTGGGTTGTGCCACACCAAAACCTACTGAAATATCACCCCTTTCTCTAGTTCTACTTTTTGCTTCGCACATCGAAATCCACCAAAACCCATGGAAGCCCTTACTCTACAAGATTTGCCATCCCAAATCAAAACCGTCATAATCGATATGCAGACCGCCTCCGATATCGATGACCTGCATGCAGACGCCGAGTTGAACTAATTTGTAATAGATGTATGAGACTTTGTCGATACCATTGCTAAGTAAAGCTGTAGATGGAATCTGAGAGCCAATACAAAAATGCAGCAATTGTAGACAATCAAGCATGTTGACTTGCTCAAGCTTCCTTGCCATGCCCCTAGGTTAAAGTCACTTTCCAAAACCCAAATATGTTGCATAATTCATTTTCGAAACACAATCTGGTTCCAACTTTTAGAACTATTTATTCATAAAAAAAATCAAAGCATCACCATTGGCCATGAATTGTATTATTTGTTGTTGCCATCTATTGGGTATTTGTGGTTTATTGGATTATTTAGATGTTGCCATCTATACTCGTTTCAAATTATTTGAGTTTTTTTCTTCGTCAAGTACCTTGCCCAAAATTATAAGGAACTGTTATATCTTTTCACATCCTCACTTGATGAATGATTTGAAGCAAAATTTAATACCGAAAGAAAGTTGAAGAAGAAATATATTTTTTGGATATTTTTCTGTTTATTAAATTATTGTATTTTCCTGATATTATTTGATATTATTTTCAGATTTTGAAGGAAGAGGAGGGAAAAGAATAGGGAAGACGAAGATAAAAAAGTGGGCAGGACGATAAGAAAAATGGAAGATTTGAGTGAGGAGCATCACAAAGTTAATGGTGTAGATTGTATATGTGTCACAAGAAAATTGATAGGCTGTTATTCTCATCTTAATAGCCCGACAGGTTTGCAGATTATCTCTTTTCTCAATTATAAATTCCTCACCTGGCAAGATATGATTTCCACCAGCAAATGAAGTTATAAATGCTTGCCGCATGGCATTTTATTTTATTAATGGTGATGGACGTAAAAATAGATATAAAGAAGATCTTATTTCTATCAAATATGTAGCTCACAGGATTATTAAAAAAAAAAAAAAATACATGCTTTAAAAAATAATAAAAATAAAAAAATAAAAAATACACAAGATGCTATCTGAAAATAGGCCTAAGCAAACGGAGTCTTTCGTTAAAATCTCCTAAAATTTATAATGTATTTTTACACATCCCTTCTTTAGACTTTAATTCATGGAACTAAAAATGAGTATAGCCGTCCATCGATGATGGAATATAAAAAAAATTTAATTCACGGAACTAAAAGTGGTATATATATATATATATATAATATATATTTCAAAAATAAGTCATATAAATTAATACAATCTAATATAATATATTAGATGGTGGTGGCTTGCTTCTCTTACTTAGAGAACCGCTTCTAAGTGGTCGGGCAATCATATGAAGTAGAGCAACCCTCTTATAAATTATTCCCACGTCAGAAATTACACAATAATCTCAATACTCTCAACCACATGGAATCGCACCACTGTCTCCTGCAGGATGCGTGCGGCGGATCCAACTGGCCTTCTATTTTCATTTGAAACCATGGAAGTTGAAATATCATACATATTTCATGACAAACCCACCATTGATTTCTATTCAAACACATTTTCACACGCAACGAAACTCTTTCTCGCTTCCCAAACATCAGAACAAACACCCTCATGTAAGAGCAGCTCTAGCAGAAATCTCGCAACTTTTTTTTATCCTCATTCTTTTTCATCCAGCTTCTCTCTATTAAAGCACCTCTGAACAAACTAATACACAATAATCACTCTTAACTTCACTTCTTCTTTTTGTTTGGCTTAAAACTTAATCCTAGGACTTCAATTGACAGCCAAGAAAATGGATTAATCAATATGCAATCATGAATACAAAAAGAGAAAATTAGGAAATGACTTTTTCATGTTTTCCTCAAGGGGTTTTGCTACAAAATAGCCACGGTAGCAGTGCACTCATTGCACATATTTTATAGCAAGACAATAGGGGTAAGGGGAGGAGAAATTGGTCAACTAAAAAATTTACTTATGAAAAAATTGGTCAATTTATTTAGGCCATCTCATAGTAGTGCAATGATTGCTATCAAATAGTAGCCACTTTCAAGATTCATTCTTTACTAAAAGCTTCCTTTCAAAGTGTATAAAATTGCTTTCCACCTCTTTGTTCTAAAACCAAAAAGAAAAAAAGAACTTCTAGGTTCATCAATTTAAGTGAATGATACCATGAAGAACTCCCCCCAATCCCATGCTTATTTTTCTTCGTAAATCGTTGTCTTACCGATCCCAGAGCTACAAAAAAGTATGATGATTAACAGAAATCCTTAGTTCTTCGATGAAGTTGACCAATGTAATATTTTTTTTTTAATTGAAATGCATAATCCTTTCAATGCACTGTTGATAGATGTAGTGAAATGCAGGATATGTACTTTTGGGGATGGGCCGGTAAACAGACAGTAAATATGAAGTGACGTAGCAGATGCAACAAGAGAAATAAAAACAAATGACGCAGAACAGCGATGGACACCAAGATTTGAAGTGGTTCGACTTAACACAAGTCTACGTTCACTATTGGGTCGGTCTTAATGAATCCACTATAACAATAGAAATGGAGTATAGAGATTGAATTATGTGATTCTTATACTAGAAATACTAAATCTCACTTACAAGTTGTAAAGGTCTCTCTCACAATTCTCAAATCCTTACAAATAGCTCTCCACTCAAAATCTAAACCAAAAACCTTTTGGAGTTTCTCACGCTGCTCAGCGTTTAAATGAACGCGAGTTCTCTTATAAGCCGAATCTCGCTCGAGCGAGACAACTCTCGCTCGAGCAAAACACTATTCCAGACGGAGTTAACCCTAGTAAAGAAAACATTAGTTCGAAACAAAACCTCGAGCGAGGTCGAGCGAATATCTAGGGTTGACTTTAGCTCGAGCGAGACGTCGAGCGAGAGTCGAGCGAAGTCTCTGTCTGAAATCTTGTTTGAGCAGGATGTTGAGCGATGGTCAAGCGAACTCTCTGTTTGATGCGTCGCTCGAGCGGGGGATGTCGAGCGAGAATTGAGCGAACTTACGGGTTGAGGCTCGCTCGAGCTACTGCTCGAGCAAGGGTCGAGCGAAGAGCATACTGATATACTTGATTAAATTCAATTCAAACCACATCTCAACATGTACATTAAAAGAATTATATGGAGGGTTATTTATTGGAGGATTGTTACTTGAATTGCCCAACCGATTGAAAAGTTTTCTCTTTTACTTAACGTGAAATAGGATTAAGACTCATTTTGGAATTTGGATTGTTTCATATAATTTTAAATGTAGTGAAACATATATGATTCTATATATTCAATTATCAAATCACTAAATTTATCTTAACTCAACATTTTTTTACTCGTGAGACTTATAAATTTTTTCAATTCAATGTTTTTACACGTGAAACCCACAAATATTTATTTTTATAAATATAATTAAATTTATTTTAATATTTAAACATATTTAAATTCATCTTAAATGGATTTTACCAAACTCACTCCATTATTTTAAATTACTATTATTCCTAAAAAATGTAGCTCACCTTTTAACTAAGAGCGCTAGCGATGGTTTGCCATTGCTAAGTCCAAAATAAAGTCTAAATTTACTCTTTTGGCTATAATTTATATGGTTTAGCTAAATAGTCCACATTGTTCTAACTATTTCAAAGTCCAAATAATGATATAATATTATATTTTGATATAAAAATAATTTTTTTTTAAATCTTGCAAATACACTTAATATATTAAATATTTATTTTAGTAAACAATAAATTATTTTTTTAATTATTTCTTCTCTCAAACACTAGCACTACTTATTGTACCTACTTATTGTACCAACCAAGCACCATCTACAATTCATCAATCAATAACCACATGATACTAACCTTTTTTTAAATAACCATTCTTCTTATGACAACTTTTTTAGTTGTAGCTAATAGTTAAGTGGTCTAATTAAAATTTTGTGAAGCCAACAACCACACGATATCTATCTTTTTTCTACCCAACCTGAGTGAAAATAGTTTCAGCTAGGAAAACAGTTTCAGAATTAATGAAAAAAATTAGCCATATCCAGTGTAAACAGTTCCAATAATAGAAATAACATGCTAGTTGGTTCACAATATATTATAGGTGGTTCATAATATAGGAAAGCATGAAAAATTCATTTTTTTTTTATAGGTAATCAAATGGATTTCATAAATAGAAAAAGGCTAAGCTCAAGTATACCGGAAGTATACTTCAGAAAACTTAGTAAGTGTTACAAAGAAGAAAGAAGTTCATGGACACTAAGTCCGTTACAAGCAATAGATCCCGCCCAAGAAAGTAAAGTCCTATAGAAGAAAAATTTTAGTTCCTCCAACGATCTCTCACAATTTTCGAAGTTCCTTGCATTTCTCTTTCTCCATATACACCAACACATACATATAGGGACCATATTCCATATAGTCGCCACCTGTGGGTTGCCACGGAGACTTCTCCAGCTAGCTAGGAAATTCACCAAGTGGAGAGGCATGATCCATGATAAGCCAAGTCTTGTGAAAAACTCATCCCACAACTTCTTCGCCACCTCGCAATAAAGAAGTAAATGATCTACTGATTTTTCCTGTTTTTTGCACATACAACATCAATCAATCACAATTATATGGCGTTTCCTCACGTTGTCTATGGTAAGGATCTTGTCCAAGATTGCTGTCCACACAAAAAAAGCCGCTCTCGATGGCGCTTTCGTGTGCCAAATACTCTTCTATGGGAACCTAGGGGATCTGGGGGAAGAAAGGACATGGTAGTAAGAACTAACAGAGAAAATGCTTTTCTTAGAGTGTCGCCATTGCAACTTATCCCCCGTACCACCAGGGATGTTGCATGAGTACAATGTCGCAAAAAACTCCAAAATAATCTCCATCTCCCAATCTTGGGCATCTCTCATAATCTCAATATTCCATTGAGGGGTGCATTTGAAAGGATCACAAGATCTGCGATCGAAGCTTCCTTTTCTCTAGCAAGATCAAAGATAACAGGGAAGGATGCTTTGAGGCTGGATGTGCCTCCCCACCAAATGTCATGCTAGAATCTAACCTGAGAACCATCTCCTACCACAAGATATTATTGATCCCTGAAAGACTCCCATTGCTTCCTTATAAACTTCCATAAACCCACCCCATGTGTGCCTTGGACCACATTAGAACCCCCCCCACCCCCAGGACACACTATATTTTAAATCTATTACTGACTTCCAAAGCGCCTCACATTCATTTTGGTATCTCCACAACCATTTACCTAAGAGGGCTTGGTTGAATTTCATCAAGTGACGAATCCCCAAGCCTTCTCCAGATATTGGAGTGCACACTGTTGGCCAATTTACCAAATGATATTTGAACTCCTCCCCCATACCACTTCAAAAGAAGTCCCTTTGTAGCTTCTCAATGCGATTGGCTACATTTGTGGGGAGCGGGGATAGAGACAAATAGTAGGTGGGAAGATTTGAGAGGGTGCTTTCAATCAGTGTCAGTTTCCCCCCTTTAGATAAATATAACCTCTTCCAAGTGGCCAAACTACGCTCTACCTTTTCGATCACCCCATTCCAAATCCTTACGGATTTAAAATGAGGCTCCCAATGGTAGACCTAGGTAGGTGATGGGTAAAAAGGATACCTAACACCCCAATAAAGTAGCCAAAAACTGTGCATCCTGAACGACCCCCACTGGCACTAAAGTAGACTTCGAAAGATTGACTCTCAACCCTGATGCCGCTTCAAAGCAAAGTAGAAGTCCCTTCAAGGCTTGAATGTGTCCGAGTTGTACGCCACAAAAAATGAGCGTGTCGTCAGCAAATAAAAGGTGGGAAATGGAATGAACCCTATTCCCAACCGGAAAGCCATGAAGTAAATCCGCATCCACCAATCTCTCGATCATCTTGCTAAGGGCTTCCATAACAAATAAGAAAAGAAGCGGAGATAGAGGGTCTCCCTGTCTCAAACCATGGGAGGAATTGAAGAAACCCACCGGCGAGCCGTTTACCAAGATAGAGAACCGAACTGAAGAGATACAAAATTCTATCCATTTCTGCCATTTGTCCTCAAAGCCGCATATTGAAAGAAGATCTAACAAGAAGCGCCAATTGACGTGGTCATAGGCTTTTTCCATGTCCAATTTGCAAATCAAGTCGGGTTCCCAAGACTTGAGGCGAACATCCACAATTTCGTTGTCAATGAGGACCGAATCTAAGATTTGTCTACCTTTAACAAATGCATTTTGGGGCTTCGAGATTAGCTTTTTCACCACCACACTCAACTTGTTTGCGAGCACTTTGGATAGGATTTTATACACACCATTCACAAGGCTAATGGGGCAATAATCCCTAGTATCCAAATACCCCATCTTTTTAGGGATGAGAGCTAATAATGTAGAATTAATGTTCTTTTCGAACCTAGAATTAGCATGAAAGTCATGAAAGACTAGCACGAGGTCCTCCTTGATCACTTCCCAACAGGTTTGAAAGAAACCCATAATAAAACCGTCTGGTCCAGGAACCTTGTCGCTAGTCATACCACTGATAACTTTGCACACCTCCTCTTTAGTAAACTGCTTTTCTAACCAGCCTGCGGTCTGAGGATCTAAAACTTTGAAAGATAAGCCATCCACATTTGGTCGTCAAATATGCTCTTCAGATAAGAGCTGTTGATAATACTCTTCCAAATGAATCTTGATAGCCATTTGATCCGTTGAAGCTACCCCATCTACCATTAGAGTGTCTAAGGTATTGTATCTCTTGTGAGAATTTGCTACTCTATGGAAGAATTTTGTGCACTTATCCCTCTCTTTAAGCTAGAGCGCCCTTGATTTCTGACGCCAAGAAATCTCCTCCAACAAAGTAACTCTTTCGAGTTCAGCATTTACTTGATTCTTGCGAGTTCTCTCTATTTCAGACAGAGTTCTAGCTTCCTCTTCACCCTCCATAGCTTGGAGTTCCTCCACAAGAGAGCGTTTTTGTTGGTACACATTGCCAAAGACTTGTTCATTTCATTGCTTCAAATCTTGCTTTAAAGCCTTCAGTTTCCTTGCCATAATGTAGCTAGGATGTCCTTCAAAGTTATAAGAGGTCCACCATGCTCTAACTCTGTCAACAAAATCATCAGATTTAAGCCACATATTTCCAAATTTAAAATACCTTCTACCACCTTGAATCCCTCCGCAGTCTAGGATGATAGGAAAATGATCAGAGCATAAGCGGGGTATTCTTCTTTGCACTGCATCTAGATAGTGTGCTTCCCACTCAGGGGAAAGTAGGAATCTGTCAATTCGTGACCAAGAGGGGCATTCACGGTTATTGGACCACATGAATATACCTCCCATTAAAGGGATGTCCATAAGTTCCTGTTCTACAATGAAGTCAGAGAACTTCTTCATGGGCCTAGAGATATGGGAGATGCCCGACCTTTTGCTTGGAAAGCAAGTTGTATTGAAGTCCCCTCTATACAACTAGGTAGCTCCCACCAAGTAAGAAAACCAGCCAACTCATCCCACAAAAGTCTCATTTCCATGTCTAAATTAGGCCCATAGATACCAGCAAAAGCCCACTTAAAACCATCAATCACATTCACAAAGGAACATGCAACCATGTACTCTCCCACACACTCCTCCACCCTTTCAACCACCCTTGTGTCATACATTAATAAGACACCCCCAGAGGCACCTCTCGCAGGGAGGTAAGACCACCCAACATGTTGCTCTCTCCATAGACTACGCACTAGTTGAGTAGTTATAACTTCCAGTTTGGTTTCCTGTAAACAAATGACTTCTCCATTCTATTGTCTAAGTAAATTCCTGACTTGGAGTCACTTGTTAATTTCATGCAGCCCCCTTACATTCCATGAAATTATTTTTAGCTTCATAGACCAACTGACTTGCCCCTCCTTTTAACATGCTCTCGACTAGAGCTCTTATCTCTTCCATCAGCAGTCATATCCCAAGTAAGCCTTTTAAGTTCGTGGTCCTTCTTCTTTGCTGAGTGATCAGATTTGGACTTCGAATGTGCAGCCTCGGCGGCAGTAAGAAGTGCCAAAAATTCTACCTCAAAACCCACGTAGGCAATTCCTACAATATTTTTGATACTCCACACTGTCTGGACAACCCAATCTAGTTCTTTGGGATGGATAAAATTGAAGGGGGTTGGGTAGTTCTCACCATCCTTGTCGAGCTCAGATAAAACCACAGCACCTTCCTCCATTTCTGTAACATTGCCCAATAACCCAGACGAAGCAGAAAACACCCCAGAAGCCACTGTTGTTGTCATGAGAGAAAGAGGAAGACCAGAAACTGCTGGCGACACAGTCTGTGGAAGGCCGACGTCAAAACTCTCAGTAAGAGAGCCGGAAACCACTCTGGGAACCCCCGCCGTCATCGTGAGAGTAGGAGGAAGGCCAAAAGCTGCCGGCGACACGTTCTGTAGTTGGCCAAACTCGAAAAGCACCGGCAAGGGGCTTGTCGATGGAATCGGTGCCGGAACCATAGTCTGAGAACTTTCGATCGGAGCACGACCGGGGTTAATGATCGGTGCCTGAAGGATGGGCTCGTCTGGTCAGAGTGTCAGAGCTACGGCGACGGGCTTGGACACGGTGGGCTTCTTTAGCAGCCCAGAGGTCGATCCAACTTCGAAATGAGGTCTCTGAGAAGGCCTCCATCTCGAAGAGGATACGTGAACTGGGCTGTCTCGGCCCAGACCTCTTCCCCTGGGAATTCGATGGGGCTTGAAGGCTTGCACCTTCTTACACGGGCCTTGGCCCAAGCTCGATACCACATCACCTACTAACTTAGTAGCCCATTCCCATAATTCCTACCTGAAAATGACCAAATTCTCCTTTATACCTGTCACTTCCTCTCTTAGACTAATAAAGGCCCTCTGCAGATCACTTTCGACTGGATTGCCTTGTGACAATCCCCTAACTTCCTTCTCCATGTCACCTCGGTCGTACACTACAGCATGCTTTCCTTCATGTCCCACGTTACTCACATGTTCAGTACATCGCTGCTCCCCTGCCGAAAGCATCACTGCCTTCTCAGAGTTGAACCCAATTTGAGAATGCTCCAAGGCGTCCTTGTTAGTTTTAAACCCAGTAACAGCGCTAGAGCTCGGCGTTGCAACCCTGCAAACCTCCAACAACACCGCCGCTAGTCTCATCCATGCCATTCCGTTAATATCACCTAGAATGAGGATGGATTTCCGACGACCATCCCCACAATACTCCACCAACGACATGTAAGGGCCACAAATATTAAAACATCGCTGAAAGGTGTAATCTCTGCTCCCGTCGCAGTTGGCAGAGTAGTAGCCCTTACCGCCCGCCCTGAAACCTTCCTCCAAAGATCTTGATAGCCACTTAGTGATGTCTAAGCTCAGACGAAGACTTTGGACTACCTTCTGTCCGTTCTCTGTTAGAATCACTTCGAGTCCATCCCTCTTCACTTCGAACCAAAGTTTTGAATTCCGTTCCGGTGACCGTTTCTGTTGAGGCACTGAAACGGAATATTTTGGTTCCGTTTCGTTCCGGTGTTCCGTTTTGGGATAGACATTATATGAATAAATTATATATATATTAACTTTATTCTAAAATAAACATATGTACACAAATATTAAAAGCATACATGCTTGATAAAATTAATAATATTTTTCAACAGTCAATACAAGCCTTAAATACATATTTTGAAATATAACACAATATCATAAGTTCTCAATCCAATATATATTCCTCGTCTTCAACGAGACGATAAGGATCAATAAGTGGAACATTATTCAAAACATTTTCTTCAATATCATCATCATCATCAAGATCAACATTATCATAATCTTCTAAATTTAGTGAGTCTAATGACTCCTCAATACATCCCCAATCTAAGTCTTCTCCTTTAATAAGTTCTGATTCTTCTCCAACCCATTCTTCCATCAAGTCAATATTCTCAAGATTGATTGGATCAAAAGCATCTCTTCCCATTTTTATATTTCTGCCAAAATAAAAGTCACAGATAAGTATAAGTGTTACATATTTTTCAAAAGTAAATAAATTATTATTTTGGAAAAAAATTTACCTTTCACGTAACTTCAAGTTATAACGTACAAATACTAAGTCATTCAATCGTTTATACTCTAATCTATTCCTCTTCTTCGAATGAATAAATTCAAATGTACTCCAATTTCTTTCATAACTAGTTGCACTACAACATTGACTTAGTATGTGAACTGCAAACCTTTGAAGAGTTGGAACCTCAATTATATAATTAGTCCACCATGCAACTATAGCAAAAAAGAAATAATAAATTATTACTTAAAAACAAATAAAATAATTTAAAGATAAATTCACACTAATTAACAAAGTGTATGGAAGTTACCTGGACAAACTTTTGTACGCTGACGAATTGCTAAAGGTTCTCAAAAATCACCGTTTGCATTTTTATACAATTCAACTTCTTCCATGATTTTGTCTTGCTTATCAGTATCAAGTTCCAACTTTATAACACAACTCATAAACCCTCTTAAAACATCATTTTTACTTTTAAAGCAAGGGTTGAAGTAAATTCCAGGATTAAGAAAACAACCTGCTGCATGTAATGGACTATGAAGCTGCTTATCCCACCCAGTATCAATGATCCTGATGAATGGCATAAATGCAGTAACTTTGTTCTTCAATCTTGCTTTTATATTCTCTTTGGCTCTCTCCATTGCATCATACAAAAATCCCATTGCAGGCTTCTCGTCTCCATTAATAAGTCGTAATACTCGAACCAAAGGTTCACCGACCTTTACAATAAACTGACACTGAATCCAAAACTCTCCATCTTCTAAAACAATTTTGGCTATTTCCTTCCCTACGCTGCTTTTAGAATAACTTGATGCAACCCACTTATCACAAGTAAACATCTGTCTAAACTCTTTCTTAAACAAAGTAAACATTGGATACTTATAAAATTTGTAGCAAATCTTGTGACTGCAGGGTGACATAAATTACGACCGTTGGTGAAGTCTTTTCTCATCAAAGCCAAAACCCAAGCATGGTTGTAAATGAATTTTGTTATTTTTCTTGCCTTCTTTATAGTTTCATCAATAATAGGAAAATGCTTGGGATCACAAAAATTCTCTAACATTAGATCTATACAATGAGCAGCACAAGGGGACAAAAAAAAAGAACCATGCTTTTGCTGTAATTTTTTTCTCGCAACCTTATAACTTGCATCATTGTCCGTTATGAACTGCACAACATTCTCAACCCCAACTTCTTGAACAACTTCATCAAAAATGTTAAATAGTATTTCAGAATCTTTTCTAAGGCCCGATGTATCAATAGACTTCAAAAACATTGTACCTTTTGGGCAATAAACTAAAAAGTTAATTATTGTTTGTTGCCTCTGGTTTGTCCAACCATCTGCCATTAGTGAACAACCACTTTTCTCTCAAGATGTTTTAATAAACGAGATTTTTTCAAAGATTTCCTCTCAATTCATACAAAGAATGACCCTTAAATCTTGGCCCGATGGCAGCTATGGCATCAATAACAGGCTGATAAAACTTAGATTGAGATGCATTAAAAGGTAAATCAGCATCATACCACCAATTTGCTATAGCCATATTTGCTTTATCAATCATCTCCTTTGAACATATTGCACTTTTAATACAAAGCTGAGACCCAGGAGTTGTTTTTGGAGTGAAAAATTTATTTATACCCCTTGTTGACTTTTCGCCTACTTTCTCCTTCCCCTTCCCTTTTGAACTATGAATATGTCCTCCATCATCATCAGTAACATCAACATCAATATCATCATATGTTAAATCGATAGGACTTCCAATCTGTGAGTTTATTTTTCTTTTCTTCTCTTTGTTTTTTTTCATTTCATTGACTAACTTCTTCATTTGCCATCTTATATCAGCATGGACCTTTTTACATGCTTCTACATCACCTGGAATCCCACCCAGATGATACTTCAATCTTGTGACTCCACCGCCTCTAATTGTCTTGTTGCAATAAATGCATTCAGTACTATTTCTTGCCCCTGGCACTGCACGTGCATAGGCCCATGCTGGATCCTCTGATCTAGCAGGAGCAAGTGCCATAGATGTAGTACTATTTGATTGACAACTAGACATTTATAATTTTATATACCCTTACATAATTATAAAAATTGGATTAATTCTATTTCAAGCACCAACAGTTACAAAGACACCAAATGGAGAAACTATCAAATGGATAATTTATGCACTAATAGTCTAATACAAATGGAGAAACCATCAAGTCAAGCACCAATGCCAGAACCAAGCTAGTCTACGGTAACCATTAAGAAAAAATATTGAACTTTCAAAAATAAATATACAGAACACATACAGAACACATTCGTTTACACACTTTCAAAAATAAATATACAGAACACATAAACAATAAAAAAATTATGCCAAAAAATCAATAATATCTAAATGAATTTATAAAATAAAATAACATGAATAAATTTATTTAATCTACGGTAACATGAATAAATAACATGAATAAATTTACTCAAGAATCCAAGTCAGTGGCTTCCAAAATTACCAAATTTTTTTTATAAAAAATATAAAAATTATGCCAAAGAATCAATAATATCTAAACGAATTTATAAAATAAAATAACATGAATTTATCTACTCGGCGGCAAACGGGCAAGGAGGAAAGCAGATTGAGTCATCGACTAACCCAATGGAGTTGTGGACCGATCTTCTCATTGATTTCCGGCGATTGGCGTCTTGACGTCGGCGATCAGAGGCTCAGAAGCAGCTAAGGATGGAGGCGGCGCCGCAAAGGAGAGAGTTTTGGGCCGTGGGTGTGGCTCAGCAGTGGGCGATGGAGAAGGCGCCGGAAGTGAATTGGGAAGCCGCAAAGGCGTGGGCGTCGGCGTCGGCAATGGCAGTGGGCGTCGGCTCGGTAGTGGGCGTCGACAATGAAACTGTCGGCAAGGTTAGGGGCGTACAGCGTACTGGCTTAGGGTTGAGAAATGAGAATGCATACGAAAATTAACCTAGACGACTCGTGGGGGCTTGACATCGAAATGAAGACTAGGGAAATAGAAAAATTAATAAAATAAAAAAGAAGTAAACATATTTACGCAATTGCCATTAATGATGTTCCGGTCCAGAATATGTTATTCCGCCCGGAATCCAGAATTTCGGCCGAAACACAAAATTCCGACCGGAACGGCCGGAATTTACTCCGGTGCGAAATGCAGGGTCTATCCGTTCCGGTTACTGTTCCGAAACAGTAAATTCTGGCCGTTCCGGCCGGAACGGAACGGAATTTAAAACTTTGCTTCGAACACCTTAGATTCTGAAACCACCCGCTTCATTGAGCACAAAACACCAGCAGCACACAACCTAAATAACTAATGAACTAACTGGAAAACTGTTACAAACCCATAACCATCGTCAAATACGATGAAGATGGCGAAATGTAACGAAAAGAAAAAATTGTACGGAGAGAAAGGGAAACTTTGATATTGGAGTATTGGTTATGAAAAATTTAGTGACATTACGAAAATCCCAATAACTACAGAGCTGGTGTATGAACCAAACAATCAAAAGCTTGTTCAAGCAATGAAATGAACAAGTCTTTGGCAATATGTACCAACAGAGCTGGTGTATGAACCAAACAATCAAAAGCTTGAACAGTGCAAAAATCCCAGAGACACGATTGATAAATCAAGTAGAACAATATTTCGCAATACATGCCCAATATTTTCCAAAATATTCCCTACATTACTTGAAGATTACACACTGAAAAAATTAAAGTGTAAAAAAAAAAAAAAATCAAAGAGGAGATCGAGAGAAGTATTTACCCAAATCGAGTCAGTATGTTGAAAGGTAGAGCTTTCCTTAAGTTGATTCGTGGAAGAAATCGAGAGAGTGAAGGAAAATGTCGGGTTTCCCTCAAGCTGACTCTTGGGAAAATCGCACAACCTCTCGAAACTCGCTCCATGAAGAGAAAATGAGAGAATGTGGAGTTCGAAGTGAAAAATTACATAAAGAAGAGGGAGATATGAACAACAACGAAATTGGTTGTGGTTTCTGATTAAGGAAGAGAAAGTATAGAGAGGAGAAGAGCATAAGAGGAGGGAAGAAAGGAGTTGAGGAAACGATGGATTCGCACATTTCTGATGAAAGAAGAGAGAAATTATTGAGAAAAAAGAAGGATTTGCGCATTTCAATAGAATAAAGAGAATAAATTAATGGGATGGACCGTGAATAGGAGCTCACTAATATTAGCAAGAGTTGTGAATTTAATATTTATCAAGTCTTGACTTAATGTTATAGCGAGTTTAAAGTTGGAGAAACTATGGAACATTTAGAGCATTTTGAACTTGGAGTAGGTTTTAGGGAATCCATTGCCCAGTGCTTTAATGGGCGAAGTATTTTAAAAATATATTAAGATAATATCCTCTTTATAAGCCTTGAGTAGAAATCAATAAATTAATCTCAAAATTTATTTATTTTTATCATCACTTTTGTATTATAGTTGTTGTATTAGGATATTTGTTGAGAAACTCTATTCTAACTTGTATCATTTTTTATTTTAATCAAATTTGCTTCGTTACCCAAAACATTAAAAAAAAAAAATTCCTGGGTGAAGTATATCAGTATTTCTCTAGCCGAATTTGGTACCAAAGAGAAATGATATAGTACTATCCATTTATAATTTTTTTAATTTAATTTTTAATTTTATTTAATGATTAAGAATATAAATATTAATAAAATTATATATATTTTAAAATTTTTTAATAATTAAAAATATTAAAAAAATACTTAAAAAAATGATAAAATACTATTATAATAATAAGTTGTAAAAATTTTGTAAGAAGGATCGTACGTCTATCATGACTCATTACCAAAAGATTGTGGCGAATTCCGCGTGATCACGTGCTCCTCCCTGCGAAGGGTTTTTTACTCTGTCGTTGTATCCTCCTGTGCTGTGAGAGTGCGAGTCCCGGTGGCGGTGCAGTGCCAAAGCCCTAAACCCTAAGAAGAAGATATAGTGAGTAGGGAGCGAATCGGGAGGGAGGGAAGGACTCGCTCTCGGGGCAGAGATGTGGTTCGGAGGCGG
This sequence comes from Platycarya longipes, assembly GCA_036559045.1. Lineage (NCBI taxonomy): Eukaryota > Viridiplantae > Streptophyta > Magnoliopsida > Fagales > Juglandaceae > Platycarya > Platycarya longipes. Next base: position 16,963,129 of record CM071799.1, on the reverse strand, counting down.
TGGAGCTTCTTGGACCAGTGGTGCTGGTAAGCTTGCTGCTACAACGTTCGTGCGGCATTTCTCGCGAAAGCGCGCGGAAAATCTGAGGAAAATCAACCCCAAGGTGACTCGTCAAGAGGCCTCTTCCATTGCTCAAGACATCTACCATCTCATCAAGCAGAACGGTCCTCTCACTGTCTCCAATGCTTGGATTCACCTTCAGGTCCTCTTCTTTCCATTTCCATTCCTTAAAAATATTTTCTTTTTATATATTAGTGCTGATATCATCTGTCTATTTGGGTAGCGAACGTCGTTTGCGCTGAAAAAAGTGTTCTAGTACTTATCCAACCATAACATGCTAGCTATGTTGAATTGTGTTCTGTATAATTTGAAATATTTGTGGCATATAGTTGGAGATGCAGAGATGTGTCGCACCTGCAAAATACCCATTACTACACCAATGTATTGATTTCTAAACATTGACAGTTGATCTTTGGACCTGTACCAAAATTCATCCTCTCTTTGTCTCCTGAGTTATTGTTGAGATGCTCTTAGTTAGGCAGACTAATTTCTAAATGAAAGAATTCATGCACATCAATTTTGTATTTTCTTGGGTTTTATAATCAGAAAATATCAATTAAATTCGCTAGAATCCCAAAACTTGTATGCCTTTGTAATCCCGTCTACCAGCATAGACAATCCAATCTCAAGCTGTATTTTTATCACAAGCTTGTTCGTGAAACATTTATTCTAGGCTTATTTTTTTGATAGATAATAATGAATTTTATTAATTAAAGAATGGACAGAAATGCCAGTTAAAAGGATAATGCCCTAACTAGCTAGGGACATTTGAAACAAGAAAATCATGTAGATCCATGCCATGAAAATCCACAGCAATGGCCCATGTACAAAGAGTTCTAAAAAATAAGACTTTAAACTCCTCTACTGATCTCTCATTGTTCTTGAATGTCCGCTTGTTGTGTTTCTGCCACAAGCACCACATGATGTATGGAGGGGCCATCTTCCAGACCGCTTTGATTTGTTGAGGGCCTCGAATAGTTACCCAACTTGCCATTGTCGCCTGCACTGTCCCCGGCACAGCCTAGGCTGGATCTAATTTATTGAACACCTCGTTCCAAAGATCCCTTGCGATTTCACAGTGTAGAAGAAGATGATCTATGGACTCACCTCCCCTTTTACACATACAACACCAATCAGCTATGATAATCCGTCTTTTCCTCAAGTTGTTAGTAGTAAGAATATTGCCTAACTCAATAGTCCGCACAAAAAAGGATACTTTTGGGGGTGCCTTGTGCTTCCATATCCTCTTCTACGAAAACTGGATAGCAGGCTCAAGAGTGAGCATGTTATAAAAAATTGAATAGAGAAAACAACCTTCTTGACTGGTTCCCACAACAAATTATCCCCCTATTGAATGGCTGGCCGAATGGTGTATAAAAGATTGAAAAAATCTGCGAAGCTACTCAACTCCCAATCTTGTGCCCACCCCCCCTCCCCCAAAAAAAAAAGAACTGCCGCATCTGTAATCAATAACCAACTTTGATAAAGCTGTTGGTTCTTTATTATACCTCCACAACCATTTACCAAGTAACGCCCGATTGAACATTCTCAAGTTTCTAATCCCTAACCCACTATTAGAGATCAGGTGACACGCTGTCTCCACCAGGTGATACTTGAATTCCTGTCAATCATAAACATTTTTTGGTTTTTTGTTTTCTTCTGAAGATGAACCCAAACTGTTCATGATTCCATGAATAATGGTTTGTCTGTTGTGTTAGCTTGTCTTTTATTACTGAACTTCACTTGTTTGAGTTCTCTTTCAATTTTCACATTCCTCCAATGTTAATCTAACATCAGTATCAGAATGTATGTTTAGTACTTTTGGATCTGATCTTACCAACGAGATTGATGTTTTCTTCCTTCTAGAGTAATGCTGATTGCTTTCTTTGGTCATTGTCATTTCTCTTCAAATTCCAAAGCCAAATCAAGATTTGCTGTTTTAGGGAAATACAAGTTAATATAGATTGGAAGGGTAACATATGTTGATGTTTATGGCATGTTTAAATGCAGTTTCTAACGAGATTTCTTATGAAAATTATATGCCTGTGCATTTGTAGACAGGCCTTTCAATTAGTTCACCCCGCTTAAGTTCATTGCAGGAATCTGGTATTAGTGGATTGAATAGCAAGACACACATGAAACTAATGCTCAAATGGATGAGGGGGAGGAAGATGCTGAAGCTATTCTGCAACCATGTTGGTTCTAGCAAGAAATTTCTGCTGTCCACTTTGCCTGAAGAACCACAAACTGAACAGTTGAAACATCCCTCAGAACCAAAACTTCAGACTAAGAAGCCTTCTGTAAAGGGGAGAAAGAAAACTGGATAAAAATGTATGTTCCAGAGCCTTTCCTTTGGATTACGCACACAAACGGGGAGCATACCCTTGTGATCCTTCATGACACAAATGGACATCTTTGATCTCCTGTGGTAGTTGTCTAAAACATTTTGGCTAATAATGTCTTATGCTTTGAAGTGCCGTCCAATTTGTTCCTTTCCTTCACCATGCATTTCTATCTAGTAAGGACTACCAGGATCCAGTCGGTTGATTATTATACTGTTGTAGGATTTAGAATAAAAAAATTGGATTATTTAATAATACATGGGTGACCGTGTTAATGTTATGAAATGCATCATGCTTAGGTTGTGTTTGGATAGTGAGGTAATTTCAAATATTCTGTGAATAGTAGTGAAAAAGTAAGGATAAATATTAAATAGTAATAAATGTACATTTTGTATCTCTTCACTCAGGGTTTGTCCTACTTTTTTCTAAGTTATTTTCATTTTTCACTTGCAACCTCGCGGGATTCGCCCGACTTCTTATCAGAATTAGAGGATTCAATTCGGATAGAGAGAACTGGATAGAGAGAACTGCATCATGGGGAGCTTACATCATATAATACTTTGTCGCAAACTTTTTATCAATATTTTGGATTATGGCAGGGCACTCTTCAAATGAAGCAGGCAAGGAGGTAACAATCTCATTCCCGTTGGAATTACCCTTAATTGTTTCAGTTAGATTTATTTTCCTCACACACTCATGAACCCACTTCCATTTCGTCTTGCAAACAGAACCTTTATAGTAGTATTTTATACATGAATCATGCAAGGAGTAGGTGCGGTGCTATTATAATATAGAGATTGTTAATGTTGTCGGTCGGATTGAAAAGTTGAACAAATAATCGGGGTGGGTTTGAAAGCCCTGCCTGGATAAGTTCTCCGACATAAAAAGAAAAAAAAAAAAGGTTGAGCAAATAGTAGAGAGATTGGATATGTATTCTTTACCCTTAGGGCTCCTTTAAATAATGGCTACCATTAAACAACATATCGCCGGCTCTTACTTTTTCAACTTGATCGGGTGAGATCTTTACGCAACGTCATTATAAGTGGTTGGTGGATCCCCACCTCCACGAATTGGGCTACTCCTGGCGTTCCATCTTTTTCTCCCACCTATGGTCAGGGGATCTGACCTGATGGATGGAGGAACTTTTATCTCTACCATTTTTGCATTTTCATATGATTTTTTTATTTTTATAAATAAAATACTATTGGGTTATAATTTATAAATCATTGTGTAAATATAATATTTATTTTTGCCTTACCTGGGAACCACTATAATTAAAAAAAAAAAAAAAAAACAAACTTTTATACTAATTGAATATCAGACTTCCACAACGTGTATTGATGATATGTTAATAAACAAGCTTAACTAAAAAATTTCGAGATAAGCTGAAATTTTCATCGAAAGACTCGAAACTTATAATTTTTAATCTTACAACATTTCGCTTTCAAATAAAAATAAGATCCCGGTTGCTCTGACATAGAGTAAGATGCACATAATAAATGTTACATTGACTATGTCTTCAGAGACTTAACTGGATCCTGAATAATTTTTTTTATTTAATGTATTTTTTACAACCTCAATTATAGAATAACTTTCTATAAAATTTTCTTTTCCTTTTTTTTGTTTGAAATGAAAAAGTATTTACTTTATTGAATAATCATTAACATTTGAGTCTTTACAGTATTTTTAGCAATCTATAAAAGGCCTTCTTTTACTTGAAACCCCGCCTCAAAGGGTTGGCCTTCCCTTAAATTTAAGGGAGACGCTGCCAAGCGGTCATGCCGATTTTGTAATATAATCAGCCCTCCAATCTGCGAGTGCCACGTCACCAAATTCACTAAATTTGCAAATCATTTTTTATTTGTTCCATTTCATGCTTAAGGTTACATTTGGATGATGAGAGTGTTTGTGAATAGTAGTAAAAGTCAGTAAAAAGTAATAATAAAATATTAAATAATGGTAGAAAGTGTTTGGAAATATTTTGTAACCAAACCTGCCTAAGCCTCCTAAAATTGACCCATTCCTCCTCCTCTACGCAACCTAGCTGCTGTCTTCACCAAAGCTGACCTCCACCGTCACCTTCCGCCGCCACTATAATCACCAGAATCAGTTCTGTCGAGTGCCAATTTTTTGAGTTTATGTTGGTTTTGTCTAGATTTTTCCCAACCCAATTTATGAGTATAACAGCCCACGAGTTATGAGCAATCGCAGTCCCGCTGCCCAGTGCCCACCATTGAGTATAATGGTTGTTAGTGGCTGACTCCAGTAGCTTTCCTGTTACAAAGGTATTTTTTCTCTTTTACCGAATATGCAGACACTTCATGTGTTCGAAGAAATGTTTGAAAGAGAGACATTTTTTTTAAAGGAGTTCACTTTAATATATAGCTAGCTTTGTTTGGCTGCTCTGTTTGTATTGATCCAATCTTGTAGTTGGTGTTTTACACAAGAAATTCGTGAGGCATAGAAATATTTTGATAATTTCTTATGAAGGTTATTCCTGTCCAATCACATAATTCATGACTAATATGTTTTACAAAGGGAAGGGGTTCTGCAACTTTTTTCTTTCAAATAATGCTCTCTTTGATATTATTTTATTGGGTTAATTCGTTTTATAGATTAACCTGACAATTTATTTGGTTTTTCTTGGAAAAAAAAAAAACTTCATGTGAAACTGATGCCATCCACTAGAACGATGATAAAATATGCCACAAAACCATCCGATTGCTTTTGAAGCAATTGGACTTCAATTTTGCTTCTGGCTTGAATATTTTGGCAGGCACAAAATTCACCACTGTGTCGTTGACCGTTTTGGTGTCGGTGTCGGGGTCGGGGTCGGGGTCGGGGTCGGGGTCGGGATCGGGATCGGGGCCAAAAGTATTCTGAGGCAAGGAGAGATTTCTGAGAAATCTAGGTCGCAAGGGGGCTTTGGAGGGAACGAGTGAACCACTGCTTGTGTTTGTTGCGAATGTAGAAATTTTCTCATTAACACTTACGAGGCACTCGCGGATTAAAGGGCTGTTTTTTCCGCATAATAAGTCGGACTGTTCCACATTTTTTCTCATTTAGAAACCAATTACTATATTCATCGCGAAAAACAAAATGTCATTTTGGCTTGCAATTAGGTCACGGAATATGATTAATAAAAAAATGGTGACGTTTGTACAATAATTATCTACTCTACATTTATATATAACAATAGTCGAGTAACAATACTATTTTTAATCCTGACATTTACCTAAACCTTGAAGACGTCACAGCATATATTGGCTGAGTGTCCTTTTTTTTTTTTTTTCTTTTAAATAAAAGAATGAAGAATCTATATTTTACTCTTAACATATTAATATTATTTTTAAGGAAAAATATGTGCTGCAGCCAGGTTGCAGCCACACACTGAAAGTTAAAAAAAAAAAAAAAAAAAAATACACTTAGTGTGTCGGTGTGCTGCTGCACACCGGCTGCAGCAAGCACAGCGCTATTTTTAAATACAAACTCAAAAGTCCAAACGAGGCCTCTCTAAAATTGTTTCACGAGGCCCATAAATAAAGTTGAGAAAGGAGATTCATCCACTTACAAACCAGTTCTGCTGACTTTTTGTCTTGACGGCTGAAGCTAGGTGTTGCGCTTTTGGAGAATCTTTGAGTCTCTCACTTACCGTGTTTACTGTCTTCCTCCATCAACCCTCGGTAAGCCAACACCCAACAGAGTCTCTTCGCTGCTCGTGTCCACGCACATCCCTGTTCCTTCTCTTTTTGTGTACGTGTTTATCAGCTCATGACAACATGAGGGATATATAATCCAGAGTTTAATAATTGAGTCGCTATAATATATATATATATATATATATATATATATTTACACAAAGATGTTTCATTTTCTTTCTGAGCTCGTATTGAAAGCCGATCTCTTGTTTGATAAACGGTCGTAGGAAACTCAGTCTCTGCCCAGTTTGAGCTATTATTTGCCTACTTAACGGCTGTGCACACAGAATCCCGTAAAATTATGTAGTTACCAATGAGACCAAATTCTAATTTGATGATCTAAGAAATATCTATTAAAAATTATTGACAATTCTCGAGGTATCTCTTAAGATTGGTCATTTAAAAGCATTAGCCAGTGCCAGTAATAAATTGTGGACAGGATCATCAAGGATTCAAGAACGTATAAAAAATGATGGGAAATATACAAATTAGACCAGATTATAATATACAGATATATATGTGTGTGTGTGTGTGTATTATTTTTTTATTTGGGTCAGAGCCTAATATTTGGCTTTATAACCTTCATGGGTTTCTTTCTTCAATTATTTTCCTTGGACAAACTGATGATGGATAGTTTTGTGCTAAACAGGCCAGTCAACAATGAGCTCCTCAAGTGCAAGTGCTGACTGCCTCGGATGGGCAGCAAGAGATGAGTCTGGAGTTCTATCACCTTACAACTTCAGCCGCAGGTATGTTTATTTAGGTACTGTTTGGATATAGATTATCTCATTTTATCTCATCATTAAAAATTTTCCAAATTTATATATAAAATAGAATAAATAATTTAATTTTTTCAAATCTAAAAATGATAATAATATTAAAATATAATATTCTAATAATATTTTATTTAACTTTCAATTTTTATCTAAAATTGTCTAATCTCATCTCATTATCCAAACAGAGCCTTAATCTAATGAGAGGATTGGTCTTCTCAGGAAATGAAAACAAGAAAAATCCTGTATGTAACATGCATCATAATCTATAAAGGGTGGTTATCCATGAATTTGAATACAGCCATTCATAATCAATCATCTTCAGTGGGGCCATAGAAAACTATGCATTACTTTAATGGCCAAAACGATAGGCCATTGATTTCTATTTTTGTGAAATGATCTCACTTTAAATTTCTTTTCATGGTAGTTGGATTAATATTCAAAATCCAGAAATATTAGTTCATAAGTACAGAAGTCATGATGTGATCGAGTGGCTCTGAGTGTTTGTTCTAATCTCAACTTTGTCAACATGTCTAATTCCATACTTTATGCTTTGCTCAAATACAAATATACGGTTTCATTTTTTTGAGAAAGAATGTCTAATTCTGGTCTGAGAGATTATAACGATGCAGTGTGCGCCATATGTGATGATTCCTTTCTTGAAATACAGGCTGCATACAACAAATGAAAGGAAAAAAAAAAATTGTGCCTGAAAGAATATGCGTCACGTTTGCTTAAATTAATATAAATTATTTGAAAAAATAAGCTGGAAGTGAATCGTAGATAAAATCCATATCAGTTGTCGATAATATATCATATGATCCCATGTATGCCTTTCTATAAATTTTGGGGACTACGACAGTAGATTAATTGAAATTCTTTCAGGACTCTTGGAGTGGACGATGTTTCAATAAGAATTACACACTGTGGAGTTTGTTATGCTGATGTAATTTGGACAAGGAATGGACATGGGGATTCCAAGTATCCTTTGGTGCCTGGGTAAGTGGACTAATTGTATACCATGGGTACGTAGTCTTAGGTTTCCTTGAACTAATTATTGTATCTGTAATTGCAAACCAGACATGAGATTGCTGGAATTGTGAAAGAGGTCGGTTCCAATGTTCGCCGTTTCAAAGTTGGTGACCATATTGGAGTGGGAACGTATGTCAACTCATGCAGGGATTGTGAGTATTGCAATGATAATGAAGAAGCTTATTGTGTAAAAGGATCAGTTTTCACTTTTAATGGTGTGGATGCGGATGCTACCATTACAAAAGGAGGATATTCAAGTCATATTGTTGTGCATGAAAGGTAATTAAGTACTCTCTGATGTTATAATTTCTTGATCTTATTAATTTCCTTCAAATATACAGTTCATGATTATAGAATAAAATATCAACCCCTTGATCCAGTTACTATTCTTGAATGCATGATTCTATTTCTCATATTTGCATGTAAGTATCTACATCATAAAACTCTCAACTTCATTTACTTGCACGCAAACAAGGAAATATTCTAAATTCTGGCCCTATTTAGATATAGAAACAATTTCATCTCATCTCATCTTATCTCATCTTCATTATTACAACTTTCTTAAATTTTTATACAAAATATAATAAACAATTCAACTTTTACTAATTCCAAAATAATAATGATGTTAAAAAAATAATATTTAACAATATTTATTCAATTTTCAACTTTCATCTAAAATCATCTCATTAGATATCAATTTTGGTGTTGGAATACAGGTATTGCTTCAGCATACCTGAAGACTATCCATTGGCTTCAGCAGCTCCTTTGCTTTGTGCTGGAATTAGTGTGTATTCTCCCATGGTGCGCCACAAGATGAACCAGCAACCTGGTAAATCTTTAGGAGTGATTGGGCTTGGAGGTCTTGGTCACATGGCAGTGAAGTTTGGGAAGGCTTTTGGGTTGAATGTGACAGTTTTCAGCACTAGCTTATCCAAAAAAGAGGAAGCCCTGAGTTTACTTGGTGCAGACAAATTTGTGATTTCATCTGACAAAGAGCAAATGAAGGTAGAATTAAGATAACCTTGTTGTAAAGCATGATCTATGGCGCTTTTCACATTAACAATATCTAAATCGATCCTGAGTGTTGTTTTTTTTTTTTGAAGCATATCCTGAGTGTTGTTGGATTGATGGTTTTCGTGATGTTTGCAGGCCTTGGCTAAGTCCCTTGACTTTATTGTCGACACGGCATCTGGTGATCACCCTTTTGATCCATACATGTCGTTGTTGAAGATTGGTGGTGTTCTTGCTCTCGTGGGGTTCCCTAGTGAAGTCAAATTTAGCCCTGCAAGCCTAAATCTTGGTACTTTAATAAGCTTTATGAAATTCATGTGCTCTTTTACTTGGGTTTGATTTGGTTTCATAGATTGTTTTCAACTTATCCCATCTCGGCATCTAAACAACATTCAAACAGAAACATTTTTCAATTTCTACAATTTTTCCTCTAATCATTACAACTTTCCCAACCTTCCAAACAAAATACAAAAAATAATTCAACCTTTTAATATGAAAAAATTATATTATAATAATATTTTAATTTTATAATAATTTTATTCAACTTTTTCTCTCTCATTTTCAAAGTGTCATAAAATATTTTAATTCAAACTATCTCACTATTATTCACAATCTATCTTATTATAACTATATGCATTTTTTTTTAATATCATCACATCTGTATAACCTAATGAGGCTAGTACTATTATTATCCTTCTAAATTTTTGAAGTCAGTCATATTACCCCCGTAACACCATTGGAATGACAGTCATTGTCTGTTGTTGCATTAGCCATAAAAAATGATTATTTTGACTGCCTCATGCCATGTCGCAGTTATATACTTAAGTGTTGCAAGTACGAATTTGCTAGTTTTTAACGTGTAATGAGCTGCATGAATTGAACTTTTGGCAGGAATGAGAACTGTTTCTGGTAGCATAACCGGCGGTACAAAAGTGATACAAGAAATGATAAACTTCTGTGCTGCTCGTAAAATTTACCCAGTGATAGAAGTAATTCCAATTGAGTGTGCAAATGAAGCTATTGAGAGGCTACTGAAGAGAGATGTGAAGTACCGGTTTGTGATTGATATTGAGAAATCCCTTAAATGAGTTGCCGAGGAAATAAGGAATATTGCTTCGTCTGAATGCACACATTCTTGGTTTTGTGCACGTTAAAGCATTCGTCACGTATGTCAACTCAAAAGCCCACAGTAGCTAATTTTGATTAGGTTTTTAGGAATTTACTTGTGTATTAAAAGGCATCTATGTTTGATCTTCTGTATTGTGCAAGTGGGCAGCTAGCCTAAAATAAGTGAACTGGTTGTAGAGTGGTGTTTAATTTGTGACATGGATGATTCATTAAAAATTAGTACTTTTGTATTGTTGTCATGCTTGTAGAGCAAATATCTTTAGCAATGGATTTGCTTTATTTTGTCTTGTTTACAAGATAAATATTAAAAATTAAAAAACTTCCTCAACCAAAATAGGGAACCAACCTTGAACATTGTTTTTAGGATATTTAGGGAACCAACCTCGAACATTGTAAGATTGTCTTGGGCTTTAATATTTCTCATAAAATGAATTGGACCTGATTCCTGCAATTTGTAAGATTGTCTTGAGCTGTAGGGGTATTCTTGCTGAAATGTATAGTTTTCTCTTTCTTCAATATCTAACCCGAGGCACTCTCATACATGGTAAGAATGATCCATTCAATAACATTGGCTTTGCAAAATAGTAAAGAATCATCTGCTAAAAAAAATATATATGGTTAATAAATATATAACCTCTTGCAATGAAATAACTGATATTTCTCCTTTAACCTCAATCCGACTTAACATAGAGCTAAGGACCTTAGCACATATAATAAATAGGTAAGAGAATAAATGATCACCTTGTCTTATGTCTCTAGAGGTTAAAAACACCTGCTGAGGGAGACCTATTGATCAAAACAAAATATTAGACAGTCTCTGCAGTTCATGATCAGATTCATCCAATCCTTAGAAAAATACATATTAGACATCACAACTTTGAGGAAACCCCACTCAATTCGATTGTAGGTCGTACTCACGTCAAGCTTCAAGGCCATGTGTCTCACTTTGCCTGTAACCTTGCAATTCATAGAATGCAATGCTTCAAAAGTCATTATCACACTATCAAATATCAGTCCACCAGTGACAAATGTAGATTTTGTAGGTGATATAATGTCAAGCAAAATATTTTTATTAGCAATGGTTTTAGATATAATCTTATACAACACATTGCACAAATAGCTAGTAGGTTTGAAATTAGTCACAAGAATAGTGGGAATCAAATTCCAGTGTTGTTGATAAAAGGCAGGTGGGAACCTATCAGGTCTAGGAGAACTAATTAGATTCATCTGTAAAATAGCTTCTTCTACTTCCTTGGCAGTGAACTTCATGTCTAAACTGGAATTTATATCGTGTGTAACCCTAGCCTTCACACTTTCCATGCAATCTAAGATACCCTATGGTTGGGAATTTGTGAAAAGATCTTGGAAAAATGGTTGAAATTGAGCAGCAATGCCTTTAAATGAAGCTGCTTTATCACCATTATCAGATTTAATACACTTAATAGTGTTTGTCTTTCTTCTTTTGATTAGCACAATGGTGAAAAGACTATGTTCCTATTCCCATCCTTAAGCCAGTTTTGCTTAGCTCTTTTCTTTAAAGCCAAGTCCTCTTCCTCCAGCAGATGGTCTATTTCCCCTTGAATCCTCTTGATCTAACTGGCATGACCCCTTTTAGCAAGTCTCCTCAATTTTTGATTGAGTAAGCGCTTAGCATTCCCCAAAGTAGACTTGCTCCAAGTTATCGACCTCATCTTGCATATGTTCAGAGAGACCATAGTCTTCTCAATCTCATTTGAAGATAACATATGATTCTTCCATACTTCCTCCACCTGTTTGCTATATTCATCCCTCTTGGCGCATTTAGCCTCATACTTGAAAGGTTTATCCCTTTTAACTACCTTGAAAACTTTAGTTTCCATAGAAACCATAATAGGGTTGTGGTTAGAAGTATGTGTAGGTTCCACCACAACTAAATGAGCAGGCTAGAAATCACACCAAAGAGGGTTGCCTAGTGCTCTATCCAATCTTTTTTTTTGTTGTAAATTTAGCCCTTTCTTTGTTATTACACATAGTAAATTAATTATCTTTAAACTGCAAATCATTCAAATCACACTCACCAATTATTGTGCAAAGATCCTCCGTTTGACTGAATGGTTAGAATGCTGCCCCCCTCTTTTCATTCTCAAACATTATCTTATTAAAATCTTCAACACATAGCCATGCCATATGAACTTTAGGTTTTAAGGCCCCCAAAAGTCTCTAATTATCCCTCCTTCTGCTAGTGGATGGGTATCCATAGAACTCAATAAGTATCTAATTTGTCCTCTCCACCTCTTTATGAATTTTTAAGGAAATATGTTGCTGAGAATAAGTCTTAAGAACAACAGCATTAACCTCCTACTTCCATAAGAAAGCCACCCCTCCATTAAGACCCCTACAGTCCACCACAAAACTAAACTCAAACCCCAAAATATTCTCGCTTTCTCAACTCTATCTCTTTCATGCTTAGTTTCTATGAGGAAGATAGTAGATGAGAAATTTGACTTCACTATTCAGTGAAGCTCATGATTTGTCTGAGGGTTTCTAAGGTCTCGACAATTCTAACTTAGGAAAATCATTATTGTTCGTGATGTTGTTGAGTAACCATCACCAACTTATTAGAAATCACCACCTCACTAGGGTCCCCAGTCTTCAATATTTTACTTGACTCAGCAATGCACTCTATTAAAGGGCCATATTCCACTTGTCTTTTGTTTAGCAATGCACTCTGTTTTCAACCTCATCTTGCATATGTTCAGAGAACCCATAGTCTTTTCAATCTCATTTAAAGATAACATATGATTCTTCCATACTTCCTTCATCAGTTTGCTATATTCATCCCTCTTGGCCCATTTAGCCTCATATCCAAAAGGCTTATCCCTTTTAACCACCTCGAAAACTTTATTTTCCATAGAAACTATAATAAGGTTGTTGTTAGAAGTATGTGCAGGCTTTGCCCGAACTGAATGAGCATGTTAGAAATCACACTGAAGAGAGTTGCCTAGTGCTTTGTCCAATCTTTCTTTTGTGAATTTAGCCCCTTCCCTTTTATTACACCTAGTAAATTTATTGCCTTTATACCCCAAATCATTCAAATCACACGCAACAATTGTTGTATAAAGATCCTCCATTTGACTGAATGGTCTGAAAGTAACCCCCCTCTTTTCATTGTCAAACATTATCTCATTAAAATCTCTGACACATAGCCATGCCATATGAAATCTAGGCTTTAAAGCCCCCAAAAGTCTTTAGCTATCGCTCCTTCTGCTAGTGGATGGGGATCCCAAATATTTAATCTGACCTCTCCACCTGTTCATAATTTTTTAAAGAAATATGCTACTGAGAATAAGTCTTAAGAACAACATTAACCTTGTACTTTCATCAGAAAGCCACCCCTCCATTAAGACCCCTACAGTCCACCACAAAACTAAACTCAAATTCCAAAATATTCCTGACTTTCTCAACTATATCTCTTCCATACTTAGTTTCCATGAGGAAGATAATATATGGGAGCTTTGACTTCACTATTTTGTGATGCTCATGATTTGTCCAAGCCCTCAACATTTCCAACTTAGAGAAATCATTATTGTTGGTGGTGTTAGTAGCCATTACTAACTTATTAGAAATCACCACCTTACTAGGGTCCCCAATCTTCAATCTTTTACCTGAGTTAGCAATGCATACTATGAAAGGGTCAGATTCCACTTGTCTTTTGTTATCATAGTTACTTGATGCCCCTAATGGATCTTGTAATTCGGAATAGAATGACCTATCACGTGCCTTTTCCACTTGGCTCTCTTTCTAGATTGAGCTGACTCCTTGATCTGCTGATTCAAGAAACTATCAAAGGAATTGATTTGACTAGCAAGAGAGATGCCAGAATAGTGGGGATCCATTTTAAGAAAGCTTTCTTTTTTATAGCTACCAAAATCTCTTCCTTTGCCTCCAGCATATTTTGTCCCACGCCATTATGAAAAAACCCTTCCTGATTTGGTGAAGCCATAATGATTGACTAAAAAAAAATGGGAATATGTTCAGTAATCCTTCAAATCATCCACAACCATTTCAAAAGACTTTTATTTCTTATCCTCTTTCCTATTTTTCTCCCCTATATCTGACTGTGATGTGATATGCTCATTGACCTCAATGATCACTGCCCGATTTCCAGAGTTTCCATATTTGACTTCATCCTTGAGCTGCTGAACTACTGGTTGTGTAGTGGCTGCTAAGCCCTGTCACCACCGTATCTTTCTACCTTTAAACAACTTTTTTTGTAGGGTTGGCCTGAGCCAAGGGTCATATTGGCTTCCGCCTTCCTTCTTAGTGGAACGACTAGTTTTAGTATAGTGTTTGATGTACTTGATAGAAACACATTCAAAACATAAAGAAGAGAGTCTCTTGTATTTAAATCATCTTTGATGATTATCAATTGTTAGAAACCTTCCTCTAATAGTGTTGATATCCATCTTCACTTTAACACGAAGATAGTTACCACAACCACATTCCACCTCATTTGTCTCAACCTCCAACACATTTTCCATCCCAAAGAACAGCTTGATCCCTATATCTTTGGTCATACAGACTAGAGGCATGTCATGAGCTTGAACCTAGAAGTATTTGCTCAAAAAACCTATTTCCATCAGTGGTATATGACAATCACTCTCTTGTAAACACACCAACATCCTATCAAAAGACCACTATTGTCCCTTTAGTGGCTTTGCTTTGTCACTTGCATGTTGGAACTCCACCAAAATCTTGTTATCTTTCACTTCTTTGAATTATATCTAGCCCAGAGGTTGCCATATCTTGCTCATGGTAGTTCTAAATGCTTGTCTATTCACCAACCTATCAGTAATGATCAAAACAAGTAGGCACCTTTTACCTTTGCCAACTAGAGTGTCAAGAACCCTTTTTTGTCCGACTTTACTAATTCAAACTTTTACTATGTAAGAGTAAAGCCTTCCCATTATTTCTGTAAATAATCTTCCATCCTAGAACTCTCTTTAGACTACGTCCAAGAGACTCTCCTATGAAGAGCAAAAACACACCTCACCTTGCAGAGAGCGAGGACTCTTTTACTAGACAATGTTAAAATTAAGCCAATGTTATAAACCGTTGTGGAGAACACATCTAGTAGAGTACTTACAATAACGATTAACAATGCCTTATTTAATTATACATACTTGAGAATATGAAAAATTGGGTCAGAGAGGAAAATGTGCTCATATTGGATTGTGAGTTTTTACGTATTCGATATTATGCACATGTCCTAAATCTTGTTGTGACCAAACATTTGAAAGATGTTCATGAGTTCATTGCAAGAGTAAGAGATACCATTAGGTTAGTGAGATCTTTACCAGCTAGACTCGTAATGTTCAAGACCTTTGTTTGTACTGCGGGTATTGAATGATACTCGACTTTCTTGATATTGAAAACAATTAGGTTAGTTAATTGTCTTATACTATTATAGATGCTTTGATTTCCATCTAGAATTGAATCAAAGAGAAGCCAATTCAAGTTTGGGAAGTGGTGGATTTTGCGGAAAGGAGGAGGATGATGTATAGTGGATCTAGAGCTCGGCAAGGAGAGCTCGGCTATAAGGAGAGCTCCAGAGCGATTTTCTTCCCCAACAAGTGGATTTATAGATTTTTTTGTACAGTGAGATGTGAAAGATCATGAGAGATTGTAAATAAATATGTTATTGTGGATCCTCCTCCCCAAAATGTCCGTGGATGTAATGCCGAACCATGTAAATCTGTTTGTCATTATTTTTTTATTTTTGCTGCACTTATAATTTTCTATTCACTGTTATGAACGTACGCATTGACATCATATAGTCGCACCAAAATACTATATGGGGCTCCAACCAACACTAATTGAGGCCCAAGTTGTCACATTGGGCTGGGAATGACTCTATCTCCTTCCGGCCTATTGAGCGATTATTCTCACATCAATACATGCAATTTTGTAAGAAAAAATAATTTGCTCTATATAATGAATATCATTCAACATGATGTAATTGATTTTATGCTATGATCTATAAACATTCTATATTATTGACAGTAATAATGTTTAATTTGTTAGAAAAATCAATATGAAACTTTTCTTATCAAATAAATTATTGAAAATCGCTCTCTCAAAGAAACAGAGAAGAAAATCATTGAGAAATAATGCAAGCTGCATGCCTTTGAGTCATATCGCTTATTTTGGCTCATTAACGTAACATTTGGATGTGAAGCCATATAGTTTATTAAAAAAACTATAAATTTAAAATAAAATAACATGCAAAAACTCAAAAAAACTAAAATATTAAGTTACTCTATCCCTTTATATTTGTATTTTAATTTTTTAATAAATGATGTGATAACATATTAAATAAAAAAAATGAGTGGTATAAAAAGTCAGAGTAAATATAATTTCTCTCAGAGAAATACCATTTTTACATATGCATATTCCCGACACAGATTCCACCTAGTTCTACATCCACACACAGATTCCACCTAGTAAATATCATTTCTCTCAGTTTCTGCCCAGTTTGAGGCTTGAGCTATTATTAGACTAAATTGTAAGAAATATACATATACATATATTTGCATTATTTTTATTTATTTATTTTGGGTCAGAGCGTTGGCTTTATAACCTTCATGGGTTAATTTCTTTCTTCAATTATTTATTTCGTTGGACAAACTGAGGATTGATCTTTTTGTGCTAAACCAGTCAATTACAATGACCTCCTCAAGTGCAAATGCTGACTGCCTAGGACTAATTGTGTATACCATGGGTACGCAGTCTTAGGTTTCCTTAAACTAATTAATGTATCTGTAATTGCAAACCAGCATGAGATTGCTGGATTTGTGAAAGAGGTCGGTTCCAATGTTCGCCGTTTCAAAGTTGGTGACCATATTGGAGTGGGAACCTATGTCAACTCCTGCAGGGATTGTGAGTTTTGCAATGAAAATGAAAAAGCTTATTGTGTAAAAGGATCAGTTTTCACTTTTAATGGGGGGATGCGGATGCAACCATTACAAAAGGAGGATATTCAAATTATATTGTTCTGCATGAAAGGTAATTAAGTGCTCTCTGATGCTATAATTTCTTGATCTTATTAATTTCCTTCGAATATAAAGTTCATGATTATAGAATAAAATATCCCCTTGATCCGGTTACTATTCTTGAATGCATGATTCTATTTCTCATATTTGCATATAAGTATTTACATCTTAAAACTCTCAACTTCATGTACTTGCACGCAAATAAGGAAATATTCTAAAGTTCTGGCTCCATTTGGATATAGAAACAATTTCATCTCATTATTACAATTTTATTAAATTTTGTATAAAATAAATAATTCAACTTTTATTAATTCCATAATAATAATGATATTAAAAAAATAATCTTTTAACTATTTTTTTTTAAAATTTTTTATCTAAAATTATCTCATCATATATCAATTTTGGTGCTGAAATACAGGTACTGCTTCAGCATACCTGAAGACTATCCATTGGCTTCAGCAGCTCCTTTGCTTTGTGCTGGAATTACTGTGTATTCTCCCATGGTGCGCCACAAGATGAACCAGCAACCTGGTAAATCTTTAGGAGTGATTGGGCTTGGAGGTCTTGGTCACATGGCCGTGAAGTTTGGGAAGGCTTTTGGGTTGAATGTGACAGTTTTCAGCACTAGCTTATCCAAAAAAGAGGAAGCCCTGAGTTTACTTAGTGCAGACAGAACTGTGATCTCATATGATCAAGAGCAGACGAAGGTAGAATTAGATGACCTTGTTGTAAAGCGTCTGTTGCGCTGTTCACATTAGCGATATCGATCGAGAACTGTCATGTATATAAAGAGATTATATAAAAATAAATTTATAAATTGGTATAGTTTTATAAGATTCGTTAAATTTATTTACAATAAAAATAATTTTATAATATGATATAATACAATATTAAATCACATCAATTTATAAATTTATTTTTATAATAATTCTTTTATATCTAAAAAATTTGCCATATCGAAATCGATGACATATCCCGAGCGTTGTTGGATTTGGATTGATGGTTGTTGTGATGTTTGCAGGCCCTGGCTAAGTCCCTTGATTTTATAGTCGACATTGCATTTGGTGATCGCCTATTCGATCCATATATGTCGCTGTTGAAGATTGGTGGTGTTCTTGCTCTGGTGGGGTTCCCAAGTGAAGTCAAATTCAGCCCCGCGAGCTTAAGTACCTTGGTAACTTAAATAAGCTTTTATGAAATTCATGTACTATTTTACTTGGGCCTGGTTTGATTTCACATATTTTCTCAACTCATTTCATCTCAACATTCATACATCATTCAATTAGAAGCACTTTTTAATTTCATTTATTTTTTTTTAATTTTTGATCTAATCATTACAATTTTCTCAATCTTTTAAACAAAACACAAAAAATAATTCAACTTTCTAAAATTTCAAAACAAAAATTATATGAAGAAATTATATATATTCTAACAATATTTTAATTAATTTTATAATATTTTTATTCAATTTTTTCTCTTATTTTTTAAAATCCAATAAAATACTTTAATTCAAATTATTTCACTATCATTTACACACTAAATACTATTTTATTATAACTATTCATATGATTTTCATAACCAAACGAGGCTACTACTGTTATTATCATTCTAAATTTATGAAGTCAGGCGTGTAACACCATTGAAATTTGAAATGACAGTCATTGTATTGTTGTTGCATTTAGCCATAAAAAATGGTTAGTTTGACTGCCTCGTGCCATGTCACAGGTATTCCGAGCGTTGCAAGTAGGAATTTGCGAGTTTTTAATGTGTAATGAGTTGCATGAATTGAAGAACAAAAATGATGGGGAGAAGCCACATCCAAGAGCACTCACTCACATGAACAGTGATATGTACTATTCATGTCACTGTTCATGTGAGTGAGTGCTCTTGGATGTGACTTCTCCCTAGCATATCTCATTGAAGAAATGAGAACTGTTTCTGGTAGCATAACCGGCGGTACAAAAGTGATACAAGAAATGACAGCCTCATGTCAACTGAAAAGCCCACAGTGGCTAACTTTGATTAGATTTTTAGAAATTTACTTGTGTATTAAAAGGCATCTGGGTTCATCTTCTGTATTTTGCAAGTAGGCAGCTAGCCAAAAGTAAATGAACTGGGCCTAGAGTGGTGTTTCGTGGTCGTTCATTAAAAATTAAAAGTTTGGACTCATTCTGTATTGTTGTCATGCATGCTTGCAGGACTATTCATCGACCTGACCAAGAAAACCTCACTTCCCGAGTCAATTCGAAAGCTTTCCATTTTGAATCTCGTTAGCCGATAGGCTGATCAATTAACTGATTTCCTCCTTTTTTTTTTTTTTGGGGGGGGGGGGGACTATTTCCAAATCTCTAACCCATACAAAGATCCAAAACCTTGAGCACATTTCTTCACTGTGGCAACAAAATCGGCCATACTCAATCCCTCTCAAGTTCCTATTCTTCTATACTTTGTTGGCACCTTCATGTGAGAGAGAGAGAGAACAAAATATTGGAGACCCATTTGGGAAGCCCATTTGGGAAGCAAGAAGAAGATAGAGAAGAAGACAGAGAAGAAAACATAGAAAAAAACATAAAGACACCTTCACGGAAGATCATCATCAACAAGAAGCTTACCAACGATCGATGTGCAGTGGATAGGGAGGTCGTTGATGGTCGCTGATGGTCTTCAATGATCGCTAATGGGGAGCTTGCCAATGGTTGATGATGGTCTTCGATGGGCGTTGATTGGGAGGTTGTCGATGGAGAGGGAGTCGATGACAGTCGTCATGGAGAGAGGGAGAAGGGGAGAGAGAGTAGTTTTTTTTGGAATGAATCCGCGCCCGGGGGGGGGGGGGGGGTTACTCGTTACCCGATTTTAACTGACATCGGGTTGGATTAAGTCGACAAAGTGGATTGGGTCGGGTTTCAAGCTTTTTGTTCAGCCCTATATACTTGAAGGGAAAATCTATTTTGCAATGGTTTTGCTTCTTTTTTTTTTTTAATATCTGTTTTCTTTACAAGAGATATTAAAAAAAAAAATCCACAATTAGAATAGGAAACCAACCTTTAACATTGGAAAAATATCCAAGTTTATTTGAATTTTTTAGGCTTTTGTTTTTATGAGGTGACATGGATAACTTTTGGGTGTTTATAAGTACACTCAATGAATGCTGTCAACAAGGTTGTTAGGTAAAATAGCAATGAGATTAAATATGTGAAAGTGTTGATCCTACTTTACGGATTATGACATTAAACATAAGGCTCAAGTATGAAAAACAATTGAGAATATTTGAGTAGCACCACGTTATGCTGTATGTCACTATTATTATTTACTCATGGTACAAAATTGATGGAAATGTGTATAGGTTGGAAAACACTAGCTAAAAGGGATGAGCGGGTCAATTTATGCTAAACGGTTGGTTCCACCATCCAACACTTCACCTCTTTCTAAAGCCAGTTGGTTGAAAAAGTGTAAGTGAGCTATGAGGTTTGGCGATATCCACAAGTTTTGGAAAAAATTTAGATGGCCATTTGAACTTGGGCAAATACTATTGGCAAGATTACACCAAAATGTGGAGGAATCTGATATCTTAACTTGGTGTAAGGTAAACGGGATCATCTCGTCCTTACAGAGATAGTCCGCAATATTTTAACTATCCCTATTTCTAACGTAGCCTCATAATCCACATTTAGTACTAGAAGAAGCATATTAGATCCATTCAGAGTTTATTATCTCCTACCATTATATAAGCTTTGATTTGGATCCAAAATTGGATCAAAGAGAAGCCAATTCAAGTTTGGGATAGATTTTGTGGAAAGCTATTAGGAGGAAGATGTTGATCAACCTATAAGTGGTAATCAATTTCAACTCAACCTTTGCTTTTGGTTATAATAGATTTTATTATATTCATTTGACAAACTTAATTTTAAGGGTTAATTACACTTTGTCCTCTCAAACTTTCATCCAATTCACAATGTCATCCCTAAACTAAATATTTTAACAATTGGCCCCACCTACTTTTAGTTTTTCACAATGTCTCCCTTCTTTCTATCAGTCGCGTCAAACAAACAAAAATTGACTACACATGCGCCTCACGTGCATAAGTGTGCCGGATGTATAGAAAAGCCCCCATTTCATTCTTCCCAAACAACAAACCAACCCTTCGAAGAAGAAAACCATATGCAATTTTAGGGTTTCCTAACCAAACCACCATCGACTTGCATTTCTCAAGTGCAAATCTGAAGTTTTTTCTGGGTAATCAATTCGTGGTTTAATCAGCAATCTAAGTGCGAAAACCATCCCAACTTTGACATACCACCATCGAAGATGTCTCTGTTGTTTATCCGCTTAGCAAGTTTCGCAAACAAGAATCTATATCTTGGTGATTTTATCTCTGTCTTCATCGAATTTGCATATTCTTGATGTCAAAATGACTAATTGGGCATGCGTATATACTGTTAGTGCAACTATTGGGGGTTAGGAAAAGCTAGGGTTTAGGTTAGCAAGTTAAATTGTGAATTTCCAAGTTGTTGGCTTATTTGCCACATTATGTATGCATATGACTGATATTTGTGCATGGAAATATATTGAAGACGATATACATGAAATTTGAATGGCAAATCTCTCAGTTTTGAGGATGTCTATGTCCATTGTTGCACTTGGGTGTGTCTAATGTGCTATACCTCCTTAATTAACTTCAGTGTGTTGATGAGTGGCATTAGTGGTTCCAGTTCCACAATCCAAATATCCATAAATATCGAAGTAGGAAACTATATTGTATTGCACTAGTGATTTTAGTGGTCCCAGACTAAGACAAGTCTAGAGCCCATTGTTTTTTGTTAAGTTTATAATTTTGTTCACTTCCTGTTTGCAGTATACTTTTTGGATTACATTTGTGAATACTTTTAATTGAAAGAAATATTTTATTGACAATATTTTGTAGGATGGCTATGCCAAAGTTAGTTTTTAAAATTTACCATGGTAGGGTAATTGATAAAGGGCACAAGGGATAATATGTAGGAAGTAAGTATGACGTGTACCACAAAGTTTACGATGAGGATGAGTTGTCATGGCTTGAGATACAGACGATTGTGATCAAGTATGGTTACATTCCAGTTGACCTAGTTTACTATAGACAGCCTGGTTTGGAGAAGCACAATGATCTTAACTTGATTACTTCTTACCATAATGTATGAGGGCCAACAAGTAGTGGATTGTATTTTGTGTCCCATTCTAGAAGTAAAGTGCACCAGTCTGATTTGGATGATCATGACATCGAGATGGACCTAAGTGTGGAAGAGGAGGATCAGGAGGAAATAGAAGTACGCCATCTAGGATTTAATGATCTTTTCTGAAAAGTAGTGCCAAGTAGTGATGATGAGCTATAGATATTGATGTAAGAACAGTGAGAATATCGCGATCTAGGTCAAGCTTGAAATCAAAGTCAAGGTCTAGGTCAAGGTCTGCACAACCAGTTCTCCCTATTGTACAGTATTAATACCTTGGTAATGAGGATGAGCCACAATTCCCCTTGGATTCTGAGGATGAGGAGGATGAAGGGAGTCATAAGAAAACTAGAATAGATGAGGATAGTTATGGTTTAAGCAATGGTCGATTTTGAAAGTGACTAGAGGAAGATGACGATGGTAATATTTGTTTTTTAAATTCTAGTCAGATAATTTTTGCATCCCTTTTGTCCTATATTTTCTTGTTTGTTATCTTAGTATTATTTTTTTGAAGTATGTTAAGCAATGCTTGGTTTGTGCAGGTAATTTATCTAATATGATACCAAGTGATGTCCTTCAATCTCTTGCTGATAGTGGCAAGGAAAGACATCGTGATTTCAAGTTTTCTGAATTTCACCAGGTTGACATCGAGAATCCCAAAATCTATGTTGGGATGAAGTTTATATTTGTGGCACAATTTAGAGAGACATTTCGATAGTTGAACCTTAATATTAGTAAGCTCATAAAGTTTTCAAAAAATGATGGGGATTGGATTACTGTTGTTTGCATGACCCCTGAATGTCCTTATCAAGTTTATGGCTCTTTGGTTAGAGGGCAACCGAATTTTCAAATTAAGTTTATGAGTCTCAGACATGAGTGTAGTATGAGTTATATAAGAACCCTATCGTGATATCATCCTGGATTGCAGACAAGTTGAGTTACGTGATTAACAGCCAACCCAATATGCCCATTCATGCAATTTTTGATAAGATTAAGAGAAAATGAGGAGTAGAGGTATATAAAATGAAGTTGTATTGAACTCGAGCAAAGGCACAGAAGAAAACGTTTGGTAACCATAGGGAATAGTCTATCAAGATATGGGACCATTATGAGATTCTTAAACAAATGAACCAAGATAGTTATTTGTTTATTAGGATGGAACGAGTAGCTCTTCAATTACCTCATACGTTTCAAAAAATGTATGTAGGATTGACAACTTGCAGAATGGGTTTTAAGGCTGGTTATAGACCATTGATTGATTTGAGTAGTTGTTTCCTCAAATGACCATTTAAGGGGTAGCTCCTATGTGCTGTTAGTAGGAATGCAAATGAGAAGATGTATCCCATTGACATGGCCATTGTGGAGGCATAGTTGAAGGATAGTTGTTGATAGTTTATTGAAACACTTATATCCAATCTAGGAAAGTAACTTGAAAGCGGATGGACATTTATTAATGATAGACAGAAGAAAACTTTGTAATGCTTTTCCATATGTCATGTTAATTCAATGCATTATATGTTGAACTCATGGTTTCAATTTTTCAATGTAGGGTTTAAAGTCAGCAATGAAGGAATTGGTACCTTACAATGACAGCTGTATTTGTATGAGATATTTATATGTCAATTTTCGAGGTGCTGATCACATATGTGTGGCTTTGAAGGAGAAATTCTGTCAGGAAGCCACAACTTAAACCAAGAGGGACTTTAAAAGAGCTATGGAGGAACTGAAAATCCTTAGTTGACCTGCATGTGACTACCTGAAGGTCATAAACCTATCACAATGGTCTAGAGCATGGTTTAACACGACCTGTAAGTCTGACCTAGTAGTGAATACTCTTAGTGAATATTTCAATGCATATATTCTACAAGTATGGGATAAGTCAATTGTGACTCTGATGGAGACTATACGGAAGAAACTAATGAGGTGGTTTTAGGTAAAAATGGAAGGAATTACTAAATAGAATAATACAATAACACCTTGGGTAATTACAAAGCTAAAACTTATGCATGATCTATCTATACATTGTACTCCAACATATATAGGAGGTGATCAATTTGAGGTTAGTAGTGATGATAGGCAATATGTGGTTGATTTGGGCAAGAGGAGTTGTTCATGTTTGAGATGGGACATGACAAGTATTCCATGTTCTCATGCATACACATCTATTGTGTAGTTTGTTTAGGAGCCCAATGACTATGTGCACCAATACTATAGTGTGAACATGTGGAGGGCAACATACGAGCAAAATTTTAAATTTCATTCTGTTTCGGGTGGAACGGCCGAAATTTATCGTTCTGGAAGTGTTATATTTCACACCGGTCTAAATTTTGGGTGTTTCAGATTATGCCTGTCAATTTCGGCTGAAATTTCATATTTCAGATGAAACTTGAATTCTAGTCTAGAATTACATTGAATGGTTATTTTGTGAATAGTTAATTTTTTTTTTGGTTTTACCATGCAATGATTATTTTACACCCCTTTACTTTTTTTTTACACCCCTGTACTAGCCTAGGTCTTCAATAATTCAGTTCATCTCCTTCCCCCACAGCCACAACAACATTTTTTGCTTCACAACTATGCCACCTCCATTGATTCTTCATGCTTTTTAGACTCGTATGGGTTTTGTTTTAAAATATAGTTATTATATATAATTTATTCATATAATTTTTATCCTGAAACAGCATACTAAAACAAACTGATATCGAAATATTCTGTTCTAGTGTTTCAATCAGAATGGTCACTGAAATGGAATTTAAAACCTTGCATACGAGCCTTTAATTTAACCTATGTCTAGTGAGGATCAGTAGTTGACTACCACTTGTGAGATGACTATTGCCCCTAAGGTTAGAAAACAACCCGAAAGGCCAAAGAAATATTGAATGAGAATAAAAAACGATCAATGAAAAGTAAATAAATTGAGTAAGGCTGGTGTGTACATGACCTATTCGAGGTGTAAGCAACTAGGTCATAACAAAAGAAAATGTTTGCGTAACAACACAACCAACTCCTCTACTTCTGTAGAATAATTCTAAGCTGCTTCAATTTCAGATGAACTGGTTAGTTGCTTACATGTGATGGTTCTGTCAATGGAGGTTGTGAAATTATCTAGTAGCACATTATAATGCAACTGAACTTCAGGTCAACATGTATGATATGGGTCGTATGTCCAAGTTGGTCAACAAACAAGCACTTAGAAGTCGGTCTGTAAGACTCGAGGGACACATCTCAAAGACTAGCACACTGCCACCTATGTTTGTGGATTTAGAGGTCTACACAAGCAACTCAGCATAAGAGATATTGTGTTCTTAGGGCAATCCTGGAAGGGGAGTGTTGCAATTCCGAATTGGTTAATTGCTATCCAAGACCAAAGAGGCTCCTGCCAAGATTAATGCATTAGTGGGGAAGGGGAAAGTGGCTCTTGCCAAAGCTAATGCATTAGTGGGAAAGGGGAAAGGCGTAGCAGCATCTTCACATGTGGATAGGATGAAACAAAACGAGAAAGGGAAACTGAAGAGGCCAAACTGGCAGTATTGAGCCCTTTTGTATCCATGATTATTTTGTTTGATATCTATGGTCCAAACAGTTTGTTTTATTAGTCATTATACTGTGTTATCTATGGCCCATTGATTACCTAGGTTTTTTGTTTTTGGTGATGTAGAAAAGACATGCAAGATGTTGGTCCTAACAGGTCTTTTTTGAGTACTTTATTAGTCATTGTTCAAACACTTATTTGAGTAGTTTTGTGAAGTTTGGAACTAGAAATAGACTACAATGATTGTGGCAGAAAAATTGGCTGTCATTTATGCTTAGAAATAGAATGTATGTGATTGTAATTATTTTTTGATTTGTTGAAACTTTGATATTAGATGCCATTTATGCCATATCCTGTTGCTCTAATTTATAGGGATTAGTTCGATTTTTTGGTTTGTTGGTGACAATTGTTACCACCTTTTAGGCAGGTTTTTTTAGATAAGAATAACAATCTTATATGATGCTATATGATGCATTTATGAGAGGCTACACAAATTATGTTGACCAAATAGTCACAAACAACACACTTACTTCTTTCCATCAAGTTCAGTACATAATCATATTACATACAACCAAAGCTGGCCACAGAAGATCAATACAACCACCAAATTATTGCCCCCAATCCATTAAAAATAAGAGACAGATACAATTGTTGCTACCAACAATACACATCCACAAAAGTACATTAATCAATCATACGCCATCGTCAAGTTCTTGTGACCTGCATCACTATCAGGAGATATTTTCACGTAGATAATAGCAACAATCAGGAAAATTAAAGTGACACCATACCATATGCAGTTAAGGTATTTTTGTATAAGATCTTAGATTTTTTCACATTCTTATGAAATAACTCTTAGGTATGCTCCCTAAGCTCCATTACCATCACCAAGTTAACCTTTAATTCTAACTTCTCAATTTTCAACTCAAGAGTTTGTATCTGGAGTCCATCTCGTATTTGACCAACAACCTCTCCCACATGGAGTAGAAACCATCATTTATTTAATCAAACAATTTACAGCACTTGTCTCCACCCCCACGTTGACAACCAGAAGTCTAATATGGGCATCTCCAGAACTTTCTTTTGTAGTTATCATCTGTAGTTGACACTTTTACACGTGTCCACAGATTGCAACGAAAAAATGAGTCATCTGGTGATACTTACCACCATAGCTTATGCTAGATTAACCAGTGGACATGTGTATTCACAACCTGCTGAAATATACATGTTAGTCGTGAGTTATGAATCCAAGTCATGGCAGCATTTGATCTAGGCAATGTAACATGGTAAGTAGACTAGAAAAAAGACAAATGCATTATATCATGAAAGAATTGTGTTAGTCCTCTTGATGGTCCTTTTGTGTTAGTCCTCTTTATGGTAAGACTAGAAAAAGTGTTAGTCCTCTTGATGGTACTACTGAATTTGGCATTTTCAACTTGGAGGTTTGATAAAAATAAAAGGGACTCTTTTCTCATTTCTTTGATTTCATTTTTCCTTAAAACTCATGTCGACTATCAACGTTAATTCTATTTAACATATAAGGCATAATGTCATATATCCTGTAGGAAGGCCTATTTCTGGTTTTGTAGAAATTTGTTGCTTGCCTAACTTATGATCCATTTTGGTATGATAGAAAACATTAACAATGGAAATGGAAGATTGAATTAGTTTCTCTGTTTTTCTTTTGGTAAGAAGGAAAATAGGAGAAGAAATGAGGGTGATAATATTTTGATATTTTTTAACCTCTCATTTTCTTAAATTAGAAGGAAAAATCGAAGAGTGGTTTGACCTCCTATGATATCCAATTGGTTTCTGAAATTGTTATTCGAACTTAGGGTCTCAGAATGGAAATGAAAGAGAAAAATAAATACTAAAATAAACTTTACAACATTTATTCTCGATCATGTAAACTTTTGGACAGTATTAGATACTTAATAAAAATGAGCTATATAAGCAAATGCAGTTCACCGTTTCCACAATTTTAGTGCATTAAGCTAGGGTTCATTGAAGCCCTTTATTGCCTTAACAGAAGCAGACTAGCAACTGATGTCTCTAGCCAGCTCTATTTTCCATGTGGCCCTAACAACAACTGTGCTCTACTTCTCCATGTGACACAAGCTCTAGGAGGCTAGCTGGATGCTCA